>CM077156.1:49428025-49640893 GCA_039583875.1 Platanthera guangdongensis
GTAAGGATTACACGTTGGTAATTGTTGATGATTACTCGCACTTTGCGTGGGTGTTGTTTCTGAAACACAAGTCAGATACCTTCGACTTCTTACTAATTTTATCAGGCAAGTCCAGAATGAGTACAACTGCTCCGTAATCAGAATTAGAAGTGACAATGGAATAGAGTTCAAATCTGGGGCCATGATAGATTTTATGAAAGCTTAGGTATCTTTCATGAGTTTTACTCTCCTCGTACTCCACAACAGAATGGAGTGGCTGAGAGAAGGAATAGAACAATCATAGAGGCTTGTAGGACAATGTTAAGTGATGCTTCACTTCCGGAATATTTCTGGGCTGAAGCCATCAACACTGCATGCCACGTGCAAAATCGAGCACTCATAATCAAAAACCACGATAAGACACCTTACGAACTTCTAAAGGGCAGGAAGCCAACCATCTCATACTTTAGAATCTTTGGTTGTAAATGCTTCGTACTTAACAATGGTAAGTATCATACCACCAAGTTCAGCGAAAAGAGTTTTGAAGGTATTTTTGTAGGTTATTGTAGCCATAGTAAGACATATAGAATATTTAATAGAAAAACCCTGGTGGTAGAAGAATCGATACATGTTGTATTTGATGAGACGAGCTTGCTGCAAAGCAATCCGTCTAGTGTGCTCCTTGAAGATGCAGGTTAAAAGCTGAAAGAAACTAGCTTGGATGAACCGTCCGAAGACAAAGGAGAAAAGTTCATTAAGATCACCACTCGAACTCCTATTGGAGAGGCTGATGATCAAAATTAAGAAGTCATCCAAGATGAAGAGATCATTCCGGTGATTGAAGACAATCTAGATGCAAGAACTTTAGAGCTCAGACATCTGAAGGATCATCTCATGGACCAAATCATAGGAGATCCCCGGGACGGTGTCAGAACACGAAGAGGTTCAACTAATGAGAATTTATATTTGAGTTTTCTCTCACAGGTTGAACCGAAGAAGTTTGAGGAAGCAAACTCAGACGCATCGTGGATAATGACAATGGAAGAAGAGCTAAATTAGTTCAAGCGCTACAATGTATGGAAGCTTGTTCCAAGACCCAAAGGAAAGAACGTCATAGGAACAAAATGGGTCTACAGGAACAAGATGGACGAAGATGGGACGATCATAAAGAACAAGGCCAGACTTGTCGCTAAAGGCTATCGTCAATAAGAAGGAATCGACTTCGACCAGACATATGCTCCAGTGGCAAGGCTGGAAGCAATAAGGTTGTTCCTAGCATATGCTGCATTCAAAGGCTTCACCGTCTATCAGTTGGACGTGAAGTCTGCCTTCCTAAATGGTAACATAAAGGAGGAAGTGTATGTGGAACAACCCCCAGGTTTCGTTGATCCTAACTTTCCTGATTATGTCTATTTCCTACACAAGGCCCTATATGGTCTGAATAAAGCTCCCAGAGCTTGATATGAGACGCTGTCTAGCTTTCTACTTGAGAATAAGTTCACAAGGGGAAAGATAAACAAGACATTATTTCTTAGGGAAATTAAAGGCAAGATTTTGCTAGTGCAAATCTATGTCGATGACATTATTTTTGGCTCTACAGACGACAAGCTCTGCAAAAAGTTCTCAAAATATATGCAAGGGAAGTTCAAAATGAGCAGTATGGGCGAGCTGAAGTATTTCTTAGGGCTTCAGGTGAAACAATCTGAAGATGGAATTTTCATCTCGCAGACCAAGTTCACCAAAGAGCTAATTAAGATATTCGGAATGGAGAACGCAACCTCTATGAGAACTCCAATGGGCTCCACTATGTCTCTGGATAAGGATGAAAAAGGGAAACCTTTTGATGAAACCAAGTACAGAAGCATGATTGGATCCTTGCTCTACCATACTGCAAGTAGTCCTAACATAATCTTTTCAACAAGTGTCTGTGCTAGATTTCAGGTGAACTCTAAGGAATCTCACTACGGTGGTACAAAGCGGATCTTGAGATACCTTAAAGGTACACCAAATCTTGGCTTATGGTACCCAAGAAGTAGTGACAGCGAACTAATTGGTTTTTCAGATGCAGATTTTGCAGGAAGCAAAGATGACAGGAAAAGCACCTCCGGGACATGCCAATTCTTCGGAAGAAGGATAATCTCCTGGAGTAGTAAGAAGCAGAACTGCGTCGCAATCTCAACGGCCGATTCAGAGTACATATCTGCAGGCAGTTGCTGCGCACAATTACTTTGGATAAAGAATCAGTTCGAAGATTACAACATGAAGTTCAAGAATGTCCCACTATTTTGCGACTCCTCCAACACAATTGCAATAGCCAATAATCCAGTCTCGCACAGCCGGACAAAGCATATTAAGCTAATGTATCATTTTATCTGGGAACATGTGGAGTATGGGGACATAGATCTCCAATATGCTCCACAGATAGGCAAGTTACAGATATTTTCACGAAGCCGCTGGACGAGACAAGTTCTCATTCTTCAAAACTGAACTTGGGATGCTCAACAAGGAAGATTGAAGAAGTTTGGACTTCAAGAAAGCAACAGAATATAAAGGGTTAGTCAATCTGGCATCTCACTTTCTTTTTAGACTTGACCTACTCGAGAAATCAGAGGACCTACTCGAGTAGTCCATTTGACTTACTCGAGTAAGGGCATGCATGCACTCATGTAGTCCACTACTCGAGTTAGTCGACTCTCCTACTCGAGTAGCATCTCTCCTACTCGAGTAACTTATATAAACCCACTCGAGTATCTCTTCATCTACTCGAGTACCTCTATACCTCTCGTGAATATGCCTCTTGGCTTTCAAATTTTTCCTGTGCCGCCTTTCCTTTTAAGTCATTTCCTTCTCGATGATTAGACATAAACCTAGGGTTTATAAATTCAGAATCCCAAAAATCAGTCTACACGAAATCAATTCCAATCACCCGAGTACCTGTCCGCCGCTTCGTCTTCATTCGAGAAATTGCAGAGCCGCGACTGTTCCTCTTCCCCCGACAGAGTTCTTCCCAATTTTTGGATCATGGCCGCCGTATCCAAGATTGGTGTAGGATCGAAAGTTGTTACCGCCGGGATCGCCGAGCTTTCAGATGACTTTCACAACTTGCTAATTCTTCTAGACACCGCAGGGCTCTCCTTCATCCTGCAAGAACCCTGCCTGATTCTCTTCCCGGAAGTAGCGGAATTCTTCTCCAATCTGAAGGTCAAGCATCATGGACATATCCTGAAATTAAAAGTGAAAGGTTTGAAAATTAAACTCTCCAAGAACACTGTCTCTCAACTTCTTCGATTGCCGCTAGTAGACGAAGAAGATGACTTAGATGATGAAGACTCTGACAGAACAGCCCTGTTCTGTGGCATTTCAGCTGATGCTCAGTACATCAAAAGGTCAGACATGAATGCAGAAGGAAAATTTCTGGTTGATATTATTGGAAAGATTTTACTGTGCAAGACCACCTCCATAAGAGGCATTCCACTTTATTTCTTCGACATCATGCAAGCCATTGTCTGTCGCAAGAAGTACCATTTTGGGATGCTAATTCTGGACAAAATCAAGGATAGTTTGAAATCCCTGAACTTCTCCAGAATTATCTCTCTGCTCCTCCATGAAACAAATCCTCAAGTATTCGACTTCTCCAAAGGGACCCCTCTTCATCACATGAAGAAGGTCTTCATTTCTTCTATTCAGAGATGGGAGCTCAAGTTGAAGAATCTTGCCAAAGCTGCAAAGATCTCAGAAGTTCCAGCAGATCCAGTATTAGAGGATAGGACTCCATCTCCCTCTCCTCATCATGTGGCTAGCTTCTCTGGTGCACCAAGTGAGGGGGAGCCTGTTCCTTCTATCCATGTCAGGAAGCCCTCTCCTCAGCCATCAACTTATTCCCTACCTCATACACCACAAACTCCAGCAACACCTTCAGATCTGATTCCTCAAGAATCCCTTCTATCAACAGCTGCTGCTATAGATGCAATGATTGCAGAACTTGCTGAAGAAGTGCTGCCTGTTCCTCCTCTATCTCCTCAAGTTCCCTCCTCTAAATGTCACAAGGACTCAACTCCTCAACAATCTCCTGAACATTCTCCAGCAAGGACTCCAGCCCATTCTCCTGCTGCCCTCAAAGACCAGCAAGATACAATTCTTCTTTCTGCTGAATCCTCTCCTGAGACAGCTGAGGCCCCTCTCAGAAACCTAGATTTCTCTATCCCTCATGATCCAGAAGACAGGGATGCTCTCATTCTCGCAACAAGAACTCACAGCACTGTGACCCTTGAATAAATAGCTCCATGGGTAGCTCCTCCTCTCCCTTCTGCTCTTCCTACATCTGCTGCTCCTTCAACTGCTGCTGCTACAGTCTCTCCCTCCTCAGATTTGATGCAACAAATTGCACTTCTTCTTCAAGAACAGAGAAATTATTTTGATACTTCTCTAAAGACTGTAACTGATAAGGTAACTACTCTCGAGACTAAGATGAGCAGAGGCTTTGCTAAAATCCAGCCTAACACTGATCAACTCAAGTACTTATTTCAACTTAGTGGAAAAGCCCTAGACCACACTATCACTAGTGTTGGAAATGTTATGGAACAAGGTGTCACCCTTGCAAATAATCAAATAGAGCTAGATAAGAGAAATGAAGCCAACAAAGTAAAAATCTGTGACGAAGTTGGTCTTTTTAAAGAAGATGTTATAACAAAGCTATCTGTCAAAGTCAGAAAGGGGGGGCTTAGTAAAAGAATTTCTAGAAAAATCTGCTTCTCTCCAACAGGCACTATGGGAAACTCATGTGGAGAAAATTAAGGCTGATGTGTTAGCCCAGATTCAGAGTGTCAAGTTCCACACTTATGACACTGCTGTCTAGATGCACAACCAGATTCTGCCAGACTTTGATGCTGACCCCAACATCATTCCTCATCATTTAAATCCTTTAGCTACAAATACCTCTGCCCAGCTGCTCCTCTGCAACCTACCTTCTCTCCCAGGCCTGGGGACACAGTTGCTCCTCCTGACACCTATGCTCAAGACTGGGAAGAAGATCCTGCAGATATATTCCTCAAAGATCCTCCAGAGATCAAAACTTACAAGAAGAAAAGGAAATATGGTGAAGGCCCCTCTGCTAGCAAGTCTGCTCCTACTAAAGCTACTGAACATGCTGAAGTTTGGTCTCCAACCTCCAAATCCCTGATTTTGGAAACTCTCAGATTAGTTATGGAATTCCATGAGAGCAGAAATATTCATTACAACTCATATGAATGGGAACTTTATGAAAAATCCATGACCAAGAGAAGAATCTATGACAGAGAATATGGGAGGAACAACCCTGCAGCCCCTCCTAGACCTCCCAAGTATTATCCAAAACCATACTGTTACTAGAGGAGACAACAAGAGAAACTGGACAGACAACAACAAGACTGATTTTGAAGGATTTTTGAGAATGTGGAATGATTGACTGTAGAGTTGATAATTTTGGACATTCTTATTTATATGATTCTAAGTTTTTGCTCTTATCCTTTCTCATAGTCTACTGCTTGCTTACATATTTTTCTACTTAGCACTTTTTATAACTATAATTCACCTTAGTGTAAAGGGTTCTGACTTCAACAAATAGGGGGAGATTGTTGGGAACTATGTCCATATTAACCCAGATTTTATGAAGTCACCCTAGAACTAAGATGAATTAGTTTGTATTTTATGCTTCATTTGAGTTATGTGTTTGCAGGACTCTAATGGGAAGTGTAGACCAATGTTAGTCTACAATGGGTCACCAAACACAGGACCATACAGTGTAATTCCTCATTGTGTGTTCCAAAGTGTTGACTCATGTGTAGCCTCTCTATTGGGATACACTTTATATTCAAGCTATAGGACAGTGAAAAGACCTGATGCTGATTCCCCTCTAGTAGAAGAAAATTTCTGACAGAAATTTCTCTAAGTATTTCTCTCGAGTAGGTCTTTAACTACTCGAGTAGATTTCTTGAGATATACTCGAGTAACACTTGTGCATACTCGAGTAAGAAAATTCTTCCTCTCGTGAAGTTAAGTAAAACACTCGAGTAGTTCATTGACATACTCGAGTAGCTTACTTAACTACTCGAGTAGATCATTCTTCCTACTCGAGTTGCCTAGAATTCAGTTTCCAAGTTTTTCTAAGTAAAACACTCGAGTAGTCCAAGTCATATACTCGAGTAACTCATTCTGTCTCGAGTAGTTCATACTCGAGTAGTTTATTCTTCCTGTTCCAGATTCCTCTTTCTCAGATTTTTTTAAGTCATTTACTCGATTAGGTACTTTATATACTCGAGTAGTTCTCGACACTGTGTTGAGTAACTCTCTTCTCTGTGTCGAGTAGTTAAGGAATACTCGAGTAAGTCCTTCATATACTCGAGAAGATTTTTTTCCTCTCGAGTAGTTCAATCTGACTACTCGAGTAGCTGTTTTTCCCGTGTGCAGAATATTTCTAATTGTTTGTCTCGAGTAGTTCTTCTAACCACTCGAGTAGTTCAATTCTGCCTACTCGAGTAGTATAACTTGTACTCGAGTAGTTCAACTCTTCCCGTGAAACTTTTCTATATACTCGAGTAGATCTTCTATGTACTCGAGTAGTTGATTATATGCACTCGAGTAGTTGTCTTCAACCTACTCGAATAGTCATGAATTATATACTCGAGTAATATTTCTTTGCTTACTCGAGTAGTCCTTGACATACTCGAGTAGTTTTATACCTACTCGTGTATATGACCTCATTTTCTCTGAAATTTCTTCTAAGTCCAGATTTGATAGATTTTCAAATTTCGTGACATGATTTGTCCACGTGTACGTCATTAAAACAAATTTTGACCGTTATTAGTACTACTATAAAAGGTCTTGTCTAATCGACCAACCCTAATCAGAAAAACCAGCTTTTCAAGAAGAAAATTATTCTAAGTTTTGCAGCCGCCTCCTTCCAAAAAGAATCATTGTTTCCACTCTCTCTCTTCACGGAACGAAAGCCGCCACCGCTGTTCTTCTCCCGCAAGGGCTTCGATTTTCAAAGGAAGTAGACTCGCGAAGTTTTACCGATCGAGATAGTTTCTCAAATCGCTCATCCTCTTCCCAATCGTGTAAGACAGAAGATTCAGATCTGGCCGAGATTTTCTTCATCTTTTCTAAAAGTGCCCTAAAGCTCACAAGAAGAAGATCCTGGTTCTTGTTTGCAGATCTGATAGAAATATTATTGTTTGTATTTTTCAATACTTGTATTTCATTTCTGTAGGAGAATTTTTCTCCGAGTGTAGGAGTTTTCCACTCCGAGATTGTAGGAAGGTGTTTCTTCCGAGTTGTAGATCCAGTTGGATTGGATTGAGATTGTAGGAACTTTGTTCCGCGGGTCGGTTTGTTTTTCAATCCGAGATAGTGGAGTAGCCGAGTCTAGTATATTGCTAGATCAGTGAGGGAAAGTGGATGTACCAAAGATAGGGGAACCACTATAAATCTTGTCTCGTTTGTGATAGTGTGGTAGATAGATCTGTGCTGTGTTCTAAGATTGTTTTTATTTCGCAAAAGACGCACAACTCACCTATTCACCCCCCCTCTAGGTGATTTAGGTAGACAACTATTATCATTCAGATGATGCTGGTACTTTGAAGTACCGTGGTAGGTTTTGTATTCCCGCTATTGAGGATATTCGAGCAAGGATATGCAGTGAAGCGCATGAATCTAGTGTTACCCACCACCCTGGCTCCACAAAGATGTATCGAGA
Source organism: Platanthera guangdongensis (assembly GCA_039583875.1). Lineage (NCBI taxonomy): Eukaryota > Viridiplantae > Streptophyta > Magnoliopsida > Asparagales > Orchidaceae > Platanthera > Platanthera guangdongensis. The sequence goes on from CM077156.1 coordinate 49,435,737, forward strand.
TCTGAAGCAAATTGTCTGGTGGTCAAGTATGAAGAATGATATAGCGAAGTTTGTGTCTGGAAGTTTTACTTGCATGCTAGTTAAGGAAGATCATGGAAGACCAGGTGGCAAGTTGGCGCCTTTGGATATTACAATTTGGAAATGGGAGAGTATTTCTATATATTTTATTATTTGTATGTCAAGATCTCCCTGATGACATGATTTTGTGTGGGTCATAGTGGATAGACTGGCGAAGTGTGTTCACTTCGTGCCGTACAAGATTGATTACTCCATGAAAAAGATAACAGAGTTGTATTTGTAAGAGGTCATTAGACTACATGGAGTACCTATCAATATTGTGTCAGATCAAGATTCCCGATTTACGCCTCATTTCTGGAAGAGTTTACAAGAAGTGTTGGGTACCGACCTCAGTTATTCAACCGCTTATCATCCACAGGCCAATGGTCAGACAAAGAGAGTAAATCAGATTGTGGAAGATATGATGGGATGTTAAATCTTGGATCATAGGGGAGAGTGGGACGAGCGGTTGAGATTGATGGAATTTTCCTACAACAACAACTATCAGAAAAGTTTGCAAATGGCCCCATTTGAGGCTTTATATGGGAGACATTGCAAAACTCCCTTATTTTGGGCTGAAGTTGGTGAAAGATCGTTGTTGGGTCCAGAATCATTAGAAGAGATGAGTACTTCTGTGACGTATATTCGAGAGAAGCTTCGTATACCTCAGGAGCATTATGAGAAGAACGCTAATCGATGAAGGTCTGGTCTGGAGTTTGTTGTTGGAAACAAGGTTTTTCTCAAGGTATCTCCGATGTCCGATTTTAAAAGGTTTGGGAGGTTCCGCAAGTTGGATTCTAGGTATGTGGGACCTTTCCGAGTTGTTGAACTCATCAGAGCGTCATCATATATGATGGATTTTCCTGCTACATTTCCTGGAGCGCATGATGTGTTTCATGTGAGCCAATTGCGGAAATATGTGCTTAGTGACAAGCATGTTCTTGATTCGGTGCCCTAGTTGTAGCCTAATCTTTCTTATGTTGAAGTGTGTGTTTGTATTATGGATACTTAGGATAGGGTGTTGAGACGGAAGACAATACCCATGGTTAAAGTTTTATGATGCAACCAAGACGTGGAGAGCGCGACTTGGGAGTTAGAGTCAGCTATGAGGGAGGCTCATCCTCATCTGTTCTTCTAATTTCTTTTGTTACATGTTTCTATTCAATAACCCTTGGTTAATTTTCTCTCTTTAGTAGATTCGTTTGTGTATCAAGTTTCGGGACAAAACTTTCTTTTAGGGTAAGTGACTGTAATGCTCCTGATTTTTCGATGTTTACTTTAATTCCTCAAGTGACGTATTTTTGACGTCAGGGCGTTACATCGACGTGTAGATATTGGGTGACATTGTTGGAGCGTGACTTTTGCTCATTAGGTATCCGAGGTTTTGGCAGCTCGTCTAATTTCTAAGTGTTGTTTTGAGATTTCCCTTGCGAGCCTGGTTTGTTTTGGAACTCGGTGGAGCCTATTTGGGATATTTTGCTATTTTGGTCTTCGGGGGTGTTGATGCGGAAATGGCACCACCAGATAATGGTGTTCGAAGTCTCACAGGAGGATGAGGAGAAGGGTAGGAGAAGAGATTGTCCAGCAGCTGGTTACTCTGAGTCGTGAGTGAAGATAAAGTGGGAGAAAAATAGAGGGTTGCTAGCGTGCGACGAGACCATACTCGCCCACCGCAACAAATGCCTCTCTTTCGGTGGGCTTTCCATTAATATATCAAATGTTTAATATAGCTCAGACTAAGTCCAAATACATATAAGCAGAAAAAAGGGAGCTACAAAGGGAAATTGGCAGTTAGGGCCAAGGTTTGGTTAGATCGTCTAGTCCGCACAGGTCTCACGGACTGCTTTCGAGGTCGTCGCAGACTACTTGGAGGCCTTGGGCTAGCTCGCACGACCTGCCTGCTGAGGTCGATGAGGTTACCAATAACATGTGCGAACTGACTTTTTGTAGCTGCAGCCTTGGTCCCCTCTAACTATTGTCCCCTTCTAAAGAGGTATGGAGGTCTATTTATAGGCCCAGGGAGGAATCTTCTAGAACTGTGCCTAGTGAAGTCACCCATACGGTTTAAGCAGATGGAAATGGAGTCCGCATATGTTGGACAAAATGGAGAAGAGGTCGCGCACCTATAAATAGATAGGAGAAGAGGTCGCCCAATTTTGGGCGGACTGGAGAACAGGCCGCCCACTTATGGGCGGGCTGGAGAAGAGGTCGCCCACTACTAGGCGGACTCAGAAAGGAGGTCGCCCCAGCTGGGCAGATTCGGAAGAGAGGTCTCTTCTACTGGGCGGACTGAGAAAGGAGGTCGCCCCTGCTAGGCGAACTCATAGAGTTGTCCTCCACTACTGGGTAGACTCAGAAGGTAGACCGCCCCTGCTTGGTAGACTCGAACAGTAGGCCGCCGCTGTTGGGCGGACTCGAAGAACAGGACACCCATGCTGGGCGGTCTCGAAGAGCAGACCACCCCTGCTGGGCGGACTGGTGCCTCCCCTACTGGGCGGACTCAGAAGGCAGGTCGCCACTACTGGTCAGACTCAGGATACAGGTTGCCCCTGCTGGGCGAATTCGGGAGGCAGACTGCCCCTACTGGGCGGGATATGAAGGGAGGTCGCCACTTTATGGGCAGACTAGTCCTTCTGAGCCGAGCGACCTGTAGAAGAAAAGTCAAAAATGGCCGCCTTGGAGATGATCACCGATTTTTGGGTTAACATAATCCCCGCACTTTTTTAGTTCCGAAAAGAACTACTAAAAAGTTGGACTTACCCACAAAAATCTTGATCCGTTCCTCAAAGGCTATCAAAAAAGAAGGTGTAAAAAAGAGAGTAAGTACCTGATGTCTCTCCTAAAAAGGGTTTGTGAACAGTTACCTTTACTTCTACAAGGGAGAAGAGTTAAAGTAAGTATAAAAGAGACGTATCTCGTGAGTACATAAAATGAACAAGCGAAGTGAAGAAGACATGCAAACGTCTTCCTGCTAAGATCTACAAAATAGAAATTAGAGCAAGTACTAGAAACAGAATGAAGTGCGATTACCATAGGAGAACTCGCTAGCACCTGCTAATCTCTGCAAAGGAGAAGTCAAAACAGGTAAAAAGAAAATGAAAATGCCAGTACCTGAAGAGAACTCGTGAGCACCTGCTAATCTCTACAAAAGATAAGTTAAAGTAGGTAAAAAAAATGAAAACACGAGTAACTAAAGAGAACTCGTGAACACCTGCTAATCTCTGCAAAAGAGAAGTCAAAGAAGGTAAAAAAAGAAATGAAAATGAGAGTACCTGAAGAGAAACTCGCGAGCACCTGCTAATGTCCACAAAAGATAAGTTAAATCAGGTAAAAAAAAAGTGAAAATCTGAGTACCTAAAGAGAAACTCGTGAGCACCTGCTAATCTCTGAAAAAGAGAAGTCAAAGCAGGTAAAAAGAAATGAAAATGCGAGTACCTAAAGAGAAACTCATGAGCACCTGCTAATCTCTCCAAAAGAAAAGTCAAAGTTGGTAAAAAGAAAATGAAAATGCGAGTACCTGAGGAGAACTCGTGAGCACCTGCTAATCTATGCAAAAGAGAAGTCAAAGTAGGTAAAAAGAAATGAAAACGCGAGTACCTGAAGAGAAACTCGCGAGCACCTGCTAATCTCTGCAAAAGAGAAGTCAAAGTAGGTAAAAAAATGAAAATAAGAGTAACTAAAGAGAAACCTGCGAGCACCTTCTAATCTCTGAAAGTCTTTAATTCAAGGATAGCTAAATTACCTAGAGGGGGGTGAATGGTTTATTTATCTCTGTGAGACTATCTTTTGCTTTCTTTATAATGTCTTGTTATTTTCTTTTATCTTCCAGCTTAGGGTGATCTAGAGCTTGTCCTTAGCACCTATAAATAAGAAAAGAAAAACAATCACAAAAAAGAATACAGAGATTTATAGTGGTTCCCCAATTGGGTACATCCACTTTCCATCCCACCTATCCAACTAACTTGTTAGACTAGACACAACTCCTCCAAACTGCTCCTAAGAGCTTACACCACTGATCCCGCAGGATCTCTAAGTCTCCTCCAAGACTCACTTCTCAGCCACAAAGGCCTACACTCAGTGGTCAGCAGACAACCTACCTCGGGCTGTTAAGCCCTACACTCATGCTGGGAGGACAGCCCTACCTCAGATCCACAAAGGATTATACCGTAGAGCTCTACAGTGCTCCTACACTCTATGACCTGCAAGCCACCTACCTCAGGCTTATCTCTAAGGCCTATAGCTCGGGCTTTTCAGCCCTACAACTTCTGGTACAAGGCCCTACTCTCAGAGTGCTGCACCACTCCTACAACTCAGTACCCCTCCATGTACCTACGTTAGTGCCCCTCCAGGCACTTACATCAGTGCCCCTACAGACACCTACAGCTTAGTGACAAACTTGTCACCTACCTCTGGCACAAAGGCCCTACACTCAGAGAGTAGCACTCTCCTACCTCAGGCAATTAAGCACTACAGCTTAGATCCACACTTGGATACTACCTTAGTACCCTAGCAGGGCACCTGCAGCTCAGTGACTAATTAGTCACCTACCACTAAGGCACAAAGTGCCTTACAGCTCAGATTCAGATAAACTGAATCCTACAAGATGAAGGTGGTTTGGTGGTAATACTTGACACAAGAGATGTTTCACAGTGCCAAGCTTACTGACTGAGGTAAACTCAGTCCAACTAATCACTACAAGAGTTTAATTCCCGAGTCTATCTTTCTCTGGACTAAGAAAATACTTAGACCTAACTTTCTCTTCGCAGCACCATGGATTTTATCCAGCTGGAGCTAGAGAAGTAACTGCAGTAGATCTTACTACAACCTGAGCTGGAAGAGTCCCAGTTCTCCTCCTTTCTTCACAGCAACAAGGATGAAGATCTACTGGAAGAACTTGCAGATCTGTTTCTCTGCCTCTTCCTAAACTAAGCCAACTGCACAGTCCTATCTCCTTCTTTACAGCTCCCCAAGTGAATGTTCTTTAGGTTTGATGGCTGAGACTGTGAAGCACCTGCAGCATGGGTTGGCCCAAGCTGCTTCCTTTTGCTCAGAGAATCCTTCTGAGCTTGCTTGCTGGTGCAGGTGAGAATGGCACAAACTATCTTGTTGTTGAAGATGTTGATTCCAACAGCTAACTTGCTCTCTAGTTTGTGGACATGAGCTTCCAGTTCTTCAACTCCACAACAATGGCGGAGAAGAAGAACTAACTTTTTCCTTTTCCCTTCACTCAAAAGTCTCCTTTCCTCTATATGTCTCTTTTCTTTTATTGATTGTTGACCCAACGTCTCTTTAGCAGTAGGACACACATAATTAATGGCCTGCGGCAACTTGCTTTAATGCCAACGACCGTAAAATAGGTCTGCGGAACCATTTGTCGTGTACTGTAGCCATCCCGACACTAATTTGAATTTTGTTGACTTGTTGACTTGCTGACGTCATCAGCTGTGGACTTAGCCAACAATCAAACATTATTAGCATAGTCGTTGAGTGAGTAAGCATCACTCAACGCCAAAACACTTAGACAGATTTTGTCTCATGACATTGAGTGAGTAACCTTCACTCAATGCCAAACTACTTAGAATATAAAACTATTTCTAGGCGTTTAGTGAATCAGCTTCACTCAACGCCAATCTTGCTTATTCAGTTATCTATTGTTTGGCATTGAGTGTGTAAGCATCACTCAATGTCAAACCCCTTAGATAAAATTTTGTCTTCACTAGGCGTCGACATCGATGAATGAGCAACCTCCACTCAACGCTTTTTGCCTTAACCATTTTTTTCTTAACTTGTCTCAGCGCTTTCTTCTTCTCAGCTGAGACAAACACTTATCTCAGCGGTTATGCTGAGACCAACTCTTATCTCAGTGGTTTTGCTGAGACCAACTCCTGTCTCTGCAGTTTTGCTGAGACCAACTCCTGTCTCAGCGGTTTTGCATTGATCTTCTCAGTTGTCTCAGCGCTTTCTTCTCAACTATCTCAGTTATCTCAGCGCTTTTGTGTCTTAGCTGCGTTCGACGATCTGTGGGATAATCTCGACGAACTCTGATCCTCTCAGCAATCTCAACGTTTTTTGCCTTAGATAATTTTTTTGGCTTTAGCTCGATAAATGTTGAGCTGAGCTCGATGATGTACAAGCTGAGCTTGACGAACTGCAAACTGAGCTCGATAAACTTCAAGCTGAGCTCGACGAACTCATCCCAAGGAAAGTTGAGTTGAGCTCGACGAATGCGGAACTCAGTTCATTGAATTCTCTGAACTGAGTTCGATGAATTTTGAACTTAGATCGATGAATTTTGAAGTTTTACTGAGTTCAACTCACAGCCTTTTTGTTGTGATCTTAGCTCGACGGATGGTGAGCTCAGCTTGACGATCTTTGAACACAGTTTGATGATTTCTCTGAACTGAGTTTGACGAACTCAGAGTCTCAAACTCTGATCTTAGCTCGAGGAACTCTGAACGAGTTTGATGAATTCTTGAACTGAGTTCTACTCACAGCCTTTTGTTGTATGGAATTGAGTGTGTCTCCATCACTCAATGTCGGTGGACTTAGATAGATTTCTGTCAGCCCACAACATAGGTAACAGTTTACTTGTCTTGTCCACTTAGGATACTTCTTGCCTTTCCAGCATCTTCACTCTGTGATCACTTATCACATCACTTAGACCACCTATCTAGACTTATTCCATGGAACATCCTGCACATGTCACATCACTTAGACCACCTATCTAGACTTGTTCCATGGAGCATCCTGCATATGATGAGCTTAATCAACATCAAATACAACTATGCTCTTAGTGTTGATGGAGATGCCTCCTCAAATCCAATCTAGGGAACATTGTGGGCAATGGACCCAACAATCTCCCCCTTTTTGAAGAAGGCAGAACACCCAGTAATACTAAGAGGCATTACCAAAATAGGCAGAATAATATCATGCAGCTGTAGATTATGATTTGCTACACCTGCTAGCTTATGCAACATTCATTCAATGTGCATCCTCATACTACTTGAGCAATTTATCAAGTAATATGAACTCTCCTTTACACCTCTTAATATTTAAATGTGGTTCACCACTAGAAGCACTTGCCCTCAATGTATGTACTGACACAATCATGACTCAACATATGATCAGTCATTGCATTTCTCATTCTACTAGAATCTTTTCCAGTAATATGAACCTACTCAACATGACCTTGTCATGTCAAATGTTGCTTCTATATCTCCCTTATATGTATTGTCACACATATCTCCCCCTTTCTGTCTTCTTCAAGAGGCATATATATTGAGGGAGTAGAAAATATCATGGGAGAGATTATTTTTTGATCCTACACAAAGTCCTATATTGATACTGTTAAGGAAATCAACCTAGTGATTAGTCTACTTGATTAGGAGTCATACCTTCTGTGTTGATACATTGATACAACACAACACTACAACATTTAATTTTGCTGCACACATAGTTCTACTTGCTGATGTTATATCTACAGAATCAGGATCCACCTGTGGTGATATCATTGATACACTACATCACTGCAGCCCCCTTGGCACTTGAGTGACCCAAGGATCCACTTGAATTGGCTGCTAGCTGTTCCTCTTCTCATAATCTCCCCCTTGGTTTATGCCTTGTTCTTAAGACAAACTAATCAGCTGTTGTGATAGCTGTTCTACTGCAACAGCTGTCTGCTCCTTCCCAATAGGAGGTTGATCCTGTTTTAGCAACTGCTGGACATGCTCCCACTTTATAGGGTGCTGATCTTGCTCCCCCTCAACAGGAGCATCCTTGTCATTCCCTCTACTGGACACTTGAATCCATCTAAGTCTTGATACCACTTAATGGTCTTTATAGCCTTGATGTCACATCAAGAACTTATCCACCTGCAAGAGAAATGAATCTTGCAACACAAGTATGACATGGAGCAACTAAAGCTATACCAAGTTCAACATACCCAATCTTAATCTAGATGGTGTTGAATCTTGACTTCATCTAGTGACATGATAAACATGTCAGCCACATGTCAGTTAGGACAAACTCAGAATTGAGTTCTTCTTTATGCTCCCTCACTTATTGAACCTTAATCTACATATGCATAGTCCTGTTATGACAGACAGGATTTCTAGCAACTTAGATTATACTAGTAGAATATCACTAAAAATAAGGATTCTACTTATCTGGAGGTTATGTTTCTGAAGCAGTGGCTGGATTCTCATCAGCTAATCACAGCAGCTCCCTTGCACCATGATCACTACTTGATCAAACCCTTCTGGGTTTTTGAATAGGGAGGGAGGGGCTGGTTTGCTGTGATTCTCTTCTCCCCCTAGCTGATTGCAAATGATACTATTGGTGCAGCTGTCATCTTTCACTTCTTCCAGCAGGAGCCATCACTTGGGTAGTTTCCCCCTCATCTTCTGCAATGTCCATGGGGGCAAGCTGATCCTCAGCAGTAATGCTGATCTATTCTGTGTTGGGGAACTTTGGTTAAGATTCAGGCTTGTCCGGTAACCTTGAGTGAACATGCTCCCCATCAGCATTTGCACAAATCCTATTCATAAAGCCCACTAACTTTGACACCTTATCCTTCTATTAGTATAACTTCCTTGTTCCAGTCCAAGTTATGGAACATCTTCTGTCCAAGTGTCACATGAGGGATGGGCACTAAGGCTAACCTGCAGAATCGAATTACCTTACCTTAGGACCCCAATAAAGATTGAGAACTAGGTTCCTGTTAGCCTGAAATCTGACTTACCTACCTGCAGAATTGTGCCAGTAATATAGGGCAAAATGCCCCACCTTACCACAACACCAACACTCATGAATATTATATCTTCTTTTATGAACAGGTCTTGCAATGTGGTTAAGTACTGACGAAATAGAAGGAAGATGAGTAATAACTTTCTTCAGGTTCATTTCAGCAAGGATCTGACTGAAGGTCCTTCTTCTAGTAGGCTTCCTTTGCTTGCCCTAAGTGGTATTTACAGTTGTTTTCTTTGCAGATGACATGATGTTTATATCATCAGAACTAGCCAAGTTAGGCTTACTAGTAGACTGACCCTTGGTCTGAGTCCTTGCTAGATGGGCTTGAGTGAAAGCCACTGCCTTTCCCTTGTGAGTTGGGGCTGAGGCACCAAATATAAATGGTCCAGCATGGGCCATTTGTACTTTTTTCATGGAGAGCCGTAAAGGCATTCATTCCCCTATGTTGGGTATTGCATCCACAATAACATAGATTTATATGAAGTCACCCTTGAACTAAGATGAACTACATTTGTATTTGATGCAATTTTTAGTTGAGAGTTTGCAGGATACAATTGCCAAGTGTAGACCAATGTCAGTCTACAATGAGTCACCAAACACAGGACCATACAATGTAATTTCTCATTGTGTGATCCATGGTGTTGACTCATGTGTAGCATCTCTATTGGGACACACTTCTTTTTCAAGCACTCAAGGCATATGAGAAAAGTTGGCAGCTGTATATCTTGAAGAAATCATGTTTACTCTTTTTCAGAAAAATACTCTAAGTCTTTTTCTCGAGTAAGAAAGTTTGTACTCGAGTAGAACTTAAGTCTATTCTCGAGTAATACTTATCATGTACTCGAGTTGCAGAAGCAGTTTTTGAGAAAGCTTTGTGTTGTTCCCGAGAAAGCCATTTGTTCTCCAGTACTCCATAACTTTCCTTCTCGAGTTACTTCAGTTCCAGTCATGATATTTTTCTAAGTCTTTTTCTTGAGAAGCACTTTACTTTTCTCGAGAAGCAATCTATTTTTCTGGAGAAGCTCAGTATTATTTTTCGAGAATCATAAGTCATTTCTCGAGTAACAAATTCTTTTCTCGAGTAACAGAATGTTTTCTCGAGAACAGAAGTTCATTTTTCTCGAGTTACTTCTTTTCTAGACAGAATATTTTTCTAAGTCCTTTTCTCGAGATGCCAAGGGTTTTTCTCGAGTAGGCAATGTTTAGTTCTCAAGAAGCAGGAAATATTTCTCGAGACATAGAATGTTTTCTCGAGAGCCAGATATTTATTCTCAAGATACTTCTTTGTTCTTGAGTACCAGAATGATTGTTCTCGAGAACAAAACACTATTCTTCTCGAGTACTTTCCTTCTTTCTCGAGATTGCTGATTTCCACCTCCACATTTGTGACTAAGTATTTTTCTCGAGATCATCATCATTCTTTTTGAGAATCAGAAGACCTTTTCTCGAGTACTATCATTCTTTTCGAGAAATGATGTACTGTTTTCTGAAGTTCTTCTAGGTTTCGACAGAAGGGATTTCAAATGTAATTAGCACGTGATTGGTCCATGCGTCAAGCATTTATTATGATTCTAACTGTTAGGCTATTCCTATAAAAGGTCTTATCATAATTGAGCAACCCTAAGATGAAAACCTAAGCACTCTGAATCAAAAATTCTCTTTCCAAAATCGGAAGTCGTCGCTACTCATCATCTTCATCGCTGATCTGCTTTCGATCCAGAGATGCAGAGCAAGTGATTCAACAGATCAAGATCTTCTACATTGACAGATTATTTTCTTGATCGTGCTGAGTCCAGAATTTTCAGATCCAGAGATTTGGTCGTGTCTTATTCAAACTATTTCTGACAGCGCTTCAAGTTCAAGGAAGAAGAATGGCTGAAGTTTTCAGATATGAGATTATACTGTTTATATTTCTTTATATTTCATTTTACTCTTGTAGGAGATTGTTCTCTGAGTGTAGGAACTTTGTTCTCCGAGTTATTTGTAGTAAGTTTCTCTTCTAAGTGTAGATCTTATTTTGAGTGATCGAGTTGTAGGAACTTTGTTCCTAGTGGTAGGATTGTTTTCAATCCGAGAATAGTGGAGTAGCCGAGTCTAGTGCATTGCTAGATCAGTGAGGTGAAAGTGGATATACCCAAGATTGGGAAACCACTATAACTCTTGGTTTCGTCTGTGAATGCTTGCTTATTTTTCTGTGCATCGCTCGTTCAATTTTTATTTCGTAAAAAGACTCAAAACTCACCTATTCACCCCCCTCCAGGTGATTTAGGTTGACAACTTAAACATTTTTCAATTGGTATCAGAGTCAGGTTGTTCATCAAAAGGCTAACACCTTGAATAGATATGCCCCTAGTTGTCTTTGAGTGATACAAGCATTGACAAAGCCAAGGATTTTGCTAAGCTTCCTTTGTGCACAAAGACCAACTTTCCCATGTGGAAAGAACGAATTAAATTTTTCATGGAAACTATGGATCCAAGGATCTTTATGATTGTTTAAGAAGGACCCTTTGTTCCCATGACCGTCTCCACTATTGATCCCACCAAGAAAGTTCCAAATAAGTTGATGGATCTTGATAAGGATGAGATTGCACTTGTCAACTTAAACAAGAAATTCAAAAATGTCATCGCAAGTGCAGTCGATGATTCTATGCTACAGAACCTGATTCACTGCCAATCTGGCAAGAAAATGTGGCAGTCTCTCATCATCTTGATGGAAGGTACTGAAGAGGTTAGGGATGACATAAGATCCCTCCTGAATCAAAAGTATGAAGCGTTTAGACAATGTCCCGAGGATTCAATTGCAAATACCTTTGAAAGTATCTTCAAGATTGTCAATGACCTAAGAGTATATGGTCGGGTCTTCACCAATGGAGAATTGAATGATAGATTTCTGAGGTCCCTAACTAAGGAATGAGACAAAAAAGTCTGTGCAATTCGGGAGTTTGGCAAGCTGGTAGAGACTGACCGTCAAAATCTCTTCAAAAAGCTTATGTCATATGAGCTGCAAATCAATTCAAGAAAAGCTGAAAAAGAGAAGAGATGGTCTTCATTCAAGGAAAAGTCTATCGCATTGAAGGCAGATAGCTCAAGGAAATTAAAAGCTGCATCACCTGCTCCGGCACAGGAAGAAAGTGAAGAAGAAGCTTCAGAGCCAAGTACCTCGAACTCAGAGCTATCTGAAGGAGAGTTTTCTCTTCTTTCAAGGCAGTTTAAGAAATTCTTGAACAAGAAGAAATAGTGGAGAGGCAAAGATGGCTCGTTCAGAAATTCTTCTAACATTGTTTGTTATTGTTGCAACAAGACATGACACGTCATTGTTGATTTCCCTCACAAGAAGAAGAAGGGTGGAAAAAGAGAGGAGAAGAATTCTTCTTACAACAAGAAGAGAACTGAATGAAGCCTAGTTGCCAAGAAGGGCAAGACTCTCAGTGACTCTAACTCATCTGAGTCAAGTGAAGAAGAGGAAGCCTACTTTGGGCTAATAACACAAACAGTTGAGGAAGAAGAACCCAGTACACTGGGAAGGTAAACTCTCATACTCCTCTCTCTGAATCAGATGCTTCTGACCATGACAATGAGGACTGCTCTTCTGACGATGAGTCTTAACTCATGGCTCAATATAAAGTGTACAACCCTGTATTCGCAGAGTGGCGTCCCCTCGGCAGGTGCGAGACCAACTTTTTATTTTTAGGCTTTTGAAGTGGTTTGTACTCTTGGTGGCCAAATTAGGCCTACCCGTTGGAATATACTAGTAGGGGGAGGAAAAATCTGCCTCCCTCCGTGACCCCTTTTTGGGGGGCGGGTGCGACAAGTTGGCTAACACCGGCCCCGGACTAAAAGGTGCGAGGTGGGAGCAGCGGGACTAGCCGGAGGCTGGGGTCTCGCCCCTGCTCCGCGGCCTGGCGTGGCGAGACCGGACGGAGATCGGGGACTCGACCCTACTCCACGGTCTGACGGGGCAAGACAGGCCAGATACTAGGGTCTCACCCCTGCCCCGCGGCCTGGCGGGGCGAGACCGGCCGGGGGTCTGGTGTCTCGCACCAGCCCCGTGGCCTAGCGGGGCGAGACCGGTCGGAGGCCGGGGTATCGCCCCTGCCCCACGACCTAGTGAGGTACCGGCCGGGGGGGTGGTCCAGGGACTCACCCCTGCCCCGCGGCCTGGCAGGGCGAGACCGGCCGGGGCCGGGGTCTCGCCCCTGCACCGCGGACTGGCGGGGCAAGACAGGCCAAAGGCCGGGGTCTCGCCCCTGCCCCGCGGCCTGGCGGGGCGAGACTGGCCGGGGTTGGGGTCTCGCCCCTGCCCCACGGCCTGGCGGGGCGAGACCGGATGGAGGACGGGGACTCGCCCCTGCCCCACGGACTGGCGGGGCGAGACCAGTAGGGGGTCAGGGTCTCACCCCTGCCCCGCGTCCTGGAGGATTGAGACTGGTCGGGGGATGGGGTCTCTCCCTTGCCCCGCAGCCTAGCGTGGCAAGACCGGCAAGGGGCCGGGGTCTCGCCCCTGCCTCGCGGTCAGGCGGGGCGAGAACGACCGGAGGCCGGGGTCTCGTCCCTGCCCCTGCTCCCCAATTCTTCGGGATTTGCCCGCTCGCTCGGCCCCAGGGTGGAGGTGGAGTGGGGTGGTTTAACCCCCACTCACCTCAGCTGTCCAGGGAAGGTGAGGCGGATGGTTTAGCCTCCTTTTCCCGCATACCTCTTTTGGCCGTTTTTTTACCATTATACCTGTAACATCCTATTTCCAAGTAGACCCCTACGAGTGGTTTTGGCCATGACTAGGTCATGACAAAACCATAGGAAGACAGAAATGGGCCAAGAGCTAGAAGTCCAAGGTGAGGATCACCATGTTCTGCCTATGCCACAACCTCATCACCAAACCTAGGGTTTGACCTTAGTGCTTCACCATGACTCCATGACCCCACCACAACCTCACTAACCCATTAGAGGGTCCTAGAGCCTTAAGGGTCCATTGGAGTCAACCCCAGATGGCCAATTTGACATAGGACCACCATAGGCCTAAATAGGGCAAGGTGCCCTAATTAAGGGCAGTTGACCTATAATGTGCTCAACTAACCCTACCAAGGACTTCCTAGACATAACGTGGGGTCAATGGGTCTCTTAGGAACCAAGAAGGGCGGTCCATAGGGTTAAGTTGACCAAAGTCAACTCTAACCCTAAATTGGTCAACCTACCCTAAATGGGTCAAACTAACCTGCATAAGGGCCAATTGAAGTTCCCTTCTCCAAGTGGACCCCACACATACCTTCATAACCCAAGTAAGAGGCCAATGGGTCCCCAAGGACCCAAAGGGGCCAACCAAAAAGGGTAAGTTGACCAAAGTCAACTCTAGCCCTAAAGTGGTCAAGTGCCCTGCCTTAGGGTCAAGTGACCTTCAAAGGGCCAAGACAAACCAACCTAGGCCTTAGGGGAGGCTAATGGGCCACCAAGGACCCATTAGGGACAACCTCAAAGACCTAATTGACCTAGGTCAACCCTAGCCTAGGTTTGGGTCAAGCTAGCCCAAATGGGCTAACTCAAGCTCAAGCCAAACTCACTTGGTCTAACCATGTTTTGGTGGATGAAATAAACATGTGGGATGCCTTAGGGTTAGGTAGGAGTCAATTCAGCTTAGTATGAAGGAGAGAGAAAAATCCACCTAAGGGAAGAGAGAGAAAGTGAAAGAGATAATGGAGGAAGACTTTGGGCTCCTCCTTCTCCTTCCCCAACCTCTCATTCATTTCTTTAAGACCAGAAATGCATCCCCAATCCAACCAGCTACTCCTTGACTGGCAGGAGCCAGCTTTCCCCCCTACCTACCATGGCCGCCATTGTTGACTAAGGCCAATAAAGCCAAAGCTCCCTACAGCCACCTAACACCCCTTCTCTTCATCTTAAAACCTTCACTGGACTCCAAGGAGTCAGTCCCACCATTTACCTAAAGGAGCAAAGCAGTTTCATAGTGTTGTTGCAGAAATCCGACCACCACCACAACCAAAATGGTTTCCCGGCGATCGGCAAGGCTACAGCCGCCCAGCAAGGTCCTCCTCCACTCCTTCTCTCATGTATAGATCATAGCAATCACTAGGTCCAAGGTTCGGGCTCAACTGAGCCCGATCCAATTCGAGATTTCCATGGATTTTGGCCGAAAATTCTCTTGCTAGAACCGCCGGAATAGGGCTCTCTGGCGGCTGTGGCGCCGTTTGGCGACGGCCACCACCTCAACGGAGGTGGTGGTGGAGGTGGCCGGCCGGGAAGGTTGCCGGATTGCCGGCAGTGGCGTTTGGAAGGAGCTCTAGGCAGGACGAATCACAGTCGTCGGCTGGAGCTAGAATACGGTAGGATTGCATCTATATTACGTCAAGATGTGTGCGGGAAATGATTCTAAACTATAAGAATTCAAATTCTGATTATTTAATTTTTGTCACACTACTTCTATTTAATGTTTTTAAATTGTAAAAATACTTAGGCCCATCTGCTGAAAAAGTCACCAACATGAACTCTGTATCCCTTAGTGTCTACTTTAATTCAAAATTGATTTGAACCCCTTTTGACCTCTGGTTGGACTGGGGCACCCATTTTGGTGGAGCTTACACCTAGGGCTAGGCAGAAATTAAATTGAGTTCCCCCACTTCATCTTTGTCTCAAATGATTTGAAATTTTTGCAGAGAGTCGCACTAGACCATATCTAGGTCCTGCACAAATATGGGAATTTTTGGGGAAAAGTTTTATATAGTTTTGGAAATTATTTAATAATAATAGCGTAATTTAATTATGTGGTCTAATGACCTCCAAACCCTACCAAATTTTGGTGATGGTCCCTGGACACATGGTAGGTCTCTATATAAAGTTTCACCTCATTTGTATGTGTTTTGAATACGTATTGACCTAACCCTAACTTTACCTTAATGCGGGTATTTTGGTCAAAAAGTGCACTTTTGATTTTGAGTGGCCAAATCACCTCAACAGAGGCTGAAATTTGGGCCACTGACTTGGTATGGAATTTAGCACCTCCCCATGGAATTTGGGTAGATTGGAATTGATTTGCGCTAAGATCCTAGGCCAAACCCTAAGGAAGGACCTTTGTGCCTTGTGAAGGGCATGCATCCTAAACACCTTGGATGAACTTGACATTTTGTATGGAGGGTCCTAGGGTAGATAAAACCGTCTGGTAAAAATCTTATAGGATTTTGAAAAGGGTAGGGCCCACAAAACCCTAACCCTAGCTTAGGGCATAAAACTTTTAGTGCTAAATTTGGTTAGCCAAACTCCTTGAAATATAATGAAATTTTGGTAGTGTGAGCATAAGGATATATTGAGCCTCTGGTAATTTATTTGGGAATTTTGGACAAATAGATTTAGCACTTCATTGTAACCCGTTGGATAGCCTTAATTAATAATTTGACTATTATGATCCCACTGCCAATTGAAAGGTCATGAAAATTTGGCAGAGGTAGTTTTAGATAATATTGATCATCTATGAATTTTAATAGAATTTGTGAATACATATTTAGGGTATCTACTTCACAAGTTCATAACTTTGGGAACATAGTAAATAATTCTTACAGAGCTCAATACTTGATGAAAAATTATGAAACTTGATAAGTTGTGTTCCTAGTTCATTATGCTCATGTGGGAATTTATTTGGAATTTTTAGATAGGATAATTGGTATACTTTGTTCATTAACCCATTAACTTCGAATTTAATGAGAAAATCAAGTATAGACTTTATTATTCAATGATAAATTGTGAAACTTGATCTAAAGAATTTATATGTCCGTATAATCATACTTGGATTTTATCTGAATTTTTGGAATTATTATTGCTGTACATACCTCTTAAAATGATTTATTATGGGATATATTCGAAAATAAAATTAAGGGCTTAAACCTTGCTGAAAATTTGGAAGACTTAGGATTTAGAGTTGATTTTTCATTTTGTAATTAACATAAATTTAGTGGAAAATTATCTTGTCTAAAATTGGTACTTCATTTTCAAAATTGAGCTTTTTGGCTACTAGAATAAAAAATAAATTATCGGACAAATTAGAAAAATTATGAATTTCTGGATTTATGCTAAAAATATCATTATAGTCCTCTAATAATTATCATATCGGTACTGGATGATTATTTGGTGTATCTCCCATTTTACGAGTCATATAGCTTAAGTGGTCTGCATATAGTAAAAACTGCAGAAATTATGTTTGAGTATAATTGATGCATGTCTTGGGATTAGTGGTATGCTAGTTTGTATAGTTAAAAAAAGTTCATTATTGGTAGTTGGATGAGTAGAGGGATGGAATGACTAGAGATAGGCGGTGCCCGGGATCGACGAAAGATCGTCTTCCCCGTAGGGAGGAAGTGTTTAATGTACTAGGGCTAGGTTCAGTAAAATTAATTATGGGTCGAGAAATCGGGTAGCAACCAATAATAGTAAGTGCCTTGCGAAAGGGAGCTTTGGGCGTAATCCCATCGTAGTTCCTAGTGCCTTCGAGAGCACTTCACGGGGTATACCTTGGGCAGTCCTGGGCTAACGTAAACGGTAGGAGTGATAAATCTTAAAGAGCAAATAGAATAATTAGGGGTTCACTTTCACACAACCCGGTGTCTCGGAGAGTTGGTTTGACTCGGTTGATATTTGTGAGGGGCAGGATGTCCCGGCGAGTTTCAGCTCGATTGTTTGAGACAGACATTATGGTCCGGGGAGCTTCGGCTCAGTTTTGAATACGATAATTTGCATGTGCATAAAAGGAAAGAAAATTAAGGTGGTGGGTCTTTGGTATTGGAGGGTCGATGCACCGACGCCAATACACTGACTCGGCAAGTGGGGTTAGCACTTCGCCAACAGAAGTCCGGTGCGCCAGCCGGCAAGAGTACGCAGGAGTCTGCTTCGTGCACCAAGCGTTAAGGCGTATGCTAGGTCTGACCGGTAGTGCTTTACTGGTTTAGAGGTGGGCGAGGCCCAACCCACCGCTTCTGTCTGCCACTACGGAGGTATCCTGGGAGGCTACGGCTCCATAAAGGGGGAACTAAAGGTCTGTGTGCACAGAGTCGGGTGTGTGTGTTGCACTTGCATGTTCCATCATACCCACTTGCATGTCATAGCATAATCGATTTTTTTAACCCCTGATAAGGTATAAGTGGAATGGGACTCTTATACAATAGGACTTGCAAAACGACCCCTTGGTCTATAAGCTTGTGTGGGCAAGTTTATAAATTAAGGTCAATTTTGATATATATTTACTGCTGTTTGATAACCGACACCAAAAACGTATAAATTGGTATGAGACTTTTTATACGATGGGAGCCTTGCAGAAGACCCCTTGGCTTATGTGTTCCCACATAAGTGAAGGTTACTTTTCATATTTCATCTTATTGTCAATATCTATTATAGAATTGCTTGTATAGGTTCGCTGCCATCTGTTTTGTTATTCTCCACCTTCATGTCCTCTCCTTTCCTTCTCCCCGCTCGGTGCCTAGGAGCCATGGGGAAAGGGGCAGAGGATGATAGGACTTAGTCTTTTAGACTAACGGTTTTCGAATCATATCATTTTAGGGGATCGTGGAGCCCAGCATGGAGGAGCAGCCCCGGAGGTCGGCACGCTTGGAGATCGGGCAATCTAGTTCCGGAGTTCAGACGACAGGGACTGTGAGTCCTGAACACTAGTTGTTATATTAGTTTGCTTCTGCGATAAGAGAAATGTAGTGAGGACATGATGTACTGGGCATGAGCACCATGATTTTATTATTTTGTATATCTGTGGACACTCCCTTCGTGGAGTTTATTTACTATATATGTGATTGTTATGGACTTGCTTTATTATTTTGCTACAGTCATGATCGATTTGGCCCGCAGAATCGGCGTTATGTAGTGATGACCTTCCCGGGTGGGAAGGTGTCACCGCAAAGCGGCGGTTCTGGGCCTAAGACCCCGATGTTTTAAAAAAGAAAAAAATAGGGGGGGGGGGGGGGTCTTACAAGTGGTATCAGAGCAGACCTCGATCGACAAGTAGCAGTCCACAACCCTGGGTCACCCCCGCGCAAGTTTTGTTTGGGGACAAACTAAGCAGCGGAAGCAGAGGTGTGCCCATATGAGGGATCACATGTAAATTATCCACTTTAATTAGGTTGAGTCGATTACTTACAATTGGCTTTTGTTACACAACCCCCATCACAGCCTACAACGCAAGGCGGAGCCCAGCAGATGTAACATCCCATTTCCAACTAGACCCCTAAGAATGGTTTTAGCCATGACTAGGTCATGACAAACCCTAGGAAGCCAGAAACGGGCCAAGAGATAGGAGGCCAAGGTGAGGATCACCATGGTCTGCAAATAGTAGAATTTTGAACAATGGTTTAGAATGACAATGGGGCTTCACCATGGCCCCAAGACCCTACCACAACACTCCCAAACATTTTGGGAGCCCCATTAGAGCCAAAAGGACCCATTAGGGTCAACCCAAGAGGCCAGTTGACCAAGGTCAACCCTAGCCCTAAATGGGTCAAACTAGCCTACTTAGGGCCAACTGACCTACTCCTAGCCTAAAGGACCCCTCCTATGCCCTCCTAACCCTAAAGTGAGGTCAAATGGTCACTAAGGACACATTGGTGTCAGCCCTAGAGGCCAGGTTGACCCAAGTCAACTCAAGCCCTAACCTGGTCAAAGTACCCTTACTAAGGGTATGTGACCTCCAAAGTACAGGGTAACCCTACATAACCCTACCTAGACCCTAAGGGAAGCCAATTGGTCACCCAGGACCCAATGGGGTCAACCTAGATGGTCAAATTGACCAGGTCAACCCTCATTTGGGTCAAGTCAAACTTAGCCCAAAAAGGGCTAACCCAAGCCCAAGCCATTTCTCCCTTAGGCTAAACCCATTCCCATGACCATCATAATCAAGTGGGCTGCATTTAGTTTGTGAGGCTGACTTGTCAACCAGAGGTGACTAGGAGAGAGAAAGGAGCTCCTCTCCATGATAATGGAGGAGAGAGAAAATGAGGAAGAAGAAGGGGAAGTGAGAGGCCGGCCAAGGGAGGCTAACATCCACCAATTATGGCTGCAATCAACTCCTGTAGGAGAGAGGAGTTGATTCCAGCCGTTTCCCGGCCACCAAGGGGTGGGTTCAGCCCCCCTCCACACAACCCGAGCCACACCTTTAATGGTGTTAATGGCCATTGAAGAACCAGCCTCCCCTCTCCCCCATTTGCCATTTAAACACCTTCATGGAGCCGAGGGGATCATTTTAGAGCGTTTACCTGGAGGATACGAGCCATTCCACTGTGCAGTTGCAGAATCCGAGCGCTGCCGTCGTCGTCAATGGCAACCCGCCGCTTCTCTCGCATCCAGGCCGCCAGGAAGGTCCTCCTCCTCTCCTTAACCCGCGGGTAGATCTTAGGATTAATTAGGCTTGAGTTTCGGGCTCAATTGAGCCCGATCCAATCCGGGATTTTTCCTGGTTTCGGCAAGAAAACCTCTTGCTATATCCGCCGGAAAACGCCTCTCCGGCGGCGGAGCCGCCGCCTGGCGATAGCCACCACCTCAACGGAGGTGTTGGTGGCGGTGGCCGGCCGGGGAAGGGGCTGGATCGCCGGCGGCAGGGCTTGGAAATCGCTCCAGGTGGGACGAATCTCAGCCGTCGGCTCAATGAAGACGATGACGAGATGCCGTTGATCCTTGCGCCAAGATTCGTGCTGCATCAGTATTAAACTATAGGAAATTAATGTTATTTATTTCATTCTGTCACACTTTTGACATTTAATGTTTTAAATTTTTAAAAATAGTTAGAGGCTCTGTATGAGAAAATGATCAACACATGATTTGTAGCCCTTTCTGTCTACTTTATTTTAAAATTGGTTTGAACCCATTTAGGCTTCTGGGTTGACCAGGGCACCCATTTTTGTGGGACATACCCTTAGGGCTAGGCAGTCATTAAATTGAGTGCCCACTCTTCACCCCTAGCCCACATTAGCTGAAATTTTGGCAGAGTCTATCATAGATATACCTAGGGCCTGCCCAAAAATGGGAATTTTTGGAGAAACTATTTCTATAGTTTTTGTAAATATTTAATAATTATTAGATAAATTAAATAGGTGCCCTAAACACCTCCAAACCCTCCCAAATCTTGGTGAGTGGTCCCTGGGTTCCAATTAGGTATATGTATAAAATTTCATTCAATTTGGATGTGTTTTGAATAGGTTTTGACCCAACCCTAGCTATACCTTAAAAAGGGCATTTTGGTCAAAAGTTGCACTTTTGATTTTGAGTGACCAAATCACCTCAACAGAGGCTGAAATTTGGGCCACTGACTTGTTAGGGCACTCATCACCTCCCCATGGAATATGGGATAGGGAGGAATAGATTTGCCTTAAGTCCCTAGGTCAAACCCTAAGGAGGGACCTTTTGGCCTTGTGAAGGGTATGAGTCCTAAACACCTTGGATGAACTTCAATTTTTGCAAGGAGGTTCCTAAGACATATATAACTCTCTGTTAAAAATATTAGCTAACTTTGAAAATGGTAGAGCCCCCAAAACTCTAACCCTAGCTTAGGTCCTAAAACTTGTAGTGTAGGTTTAGGTTAGCTAAACATCTTGAAACTTAACCAAATTTGGGTAGTGAAGGGGCTAGGGTATTTTGAGCCTCTGACAATTTACTTGAGGAATTTTGGACAATGGTTATAGCACTTCATTTGTAATCAATAGTAATGCCCTAATAATTATTTTGGCTATTGTGGTCTCACTGCCCATAGAGAGGGTATGAAACATGAGCAGAGTTGGTTTTAGGTTATAATAAGCTTGTATGAATTTTGTTAGAATTTTTGGGTATTTATTTAGGGCATCTACTTCACAAGTGCTTTATTTTGATTACATATTAATAATTCTTGTCAGAGGCCATTACTTACTGAAAAATCATGCTACTTCCTGCATAGTGTTTTTAGCTCAATGTTATCATATGGAAATTTTTGTGGAATTATTTGATGACTGATTAGCATACTTTATTCATTAACCCTTAAATTAGAGAGTTCATAAGAAAATCAAATATTGCTTTATTTCCAAATGATAAATTATGAAACTTTTTCTAGGGTACTTGTAGTCAATCACAATCATCCCTGAATATTCTCTGAATTTTTGGAGGTGTTATTACTATAGAATTTTTTAAAATGACTTTTTATGGGGCATCTTTGAAATTAAATTTAAAGGCCTAAACCTTGCTGAAAAATTGGGAGACTTAGGATTTAGAGTTGATTAGGCATTTTGTTATTATCATAAATTTAGTGGATTAATAGCTTGTCTGAAAATGGTACTTCATGTTCAAACCTGTGCCTTTTGGGACATTAGAATAAATAAATTAATTATCAGACAAATTAGGAAAATTATGAATTTCTGGATTTATGCTTCAAATGTCCTTTTAGACCTCTAATAATTATCATAAGGGTACTGGATGAGTATTTCATGTACTTCCCTTTTTACGGGTCATGTAGCTTAAGTGGTCTGCATATAGCAAAACTGCAGGATTTCATTTGGATGTGAATTAGGGCAAGTATGATGAGTCCTGATGGTTTGTTGTAAGGACAAGTGGAATGGGCTGCGTCTTTGAAAGATGAGTGAGTAAGGTGTGGATCTGTCTAGGGTTATAGGCGTTCGGGTCCGACGAAAGATCGTCCTACCCAAGGAGAGTTGGAGTCAAATTACCCTAGGATTAGCATATCGAAATATGAGAAAATAAAGGGTAAGGGAATCAACCAATAATAAAATAAGTACCTTGCGAAAGGTAACGCTGGGCGTAATCCCAACATAGTTCCTAGTGCCCCTTGAGAGCCCTTCACAGGGAATACCGGGGGCAGTCCTGGGTTAACGTAAACTGTTTAATAAGCTGAAAAGAGTAACTTAGTAATTAGGGTTGCACATTCCACAACACTGATGGCACCCGAGGTTGGATAGGAGCCTCGGCTCGGATGGTTAAAAGGCGGACTTTGGGTCCGGGGAGCTTCGGCTCGATTGCTTGAGTCGGACGTGTTGGTCCGGGGAGCTTCGGCTCGATTCTTGATTACGCTAATTTGCATGTGCATAACAGGAAAGGAAATTAAGGTGGTGGGTCTTCGGTATTGGAGGGTCGATGCACCGACGCCAATACGTTGACTCGGCAAGTGTGGTTAGCACTTCGCCAACAGAAGTCCGGTGCGCCAGCCGGCAAGAGTACGCAGGAGTCCGCTTCGTGCACCAAGCGTTGAGGCGTACGATAGGTCTGACCGGTAGTGCTTTACTGGTTTAGAGGTGGGCGAGGCCCAACCCACCGCTTCCGTCTGCCACTACGGAGGTATCCTGGGAGGTTACGGCTCCAGAAAGGGGGAACTAAAGGTCTGTGTGCACAGAGTCGGGTGTGTGTGTTGCACTTGCATGTCCATCATACCCACTTGCATGTCATGGCATAATCGTTACCTTTAACCTTGACACCTAAAGTATAAGTGGAATGGGACGCTTATACTTTAGGACCTGCGAAACGACCCCTTAGTCTATAAGCTTGTGTGGGCAAGTTTATAAATTAAGGTTAATTTTGATATATTTAGTTACTGCTGTTTGACCACCGACACCCCAACGTATAAATCGGTATGGGACTTTTTATACGATGGGAGCCTTGCAGAAGATCCCTTGGCTTATGTGTTTCTCATATAAGTGAAGGTTACATTTCATATTACAGCTTATTGTCGTTATATGCTATAGAACTTGCTAGAATAGGACCGCTGCCATCTGCTTTTGATATTCTCCACCCTCAAGTCCTCCCCTTTCTTCCTCTCCGCTCGGTGCCTAGGAGCCATGGGGGAAGGGGTGGGGGATGATAGGACTTAGTCTTTTAGACTAACGGTTTTCGAACCGCATCATTTAGGGGATCGCGGAGACCAGCATGGAGGAGCAGCCCCAGAGACCGGTGCGCTTGGAGGTGGGGCAGTCTAGCTCCGGAGTTCACACAGCCGGGACCGTGAGTCTCGACCCTGAGCAGTTTTCTACTTTTGTTTCTGCATGAGAGATCTTGTAGTGAGGATTTGATGTACCGGGCATAAGCCCGTTTTGCTACTCTGATGTTATTTTCTGTGGACACTCCCATCGTGGAGTTATATTTATTATGTCATGTGATTCTTTGTGGACAGATAGTTTACATTTACTTCATTATTTTGCTACTTTTATGTGATCGAAATGGCCGGCAGAATCGGCGCTTTGTGGTGATGACCCTTCAGGGCGTGAAGGAGTCACCGCAAAATGGCGGTTCTGGGCCTAAGACCCCGGTGTCCAAAAAGAAAAAAAAAGGGGGGGTCTTACAGGTGGTATCAGAGGGAGGTTTCGATCCTCCGACCTGTGGGTTATGGGCCCACCACGCTTCCGCTGCGCGGGTTTAGAGGAGACCTCGATCGAAAAGTAGCCGTCCACAACCCTGGGTCACCCCCGCGCGGGTTTAGTTTGGGGACAAACTAAGCAGCGGAAGCAGTGGTGTGCCCATATGGGGGGAATCACATGTAAATTGTCCACTTTCATTAGGCATTGAGTCGATTACCTACTAATGTAGTTCGTTTTGCAGCCCCCAGCTCAGCCCACCCCACAAGGTGGAGCTCAGCAGACTCCAGACATTGCACCACCTCCCATGGTCCCCACACCTTTCCTCCAGTCAGACATGGGGCAGACCCTTACAGCTATCCTTGAGGCCTTCCGGGCTCAGCAAGCTCCAGCCCAGCAGCCAAACCCAGGGGCCAACTGGATGAGCACCTTCCGAGGACTCTCTCCCCCATCATACTTAGGGACAGAGTCGGCAGTACGGACAGAGGAGTGGCTGGATGTTATGTACGAGATGTTGACTGGGATACGATGCCCTTGGGAGGAGAGGGTGGCCCTAGTGGTATCTTGCTTGGAGTCACATGCTAAGCGGTGGTGGAAGACGCTGTTGGACACGACTTTTGCTGATAGGGAGATTGCAGAAATCACTTGGGAAGAATTCAGGGCCACGCTGCTGGAGCACTTTGTGCCTCAGTCGGCCAGGGACGAGTTGGAGGAGCGGTTCCTGCAGCTGAGGCAGGGCACCAGGACAGTGGTGGAGTACCACCGAGAGTTCGATCATTTGGCCCGATATGCGGGCTCCTATCAGCTGGACGAAGCAGGTTACGTCAAGAGGTTTTATAAGGGCCTAAAAGAGGAGTTGAGGGAGGCCTTGCTTTTTGTCTCTGACGGGCCCATCTCCCGGATTTTGGAGATGGCGAAGAGGATTGAGGCCGACTGGCACACCACTCGGGGCCGGAAATGGCAAGCGGAGGACCAGGGCCGGAGGGCCCGAAATGATCAGCGGCGAGGCACCATACCAGATGGAAGGAGGGCAGAGGAGCAGCCTCGTCAGGAGTTGAGGCAGGAGCCGAGAGAGCAGGTGGTTTTGGCCCCTCAACCTCTCCGGATCCAGGAGATGCAGAGACCCCGGGGTATGGCGTATCCCCCGCCGGAGTGCTTCCATTGTCACCAGGTGGGACATCTCCGGAGAGACTGCCCTATGAGGGGGGCACCACCTCCAGCACCACGGGGTGGCCCACCGGCCCAGCATTTCGGAGGCCGAGGACGCGGCCGAGGACGTGGTTACCAGGGAGGCGACCGCAGGCAGAATGGGGAGCAGATTTACGCTTTGGACTTAGCACAGCCCCGGAACCCGGACAGGGTTATTGCAGGTATGAGAGTAATCTCAATTTTGGATTCATTCATTACTCATGTTAAGTGTTAATAGAACTACTAAACGACCTAGGCTTAGAAAACCTTACACCAGAGTTTCTTTCAAACTGATTTAGGAATGGTGATGGTGTGCGGCAAGCCTGCCCATACCCTGTTCGACACGGGGGCATCGCACAACTTTGTGTCGGAGGATTTCGTCAAGGACCTGGATCAGATTCGATGTTATACGGGACTACCCAGGAGGGTGCGCCTCCCCAATGGGATGGAGATCCAGTCCACAGAAAAGTGCCTCCTGGAGGTTACCATAGACGGGTTGACACTCGAGGCCCCGGCGACGATCCTGAGGATGCCGGACTTCGACCTCGTCTTGGGCATGACATGGCTTGTCTGGAACCATGCCCAGATTGATTGCCCAGCAAGGAGGGTCGTGCTGAGCCACGACGATACTTATGCGACATTCGAAGGTACTATACCGGTCTCCCGTCGCCTGCTTTCATCTATTCAGGCCGTTAAGGCTCATATGCAAGGGGACGAGGTATATCAAGTATTATTCGAGATGACTGAGGAGAAGGACCTGATTGCTAACATTCCGGTGGTTCGTGACTACGCCGATATTTTTCCGGATAAGCTGCCAGGACTACCTCCGCATAGGGAGAAGGACTTCCAGATTCAGTTGGTACCAGGGGCTAAGCCGGTATCCAAGGCCCCTTATCGGATGGCCCCAAAGGAGTTGGCGGAGTTTCGGACACAGTTGCAGGAGCTGGTGGAAGCAGGATTTGTTAGGCCGAGCTCCTCATCATGGGGAGCTCCTGTCCTATTCGTGAAGAAGAAGGACGGCACTCTACGCCTATGCATTGACTATCGAGCACTAAACAGGCTGACCGTCCGAAATACCTATCCGCTCCCTAGGATAGACGAGTTGTTCGACCAGCTGGAGGAGCCCATTATTTTCGAAACTGGACTTGAGGTCAGGCTACTACCAGCTGCGGATCCAGGAGGAGGATATTCCGAAGACGGCCTTTAGTAGCAGATACGGATGTATGAGTTTATCGTGATGCCCTTCGGGCTCACGAATGCTCCGTCGGCGTTTATGAGACTCATGAACCGGGTCTTCGAGGCTTATTTGGATGTGTTCGTCATAGTGTTCATAGACGACATCCTTATCTATTCTAAGACGGAGGAGGAGCACACACGACATCTGGCACTGACCTTGGAGAGACTGCGGGAGCATCGCCTTTATGCGAAGTTCAGTAAGTGTCAGTTCTGGCTGAAGGAGGTGGCTTTCTTAGGCCACATTATCAGCGGAGCCGGGCTGGCAGTGGACCCGGCAAAGATTCAAGCTATTTCGGAGTGGCCGCAGCTGAAAACAGCCACTGACGTACGAAGTTTTCTAGGACTTGTCGGTTACTATCGGAAGTTCGTGGAGGGATTCTCTCGAATCGCCCTCCCGCTCACATCCTTGACAAAGAAGGAGGTACCGTTCGTATGGACCCCGCAGTGCCAGACAGCGTTCCAGGAGCTGAAGGATCGGCTAACCTCGGCTCCCATTCTTACTCTCCCCTCGGGGAGGGAGGGATTTCAGGTCTACACCGACGCATCATATCTGGGGATGGGAGCAGTACTGATGCAGAACGGATACGTCATAGCTTATGCTTCCCGCCAGCTGAAGACCCATGAGAAGAACTACCCAGTGCACGACCTGGAGATGGGAGCAGTTGTATTCGCACTAAAAATATGGCGGCACTACCTTTATGGAGTCCACTGTGACATATACTCCGATCATAAGAACCTTAAGTACGTGGACACGCAGAAGGAACTAAACATCAGGCAAAGGCGGTGGGTGGAGTTCCTTTCTGACTATCAGTATGAGATGCATTACCACCCGGGGAAGGCGAACGTGGTAGCGGATGCACTGAGTAGGAGAGCTGCCACAGCAGGAGCAGAGCCTCAGTTGATGTCTATGGAGCTGCTGCAGAGACTAGAGGACATGCATATTACTCTGGTATCGTCTGATGATCCTGAGCTCTATGAGGAGTACTTGGCCGCGATAGGCATTACAGATGACATCAGAGACTGGGTCAGAGAGGGACAGAGGCAGGATGCCAAGTTGGAACCCATCTTCCAAGCTCTGGAGGTAGGCACTGCAGGAGACTACACACTGAGGGACGACCTGGTGTGCTTCAGAGGACGGGTGTATATACCGGAGGGAGGCCAGATCCGGGAGGATATTATGACGGAGGCGCACTGCAGCCGGTATTCTGTACACCCGGGGATCACAAAGATGACGGCTGATTTGAAGAAGACGATGTACTGGCCGGGCATGAAGAAGGATGTCTCACACTTCGTGACCCATTGTGAGGCATGTCAGCTAGTGAAGGCGGAGTACAGGAACCCCGCAGGATTATTGCAGCCACTCCCGGTGCCGGAGTGGAAGTTTGATGACATAGCCATGGACTTCATACATGGGCTTCCCCGGTCTCGGACAGGGAATGACTCAATCTGGGTAATCGTTGATCGGTTGACCAAGGTGGCTCGATTTATACCGATCAGGAAGGATGATTCAGTAGGAGTACTGGTGCGGAAGTTTGTGGAACAGTTCATTCGTTATCATGGCGTGCCCAGGACGATAGTGTCGGATCGGGATGGCCGGTTCACCTCCAGGGAGTGGAGATCCGTGCAAGCTTACTTAGGCACGCGATTGACCTTCAGCACTGCATTCCACCCCCAGACAGACGGGCAGACAGAACGCACCAACCGGACGCTGGAGGACCTTTTGAGGCTATGCATCTTGGACCGCGGGGAACCGTGGGAGAAACTCTTACCCCTTGTCGAGTTCTCCTATAACAACAGCCACCAGTCCAGCATCAGGATGGCGCCTTACGAAGCCTTGTACGGGAGGAGATGCCGGACCCCGCTTTCTTGGGTGCAGAACGAAGATCCGGAAGTGTTGGGGTCAGAGTTTGTTGAAGACACCGAGGCACAGGTGAGGCTGATCAGGGACAGGATGCTCGAGGCACAGAGTAGACAGGCTAAGTACTATGACGCCCGGCATCGGCAGGTGGAGTTCCAGGTGGGGGACCGGGTGTTTCTGAAGATCCGACCCATGCATGGAGTCTCACGGGTGCGTGGTCGGAGGAAGAAGCTCAGCCCTAGGTACATGGGCCCTTACAGGATCCTGGAGCGGATCGGACCCCTAGCCTATCGGCTGGAGTTACCACCAGAGCTGGAAGCGCTGCACGACGTCTTCCACATTTCTTCTTTGAGGAGGGCTCTGCTACGCCCGGAGCAGCAGATTTTGACCACCGAAGGGCCGGTAGCTTCAGACCGGTCGGTTCGTTTGGAGCCTGTGAGGATCGACGACCGAGGAGTGCGGGTCTTACGACGAAAGAAGGTCCCACTAGTCAAGGTCCTGTGGAGGAACCACGGCCAGGAGGAGCATACCTGGGAGCCACAGGACCTGATGCGACAAAGATACCCCGAGCTATTCAGTCAGGTATACCTCTCAGACCCCTCAAGATGTTAATTTATTTTTCCTGCTTTAAGTATACTAAGGGCTGCTCTAGGCAGATAGAGGCTTATCTTTTATTTATTGGGGGCTTATCCTTGTTTATTGGGATTTTGGTTTGCCGATTGGGAGAAAGGGTCTTAGATCTAAGTTTTCCCGTAAAATCTAATTTAACAAACAAGGCGTCATAATGGGATGTTACAAGACTCTTTCCTTCGGTAGTAAGACCCGTAGGCCCAACCTTGATTTCGGGGACGAAATCTTTGTTTTGTTTATTGGGATTTGTAACATCCCATTTCCAACTAGACCCCTAAGAATGGTTTTAGCCATGACTAGGTCATGACAAACCCTAGGAAGCCAGAAACGGGCCAAG
The DNA here is from genome assembly GCA_039583875.1 of Platanthera guangdongensis. Classification (NCBI taxonomy): domain Eukaryota; kingdom Viridiplantae; phylum Streptophyta; class Magnoliopsida; order Asparagales; family Orchidaceae; genus Platanthera; species Platanthera guangdongensis. The sequence continues at coordinate 49,465,108 of CM077156.1, forward strand.
AGATAGGAGGCCAAGGTGAGGATCACCATGGTCTGCAAATAGTAGAATTTTGAACAATGGTTTAGAATGACAATGGGGCTTCACCATGGCCCCAAGACCCTACCACAACACTCCCAAACATTTTGGGAGCCCCATTAGAGCCAAAAGGACCCATTAGGGTCAACCCAAGAGGCCAGTTGACCAAGGTCAACCCTAGCCCTAAATGGGTCAAACTAGCCTACTTAGGGCCAACTGACCTACTCCTAGCCTAAAGGACCCCTCCTATGCCCTCCTAACCCTAAAGTGAGGTCAAATGGTCACTAAGGACACATTGGGGTCAGCCCTAGAGGCCAGGTTGACCCAAGTCAACTCAAGCCCTAACCTGGTCAAAGTACCCTTACTAAGGGTATGTGACCTCTAAAGTACAGGGTAACCCTACATAACCCTACCTAGACCCTAAGGGAAGCCAATGGGTCACCCAGGACCCAATGGGGTCAACCTAGATGGTCAAATTGACCAGGTCAACCCTCATTTGGGTCAAGTCAAACTTAGCCCAAAAAGGGCTAACCCAAGCCCAAGCCATTTCTCCCTTAGGCTAAACCCATTCCCATGACCATCATAATCAAGTGGGCTGCATTTAGTTTGTGAGGCTGACTAGTCAACCAGAGGTGACTAGGAGAGAGAAAGGAGCTCCTCTCCATGATAATGGAGGAGAGAGAAAATGAGGAAGAAGAAGGGGAAGTGAGAGGCCGGCCAAGGGAGGCTAACAACCACCAATTATGGCTGCAATCAACTCCTCTAGGAGAGAGGAGTTGATTCCAGCCGTTTCACGGCCACCAAGGGGTGGGTTCAGCCCCCCTCCACACAACCCGAGCCACACCTTTAATGGTGTTAATGGCCATTGAAGAACCAGCCTCCCCTCTCCCCCATTTGCCATTTAAACACCTTCAGGGAGCCGAGGGGATCATTTTAGAGCGTTTACCTGGAGGAGACGAGCCATTCCACTGTGCAGTTGCAGAAGCCGAGCGCCGCCGCCGTCGTCAATGGCATCCCGCCGCTCCTCTCGCATCCAGGCCGCCAGGAAGGTCCTCCTCCTCTCCTTAACCCGCGGGTAGATCTTAGGATTAATTAGGCTTGAGTTTCGGGCTCAATTGAGCCCGATCCAATCCGGGATTTTTCCTGGTTTCGGCAAGAAAACCTCTTGCTATATCCGCCGGAAAACGCCTCTCCGGCGGCAGAGCCGCCGCCTGGCGATAGCCACCACCTCAACGGAGGTGTTGGTGGCGGTGGCCGGCCGGGGAAGGGGCTGGATCGCCGGCGGCAGGGCTTGGAAATCGCTCCAGGCGGGACGAATCTCAGCCGTCGGCTCAATGAAGATGATGACCAGATGCCGTTGATCCTTGCGCCAAGATTCGTGCTGCATCAGTATTAAACTATACGAAATTAATGTTATTTATTTCATTCTGTCACACTTTTGACATTTAATGTTTTAAATTTTTAAAAATAGTTAGAGGCTCTATATGAGCAAATGATCAACACATGATTTGTAGCCCTTTCTGTCTACGTTATTTTAAAATTAGTTTGAACCCATTTAGGCTTCTGGTTTGACCAGGGCACCCATTTTGGTGGGACATACCCTTAGGGCTAGGCAGTCATTAAATTGAGTGCCCACTCTTCACCCCTAGCCCAAATTAGCTGAACTTTTTGGCAGAGAGTCTATCTAGATATACCTAGGGCCTGCCCAAAAATGGGAATTTTTGGAGAAAATATTTCTATAGTTTTTGTAAATATTTAATAATTATTAGATAAATTAAATAGGTGCCCTAAACACCTCCAAACCCTCCCAAATCTTGGTGAGTGGTCCCTGGGTTCCAATTAGGTATCTGTATAAAATTTCATTCAATTTGGATGTGTTTGAATAGGTTTTGACCCAACCCTAGCTATACCTTAAAAAGGGCATTTTGGTCAAAAGTTGCACTTTTGATTTTGAGTGACCAAATCACCTCAACAGAGGCTGAAATTTGGGCCACTGACTTGTTAGGGCACTCATCACCTCCCCATGGAATATGGGATAGGGAGGAATAGATTTGCCCTAAGTCCCTAGGTCAAACCCTAAGGAGGGACCTTTTGGCCTTGTGAAGGGTATGAGTCCTAAACACCTTGGATGAACTTCAATTTTTGCAAGGAGGTTCCTAAGACATATATAACCTCTGTTAAAAATATTAGCTAACTTTGAAAATGGTAGAGCCCCCAAAACTCTAACCCTAGCTTAGGTCCTAAAACTTGTAGTGTAGGTTTAGGTTAGCTAAACATCTTGAAACTTAACCAAATTTGGGTAGTGAGGGGCTAGGGTATTTTGAGCCTCTGACAATTTACTTGAGGAATTTTGGACAATGGTTATAGCACTTCATTTGTAATCAATAGTAATGCCCTAATAATTATTTTGGCTATTGTGGTCTCACTGCCCATAGAGAGGGTATGAAACATGAGCAGAGTTGGTTTTAGGTTATAATAAGCTTGTACGAATTTTGTTAGAATTTTTGGGTATTTATTTAGGGCATCTACTTCACAAGTGCTTTATTTTGATTACATATTAATAATTCTTGTCAGAGGCCATTACTTACTGAAAAATCATGAAACTTCCTGCATAGTGTTTTTAGCTCAATGTTATCATATGAAATTTTTGTGGAATTATTTGATGACTGATTAGCATACTTTGTTCATTAACCCTTAAATTAGAGAGTTCATAAGAAAATCAAATATAGCTTTATTTCCAAATGATAAATTATGAAACTTTTTCTAGGGTACCTGTAGTCCATCACAATCATCCCTGAATTTTCTCTGAATTGTTGGAGGTGTTATTACTATAGAATCTTTTAAAATAACTTTTTATGGGGCATCTTTGAAATTAAATATAAAGGCCTAAACCTTGCTGAAAAATTGGGAGACTTAGGATTTAGAGTTGATTAGGCATTTTGTTATTATCATAAATTTAGTGTATTAATAGCTTGTCTGAAAATGGTACTTCATGTTCAAACCTGGGCCTTTTGGGACATTAAATAAATAAATTAATTATCAGACAAATTAGGAAAATTATGAATTTCTGGATTTATGCTTCAAATGTCCTTTTAGACCTCTAATAATTATCATAAGGGTGCTGGATGAGTATTTCATGTACTTCCCTTTTTACGGGTCATGTAGCTTAAGTGGTCTGCATATAGCAAAACTGCAGGATTTCATTTGGATGTGAATTAGGGAAAGTATGATGAGTCCTGATGGTTTGTTGTAAGGACAAGTGGAATGGGCTGCGTCTTTGGAAGATGAGTGAGTAAGGTGTGGATCTGTCTAGGGTTATAGGCGTTCGGGTCCGACGAAAGATCGTCCTACCCAAGGAGAGTTGGAGTCAAATTACGCTAGGATTAGCATATCGAAATATGAGAAAATAAAGGGTAAGGGAATCAACCAATAATAAAATAAGTATCTTGTGAAAGGGAACGCTGGGCGTAATCCCAACATAGTTCCTAGTGCCCCTTGAGAGCCCTTCACAGGGAATACCGGGGGCAGTCCTGGGTTAACGTAAACTATTTAATAAGCTGAAAAGAGTAACTTAGTAATTAGGGTTGCACATTCCACAACACTGATGGCACCCGAGGTTGGATAGGAGCCTCGGCTCGGATGGTTAAAAGGCGGACTTTGGGTCCGGGGAGCTTCGACTCGATTGCTTGAGTCGGACGTGTTGGTCCGGGGAGCTTCGGCTCGATTCTTGATTACGCTAATTTGCATGTGCATAACAGGAAAGGAAATTAAGGTGGTGGGTCTTCGGTATTGGAGGGTCGATGCACCGACGCCAATACGTTGACTCGGCAAGTGTGGTTAGCACTTCGCCAACAGAAGTCCGGTGCGCCAGCCGGCAAGAGTACGCAGGAGTCCGCTTCGTGCACCAAGCGTTGAGGCGTACGATAGGTCTGACCGGTAGTGCTTTACTGGTTTAGAGGTGGGCGAGGCCCAACCCACCGCTTCCGTCTGCCACTACGGAGGTATCCTGGGAGGTTACGGCTCCAGAAAGGGGGAACTAAAGGTCTGTGTGCACAGAGTCGGGTGTGTGTGTTGCACTTGCATGTCCATCATACCCACTTGCATGTCATGGCATAATCGTTACCTTTAACCTTGACACCTAAATTATAAGTGGAATGGGACGCTTATACTTTAGGACCTGCGAAACGACCCCTTAGTCTATAAGCTTGTGTGGGCAAGTTTATAAATTAAGGTTAATTTTGATATATTTAGTTACTGCTGTTTGACCACCGACACCCCAACGTATAAATCGGTATGGGACTTTTTATACGATGGGAGCCTTGCAGAAGATCCCTTGGCTTATGTGTTTCTCACATAAGTGAAGGTTAAATTTCATATTACAGCTTATTGTCGTTATATACTATAGAACTTGCTAGAATAGGACCGCTGCCATCTGCTTTTGATATTCTCCACCCTCAAGTACTCCCCTTTCTTCCTCTCCGCTCGGTGCCTAGGAGCCGTGGGGGAAGGGGTGGGGGATGATAGGACTTAGTCTTTTAGACTAACGGTTTTCGAACCGCATCATTTAGGGGATCGCGGAGACCAGCATGGAGGAGCAGCCCCAGAGACCGGTGCGCTTGGAGGTGGGGCAGTCTAGCTCCGGAGTTCATACAGCCGGGACCGTGAGTCTCGACCCTGAGCAGTTTTCTACTTTTGTTTCTGCATGAGAGATCTTGTAGTGAGGATTTGATGTACCGGGCATAAGCCCGTTTTGCTACTCTGATGTTATTTTCTGTGGACACTCCCATCGTGGAGTTATATTTATTATGTCATGTGATTCTTTGTGGACAGATAGTTTACATTTACTTCATTATTTTGCTACTTTTATGTGATCGAAATGGCCGGCAGAATCGGCGCTTTGTGGTGATGACCCTTCAGGGCGTGAAGGAGTCACCGCAAAATGGCGGTTCTGGGCCTAAGACCCCGGTGTCCAAAAAGAAAAAAAAAAGGGGGGGTCTTACAGGTGGTATCAGAGGGAGGTTTCGATCCTCCGACCTGTGGGTTATGGGCCCACCACGTTTCCGCTGCGCGGGTTTAGAGGAGACCTCGATCGAAAAGTAGCCGTCCACAACCCTAGGTCACCCCCGCGCGGGTTTAGTTTGGGGACAAACTAAGCAGCGGAAGCAGTGGTGTGCCCATATGGGGGGAATCACATGTAAATTGTCCACTTTCATTAGGCATTGAGTCGATTACCTACTAATGTAGTTCGTTTTGCAGCCCCCAGCTCAGCCCATCCCACAAGGTGGAGCTCAGCAGACTCCAGACATTCCACCACCTCCCATGGTCCCCACACCTTTCCTCCAGTCAGACATGGGGCAGACCCTTACAGCTATCCTTGAGGCCTTCCGGGCTCAGCAAGCTCCAGCCCAGCAGCCAAACCCAGGGGCCAACTGGATGAGCACCTTCCGAGGACTCTCTCCCCCATCATACTTAGGGACAGAGTCGGCAGTACGGACAGAGGAGTGGCTGGATGTTATGTACGAGATGTTGACTGGGATACGATGCCCTTGGGAGGAGAGGGTGGCCCTAGTGGTATCTTGCTTGGAGTCACATGCTAAGCGGTGGTGGAAGACGCTGTTGGACACGACTTTTGCTGATAGGGAGATTGCAGAAATCACTTGGGAAGAATTCAGGGCCACGCTGCTGGAGCACTTTGTGCCTCAGTCGGCCAGGGACGAGTTGGAGGAGCGGTTCCTGCAGCTGAGGCAGGGCACCAGGACAGTGGTGGAGTACCACCGAGAGTTCGATCATTTGGCCCGATATGCGGGCTCCTATCAGCTGGACGAAGCAGGTTACGTCAAGAGGTTTTATAAGGGCCTAAAAGAGGAGTTGAGGGAGGCCTTGCTTTTTGTCTCTGACGGGCCCATCTCCCGGATTTTGGAGATGGCGAAGAGGATTGAGGCAGACTGGCACACCACTCGGGGCCGGAAATGGCAAGCGGAGGACCAGGGCCGGAGGGCCCGAAATGATCAGCGGCGAGGCACCATACCAGATGGAAGGAGGGCAGAGGAGCAGCCTCGTCAGGAGTTGAGGCAGGAGCCGAGAGAGCAGGTGGTTTTGGCCCCTCAACCTCTCCGGATCCAGGAGATGCAGAGACCCCGGGGTATGGCGTATCCCCCGCCGGAGTGCTTCCATTGTCACCAGGTGGGACATCTCCGGAGAGACTGCCCTATGAGGGGGGCACCACCTCCAGCACCACGGGGTGGCCCACCGGCCCCGCATTTCGGAGGCCGAGGACGCGGCCGAGGACGTGGTTACCAGGGAGGCGACCGCAGGCAGAATGGGGAGCAGATTTACGCTTTGGACTTAGCACAGCCCCGGAACCCGGACAGGGTTATTGCAGGTATGAGAGTAATCTCAATTTTGGATTCATTCATTACTCATGTTAAGTGTTAATAGAACTACTAAACGACCTAGGCTAGAAAACCTTACACCAGAGTTTCTTTCAAACTGATTTAGGAATGGTGATGGTGTGCGGCAAGCCTGCCCATACCCTGTTCGACACGGGGGCATCGCACAACTTTGTGTCGGAGGATTTCGTCAAGGACCTGGATCAGATTCGATGTTATACGGGACCACCCAGGAGGGTGCGCCTCCCCAATGGGATGGAGATCCAGTCCACGGAAAAGTGCCTCCTGGAGGTTACCATAGACGGGTTGACACTCGAGGCCCCGACGATGATCCTGAGGATGCCGGACTTCGACCTCGTCTTGGGCATGACATGGCTTGTCTGGAACCATGCCCAGATTGATTGCCCAGCAAGGAGGGTCGTACTGAGCCACGACGATACTTATGCGACATTCGAAGGTACTATACCGGTCTCCCGTCGCTTGCTTTCATCTATTCAGGCCGTTAAGGCTCATATGCAAGGGGACGAGGTATATCAAGTATTATTCGAGATGACTGAGGAGAAGGACCTGATTGCTAACATTCCGGTGGTTCGTGACTACGCCGATATTTTTCCGGATAAGCTACCAGGACTACCTCCTCATAGGGAGAAGGACTTCCAGATTCAGTTGGTACCAGGGGCTAAGCCGGTATCCAAGGCCCCTTATCGGATGGCCCCAAAGGAGTTGGCGGAGTTTCGGACACAGTTGCAGGAGCTGGTGGAAGCAGGATTTGTTAGGCCGAGCTCCTCATCATGGGGAGCTCCTGTCCTATTCGTGAAGAAGAAGGACGACACTCTACACCTATGCATTGACTATCGAGCACTAAACAGGCTGACCGTCCGAAATACCTATCCGCTCCCTAGGATAGACGAGTTGTTCGACCAGCTGGAAGGAGCCCATTATTTCTCGAAACTGGACTTGAGGTCAGGCTACTACCAGCTGCGGATCCAGGAGGAGGATATTCCGAAGACGGCCTTTAGTAGCAGATACGGACTGTATGAGTTTATCGTGATGCCCTTCGGGCTCACGAATGCTCCGTCGGCGTTTATGAGACTCATGAACCGGGTCTTCGAGGCTTATTTGGATGTGTTCGTCATAGTGTTCATAGACGACATCCTTATCTATTCTAAGACGGAGGAGGAGCACACACGACATCTGGCACTGACCTTGGAGAGACTGCGGGAGCATCGCCTTTATGCGAAGTTCAGTAAGTGTCAGTTCTGGCTGAAGGAGGTGGCTTTCTTAGGCCACATTATCAGCGGAGCCGGGCTGGCAGTGGACCCGGCAAAGATTCAAGCTATTTCGGAGTGGCCGCAGCTGAAAACAGCCACTGACGTACGGAGTTTTCTAGGGCTTGTCGGTTACTATCGGAAGTTCGTGGAGGGATTCTCTCGAATCGCCCTCACGCTCACATCCTTGACAAAGAAGGAGGTACCGTTCGTATGGACCCCGCAGTGCCAGACAGCGTTCCAGGAGCTGAAGGATCGGCTAACCTCGGCTCCCATTCTTACTCTCCCCTCGGGGAGGGAGGGATTTCAGGTCTACACCGACGCATCATATCTGGGGATGGGAGCAGTACTGATGCAGAACGGATACGTCATAGCTTATGCTTCCCACCAGCTGAAGACCCATGAGAAGAACTACCCAGTGCACGACCTGGAGATGGGAGCAGTTGTATTCGCACTAAAAATATGGCGGCACTACCTTTATGGAGTCCACTGTGACATATACTCCGATCATAAGAACCTTAAGTACGTGGACACGCAGAAGGAACTAAACATCAGGCAAAGGCGGTGGGTGGAGTTCCTTTCTGACTATCAGTATGAGATGCATTACCACCCGGGGAAGGCGAACGTGGTAGCGGATGCACTGAGTAGGAGAGCTACCACAGCAGGAGCAGAGCCTCAGTTGATGTCTATGGAGCTGCTGCAGAGACTAGAGGACATGCATATTACTCTGGTATCGTCTGATGATCCTGAGCTCTATGAGGAGTACTTGGCCGCGATAGGCGTTACCGATGACATCAGAGACTGGGTCAGAGAGGGACAGAGGCAGGATGCCAAGTTGGAACCCATCTTCCAAGCTCTGGAGGCAGGCACTGCAGGAGACTACACACTGAGGGACGACCTGGTGTGCTTCAGAGGACGGGTGTATATACCGGAGGGAGGCCAGATCCGGGAGGATATTATGACGGAGGCGCACTGCAGCCGGTATTCTGTACACCCGGGGATCACAAAGATGACGGCTGATTTGAAGAAGACGATGTACTGGCCGGGCATGAAGAAGGATGTCTCACACTTCGTGACCCATTGTGAGGCATGTCAGCTAGTGAAGGCGGAGTGCAGGAACCCCGCAGGATTATTGCAGCCACTCCCGGTGCCGGAGTGGAAGTTTGATGACATAGCCATGGACTTCATACATGGGCTTCCCCGGTCTCGGACAGGGAATGACTCAATCTGGGTAATCGTTGATCGGTTGACCAAGGTGGCTCGATTTATACCGATCAAGGAAGGATGATTCAGTAGGAGTACTGGTGCGGAAGTTTGTGGAACAGTTCATTCGTTATCATGGCGTGCCCAGGACGATAGTGTCGGATCGGGATGGCCGGTTCACCTCCAGGGAGTGGAGATCCGTGCAAGCTTACTTAGGCACGCGATTGACCTTCAGCACTGCATTCCACCCCCAGACAGACGGGCAGACAGAACGCACCAACCGGACGCTGGAGGACCTTTTGAGGCTATGCATCTTGGACCGCGGGGAACCGTGGGAGAAACTCTTACCCCTTGTCGAGTTCTCCTATAACAACAGCCACCAGTCCAGCATCAGGATGGCGCCTTACGAAGCCTTGTACGGGAGGAGATGCCGGACCCCGCTTTCTTGGGTGCAGAACGAAGATCCGAAAGTGTTGGGGTCAGAGTTTGTTGAAGACACCGAGGCACAGGTGAGGCTGATCAGGGACAGGATGCTCGAGGCACAGAGTAGACAGGCTAAGTACTATGACGCCCGGCATCGGCAGGTGGAGTTCCAGGTGGGGGACCGGGTGTTTCTAAAGATCCGACCCATGCATGGAGTCTCACGGGTGCGTGGTCGGAGGAAGAAGCTCAGCCCTAGGTACATGGGCCCTTACAGGATCCTGGAGCGGATCGGACCCCTAGCCTATCGGCTGGAGTTACCACCAGAGCTGGAAGCGCTGCACGACGTCTTCCACATTTCTTCTTTGAGGAGGGCTCTGCTACGCCCGGAGCAGCAGATTTTGACCACCGAAGGGCCGGTAGCTTCAGACCGGTCGGTTCGTTTGGAGCCTGTGAGGATCGACGACCGAGGAGTGCGGGTCTTACGACGCAAGAAGGTCCCACTAGTCAAGGTCCTGTGGAGGAACCACGGCCAGGAGGAGCATACCTGGGAGCCACAGGACCTGATGCGACAAAGATACCCCGAGCTATTCAGTCAGGTATACCTCTCAGACCCCTCAAGATGTTAATTTATTTTTCCTTCTTTAAGTATACTAAGGGCTGCTCTAGGCAGATAGAGGCTTATCTTTTATTTATTGGGGGCTTATCCTTGTTTATTGGGATTTTGGTTTGCCGATTGGGCGAAAGGGTCTTAGATCTAAGTTTTCCCGTAAAATCTAATTTAACAAACAAGGCGTCATAATGGGATGTTACAAGACTCTTTCCTTCGGTAGTAAGACCCGTAGGCCCAACCTTGATTTCGGGGACGAAATCTTTGTTTTGTTTATTGGGATTTGTAACATCCCATTTCCAACTAGACCCCTAAGAATGGTTTTAGCCATGACTAGGTCATGACAAACCCTAGGAAGCCAGAAACGGGCCAAGAGATAGGAGGCCAAGGTGAGGATCACCATGGTCTGCAAATAGTAGAATTTTGAACAATGGTTTAGAATGATAATGGGGCTTCACCATGGCCCCAAGACCCTACCACAACACTCCCAAACATTTTGGGAGCCCCATTAGAGCCAAAAGGACCCATTAGGGTCAACCCAAGAGGCCAGTTGACCAAGGTCAACCCTAGCCCTAAATGGGTCAAACTAGCATACTTAGGGCCAACTGACCTACTCCTAGCCTAAAGGACCCCTCCTATGCCCTCCTAACCCTAAAGTGAGGTCAAATGGTCACTAAGGACACATTGGGGTCAGCCCTAGAGGCCAGGTTGACCCAAGTCAACTCAAGCCCTAACCTGGTCAAAGTACCCTTACTTAGGGTATGTGACCTCTAAAGTACAGGGTAACCCTACATTACCCTACCTAGACCCTAAGGGAAGCCAATGGGTCACCCAGGACCCAATGGGGTCAACCTAGATGGTCAAATTGACCAGGTCAACCCTCATTTGGGTCAAGTCAAACTTAGCCCAAAAAGGGCTAACCCAAGCCCAAGCCATTTCTCCCTTAGGCTAAACCCATTCCCATGACCATCATAATCAAGTGGGCTGCATTTAGTTTGTGAGGCTGACTAGTCAACCAGAGGTGACTAGGAGAGAGAAAGGAGCTCCTCTCCATGATAATGGAGGAGAGAGAAAATGAGGAAGAAGAAGGGGAAGTGAGAGGCCGGCCAAGGGAGGCTAACAACCACCAATTATGGCTGCAATCAACTCCTCTAGGAGAGAGGAGTTGATTCCAGCCGTTTCCCGGCCACCAAGGGGTGGGTTCAGCCCCCCTCCACACAACCCGAGCCACACCTTTAATGGTGTTAATGGCCATTGAAGAACCAGCCTCCCCTCTCCCCCATTTGCCATTTAAACACCTTCAGGGAGCCGAGGGGATCATTTTAGAGCGTTTACCTGGAGGAGACGAGCCATTCCACTGTGCAGTTGCAGAAGCCGAGCGCCGCCGCCGTCGTCAATGGCATCCCGCCGCTCCTCTCGCATCCAGGCCGCCAGGAAGGTCCTCCTCCTCTCCTTAACCCGCGGGTAGATCTTAGGATTAATTAGGCTTGAGTTTCGGGCTCAATTGAGCCCGATCCAATCCGGGATTTTTTCCTGGTTTCGGCAAGAAAACCTCTTGCTATATCCGCCGGAAAACGCCTCTCCGGCGGCGGAGCCGCCGCCTGGCGATAGCCACCACCTCAACGGAGGTGTTGGTGGCGGTGGCCGGCCGGGGAAGGGGCTGGATCGCCGGCGGCAGGGCTTGGAAATCGCTCCAGGTGGGACGAATCTCAGCCGTCGGCTCAATGAAGACGATGACCAGATGCCGTTGATCCTTGCGCCAAGATTCGTGCTGCATCAGTATTAAACTATAGGAAATTAATGTTATTTATTTCATTCTGTCACACTTTTGACATTTAATGTTTTAAATTTTTAAAAATAGTTAGAGGCTCTGTATGAGCAAATGATCAACACATGATTTGTAGCCCTTTCTGTCTACGTTATTTTAAAATTGGTTTGAACCCATTTAGGCTTCTGGTTTGACCAGGGCACCCATTTTGGTGGGACATACCCTTAGGGCTAGGCAGTCATTAAATTGAGTGCCCACTCTTCACCCCTAGCCCAAATTAGCTGAACTTTTTGGCAGAGAGTCTATCTTAGATATACCTAGGGCCTGCCCAAAAATGGGAATTTTTGGAGAAAATATTTCTATAGTTTTTGTAAATATTTAATAATTATTAGATAAATTAAATAGGTGCCCTAAACACCTCCAAACCCTCCCAAATCTTGGTGAGTGGTCCCTGGGTTCCAATTAGGTATCTGTATAAAATTTCATTCAATTTGGATGTGTTTGGAATAGGTTTTGACCCAACCCTAGCTATACCTTAAAAAGGGCATTTTGGTCAAAAGTTGCACTTTTGATTTTGAGTGACCAAATCACCTCAACAGAGGCTGAAATTTGGGCCACTGACTTGTTAGGGCACTCATCACCTCCCCATGGAATATGGGATAGGGAGGAATAGATTTGCCCTAAGTCCCTAGGTCAAACCCTAAGGAGGGACCTTTTGGCCTTGTGAAGGGTATGAGTCCTAAACACCTTGGATGAACTTCAATTTTTGCAAGGAGGTTCCTAAGACATATATAACTCTCTGTTAAAAATATTAGCTAACTTTGAAAAGGGTAGAGCCCCCAAAACTCTAACCCTAGCTTAGGTCCTAAAACTTGTAGTGTAGGTTTAGGTTAGCTAAACATCTTGAAACTTAACCAAATTTGGGTAGTGAGGGGCTAGGGTATTTTGAGCCTCTGACAATTTACTTGAGGAATTTTGGACAATGGTTATAGCACTTCATTTGTAATCAATAGTAATGCCCTAATAATTATTTTGGCTATTGTGGTCTCACTGCCCATAGAGAGGGTATGAAACATGAGCAGAGTTGGTTTTAGGTTATAATAAGCTTGTATGAATTTTGTTAGAATTTTTGGGTATTTATTTAGGGCATCTACTTCACAAGTGCTTTATTTTGATTACATATTAATAATTCTTGTCAGAGGCCATTACTTACTGAAAAATCATGAAACTTCCTGCATAGTGTTTTTAGCTCAATGTTATCATATGAAAATTTTTGTGGAATTATTTGATGACTGATTAGCATACTTTGTTCATTAACCCTTAAATTAGAGAGTTCATAAGAAAATCAAATATAGCTTTATTTCCAAATGATAAATTATGAAACTTTTTCTAGGGTACTTGTAGTCCATCACAATCATCCCTGAATTTTCTCTGAATTGTTGGAGGTGTTATTACTATAGAATCTTTTAAAATGACTTTTTATGGGGCATCTTTGAAATTAAATGTAAAGGCCTAAACCTTGCTGAAAAATTGGGAGACTTAGGATTTAGAGTTGATTAGGCATTTTGTTATTATCATAAATTTAGTGGATTAATAGCTTGTCTGAAAATGGTACTTCATGTTCAAACCTGGGCCTTTTGGGACATTAAAATAAATAAATTAATTATCAGACAAATTAGGAAAATTATGAATTTCTGGATTTATGCTTCAAATGTCCTTTTAGACCTCTAATAATTATCATAAGGGTACTGGATGAGTATTTCATGTACTTCCCTTTTTACGGGTCATGTAGCTTAAGTGGTCTGCATATAGCAAAACTGCAGGATTTCATTTGGATGTGAATTAGGGAAAGTATGATGAGTCCTGATGGTTTGTTGTAAGGACAAGTGGAATGGGCTGCGTCTTTGGAAGATGAGTGAGTAAGGTGTGGATCTGTCTAGGGTTATAGGCGTTCGGGTCCGACGAAAGATCGTCCTACCCAAGGAGAGTTGGAGTCAAATTACCCTAGGATTAGCATATCGAAATATGAGAAAATAAAGGGTAAGGGAATCAACCAATAATAAAATAAGTACCTTGCGAAAGGGAACGCTGGGCGTAATCCCAACATAGTTCCTAGTGCCCCTTGAGAGCCCTTCACAGGGAATACCGGGGGCAGTCCTGGGTTAACGTAAACTATTTAATAAGCTGAAAAGAGTAACTTAGTAATTAGGGTTGCACATTCCACAACACTGATGGCACCCGAGGTTGGATAGGAGCCTCGGCTCGGATGGTTAAAAGGCGGACTTTGGGTCCGGGGAGCTTCGGCTCGATTGCTTGAGTCGGACGTGTTGGTCCGGGGAGCTTCGGCTCGATTCTTGATTACGCTAATTTGCATGTGCATAACAGGAAAGGAAATTAAGGTGGTGGGTCTTCGGTATTGGAGGGTCGATGCACCGACGCCAATACGTTGACTCGGCAAGTGTGGTTAGCACTTCGCCAACAGAAGTCCGGTGCGCCAGCCGGCAAGAGTACGCAGGAGTCCGCTTCGTGCACCAAGTGTTGAGGCGTACGATAGGTCTGACCGGTAGTGCTTTACTGGTTTAGAGGTGGGCGAGGCCCAACCCACCGCTTCCGTCTGCCACTACGGAGGTATCCTGGGAGGTTACGGCTCCAGAAAGGGGGAACTAAAGGTCTGTGTGCACAGAGTCGGGTGTGTGTGTTGCACTTGCATGTCCATCATACCCACTTGCATGTCATGGCATAATCGTTACCTTTAACCTTGACACCTAAATTATAAGTGGAATGGGACGCTTATACTTTAGGACCTGCGAAACGACCCCTTAGTCTATAAGCTTGTGTTGGCAAGTTTATAAATTAAGGTTAATTTTGATATATTTAGTTACTGCTGTTTGACCACCGACACCCCAACGTATAAATCGGTATGGGACTTTTTATACGATGGGAGCCTTGCAGAAGATCCCTTGGCTTATGTGTTTCTCACATAAGTGAAGGTTAAATTTCATATTACAGCTTATTGTCGTTATATGCTATAGAACTTGCTAGAATAGGACCGCTGCCATCTGCTTTTGATATTCTCCACCCTCAAGTACTCCCCTTTCTTCCTCTCCGCTCGGTGCCTAGGAGCCGTGGGGGAAGGGGTAGGGGATGATAGGACATTAGTCTTTTAGACTAACGGTTTTCGAACCGCATCATTTAGGGGATCGCGGAGACCAGCATGGAGGAGCAGCCCCAGAGACCGGTGCGCTTGGAGGTGGGGCAGTCTAGCTCCGGAGTTCACACAGCCGGGACCGTGAGTCTCGACCCTGAGCAGTTTTCTACTTTTGTTTCTGCATGAGAGATCTTGTAGTGAGGATTTGATGTACCGGGCATAAGCCCGTTTTGCTACTCTGATGTTATTTTCTGTGGACACTCCCTTCGTGGAGTTATATTTATTATGTCATGTGATTCTTTGTGGACAGATAGTTTACATTTACTTCATTATTTTGCTACTTTTATGTGATCGAAATGGCTGGCAGAATCGGCGCTTTGTGGTGATGACCCTTCAGGGCATGAAGGAGTCACCGCAAAACGGCGGTTCTGGGCCTAAGACCCCGGTGTCCAAAAAGAAAAAAAAAGGGGGGGTCTTACAGCAGACCCCAGACATTACACCACCTCCCCCGGTCCCCAATCCTTTCCTTCAGTCAGACATGGGGCAAACTCTTACAGCTATCCTTGAGGCCTTCCAGACTCAACAGGCTCCAGCTCCGCAGCCAAACCCGGGGGTCAACTGGTTGAGCACTTCCGAGGACTTTCTCCCCCGTCCTATTTGGGGACAGGGTCGGCAGTTCGGACGGAAGAGTAGCTGGATATTATGTACGAAATGCTAACCGAGATACGATTCCCCTGGGAGGAGAGGGTGGCTTTGGTGGCATCTTGCTTGGAGTCCCATGCCAAGAGGTGGTGGAAGACGCTGCTGGACACGACGTTTGCCGATAGGGAGATTGCGGAAATTACCTGGGAAGAGTTCAGGGCCACGCTGCTGGAGCATTTTGTCCCGCAGTCAGCCAGGGATGAGTTGGAGGAGCAATTCTTACAGCTGAAGCAAGGGCACCCGGACGGTGGTGGAGTACCATTGGGAGTTCGACCATTTGGCTCGATATGCAGGTTCTTACCAGCTGTACGAACCAGGATACATCAATATGTTCTATAAGGGTCTGAAAGAGGAGTTGAGGGAGGCCTTGTTTTTTGTATTCGACGGGCCTATCTCCCGGATTTTGGAGATGGCAAAGAGGATTGAGGCTAATTAGCACACCACTCGGGGTCACAAGAGGCAAGCGGAGGTTCAGAGCCGGAGAGCCAGAAATGATCAGCGGCGAGGTGCTATACCAGATGGGAGAAGGACAGAGGACCAGCCTCGTCAGGAAGTGAGGCAGGAGCCGAGTGAGCAGGTGATATTGGCCCCTCAACCTCTTCGGATACAGGAGATGCCGAGACCCGGGGGTATGGCGTATCCCTTACTAGAGTGCTTCCATTATCATCAGGTTGGACACCTCCGGAGAAACTGCCCCATGAGGGGAGCACCACCTCCAGCACCACAGGGTGGCCCACCTGCTCAGCATTTCGGAGATTGAGGTCATGGCCGAGGACGTGGATACCAGGGAGGGGATTGTAGGCAAGAAAGGGAGCAGGTGTATACTTTGGACCTGGCGCAGCCTCGGAACCCAGAACAGGTCATAACAGGTACGCCAAGATGTTTAAATTGATTAAATTGAATTCCCGTTCTCAATTTCCCAATAAGTAGAACTGCACTAGTAGAATGAATAGGAAAGAAAACTCGTTACAAAATACTAAGACATTTAACCATCCCAGGTATAGTCTTCATCAGCGGCAAGCCCGCATATACTATGTTCGACACGGGTGCCTCGCACTCGTTTGTCTCGGAGGACTTTCTGGAAGGGCTGGAAGGAGTGGAGCGATTCACAGGCCTGATGAGGAGGGTGCGTCTACCCGACGGATCGGAGATACTCACCTCTGCCCACTACATCATGGAGGCGGAGATTGGAGGAAAGTCATTCGAAGTATTGGCAACGATCCTAAGGATGCCAGTCTTCGAGCTGATCCTCGGCATGACTTGGTTATACTGGAACCATGCCCATATTGATTGTCAAGCAAAGAGGATCACTGTGAGGCACGGGGTCTATGTCATTATCATTGAAGGTATAAGACCTGCCTCTCTTATACTCTTATCTTCAGTACAGGCCGTTAAGGCCCACCTACAGGGAGAGGAAGTTTATCAGATTTTATTTGAGTTGACGGAGGCCAAGGGGTCTGTGGAAGACATCCCAGTGGTGCGAGATTTTGCTGACGTCTTTCCAGAGAAACTGCCAGGGTTACCCGCGCACCGAGAGCAGGACCTTTAGATACAGCTGGTGTCGGGGGCCAAGCCGGCATCTAGGGCCCCTTACCGGATGGCCCCGAAGGAGTTGGCAGAGTTACGAAGTCAGTTGTAGGAACTAGTAGAGGCGGGGTTTGTCCGGCCAAGCTCTTCGCCGTGGGGATCCCGGGTGCTATTTGTCAAGAAGAAGGATGGAAGTCTCCGCTTATGTATTGATTACCGAGCACTGAACAGATTGACAGTCCGGAATACATACCCGCTGCCACGGATTGACGAGTTGTTCTACCAACTGGAAAGAGATTGTTGGGAACTATGTCCACATTAACCCAGATTTGATGAAGTAACCATGTAACTAAGATGAATTAGGTTGTATTTGATGGTTTATTTGAGTTATGTGTTTGTCGGACTCCAATGGGAAGTGTAGACCAATGTCAGTCTACAATGGGTCACCAAACACAGGACCATACAGTGTAATCCCTCATTGTGTGTTCCAAAGTGTTGACTCATGTGTAGCCTCTCTATTGGGATACACTTCATATTCAAGCTATAGGACTTTGTAAAGACTTGGTGTTGATTCCCTTCTAGTAGAAGAAACATTGTTGACAGAAATTTTTCTAAGTGTTTCTCTCGAGTAGGTCATTAACTACTCGAGTAGAATACTTGAGGTATACTCGAGTAAAACTTATGCATACTCGAGTAAGAAAATTCCTACTCTCGTGAAGTTAAGTAAAACACTCGAGTAGTTCACTGACATACTCGAGTAGCTTACTTGACTACTCGAGTTGCCCAAAATTTAGTTTCCAAATTTTTTTCTAAGTCATTTACTCGAGTAGGTACTTTATATACTCGAGTAGTTCTCGACACTGTGTCGAGTAACTCTCCTCTCTGTGTCGAGTAGTTAAGAAATACTCAAGTAAGTCTTTCATATACTCGAGAAGATTTCTTTTCTCTCGAGTAGCTCAATCTGACTACTCGAGTAGCTGTTTTTCCCGTGTGCAGAATATTTCTAATTGTTTGTCTCTAGTAGTTCTTCTAACCACTCGAGTAGTTGAATTCTGCATACTCGAGTAGTATAACTTGTACTTGAGTAGCTCAATTCCTTCCCGAGAAACTTTTCTGTGTACTCGAGTAGATCTTCTAAAGTACTCGAGTAGTTGATTATATTCACTTGAGTAGTTGTCTTCTACATACTCGAGTAGTCATGAATTATATACCCGAGTAATATTTCTTTGCTTACTCGAGTAGTCCTTGACCTACTCAAGTAGTTTTATACCTACTCGTGTATATGACCTCATTTTCTCTGAAATTTCTTCTAAGTCCAGATTGACAGATTTTCAAATTCCATGACATGATTGGTCCACGTGTACGTCATTAAAACCAATTATGACCGTTATTAGTACTCCTATAAAAGGTCTTGTCTAATCGACAAACCTTAAGAAGAAAACAAGTTTTTCTTGAAGAAAATTATTCTAAGTTTTGCAGCGCTTCTTTCCAAAAGAATCGTTGTTTCCTCTCTCTCTCTTCACGAAATGAAAGCCGCCGCCGCCGCTATACTTCTCCTGCAAGGGCTTCGATTTTCAGAGGAAATAAATTAAAGAAAGCTCTCCAGATCGAGATCATTTTTTCACATACTCATCATCTGTCTGATCGTGGAAGCATGGAGTTCAGATCTACTATTGCCGAGAATCGTTCTTCAATTTTTCTGATAAAGCCGCATGCCAAGAAGAAGATTCCAGTTCATGTTTTATTTTCAGATCTGAACCAGACAATATCACTGTTTGTATTTGTTCAATACTTGTATTCCATTTCTGTAGGAGAATTTTTCTCCGAGTGTAGGAGTTTTCCACTCCGAGTTTGTAGGAAGGTGTTTCTTCCGAGTTGTAGATCCAGTGGATTGGATTGAGATTGTAGGAACTTTGTTACGAGGGTAGGATTGATTTTCAATCCGAGATAGTGGAGTAGCCGAGTCTAGTTCATTGCTAGATCAGTGAGGGAAAGTTGATGTACCCAAGATCGGGGAAACACTATAAATCTTGTCTCGTCTGTGATATTTTAGTAGATAGATTTATGCTGTGTTCTGAGATTTTTTATTCCGCAAAAGACGCACAACTCACCTATTCACCCCCCTCTAGGTGATTTACGTTGACAACTATTATCTTTCAATTGGTATCAGAGGCAGGTTGATCGTTAAAAGGTTAACACCTTGATCAGTTCCTGCAATAGTTGTTATTTGAGATCTATCTATCATGGACAAGGCAAAGGATTTTGCCAAGCTTCCCCTATGCAACAAGAACAACTTTCCCATGTGGAAAGAAAGGATCAAATTCTTTATGGAAGTTGTGGATCCGAGGATCTTTATGATAGTTAAAGAAGGTCCTTATGTCCCTATGACTGTCTCCATTATAGATCCTACCAAGAAGGTTCCAAAGAAGCTGATGGATTTAGACAAGGACGAGATTGCACTTATCTCACTAGACAAGAAAGCTAAGAACATTATAGCAAGTGCAGTTGATGACTCAATGCTGCAGAACTTAATCCACTGTCAATCTGCAAAGGAGATGTGACAGTCCTTGGTTACCGTTAATGGAAGGAACAGAAGAAGTGAGGGATGATCGAAGATCCCTCCTCAATCAAAAATATGAAGCCTTCCGACAGGGAAGCAAAGAGACCATTGCTGATACATTTGAGAACTTTTTCAAGATAGCGAATGGCCTAAGAGTCTATGGCAGAGTATTCACTAATGGAGAACTGAATGACAAGTTCCTGAGATCCCTGACCAAAGAATGGGACAACAAGGTCTGTGCCATCAGGGAGTTTGGGAAGCTGGCTGAGACAGACCCACAAAATCTCTTCGGGAAGCTTGTGTCATATGAGCTTCAACTCAACACCAGGAAATCTGAAGAAGAGAAGAGCAGGTCTGCTCTCAAAGAAAAGTCTGTTGCTCTAAAAGCAGACACCTCCAGAAAGACAAAGGCTGCCTCCCCTGCTTCCAGCTCCAAAGATTAGTGAAGAAGAAGAAACTTCTGAGCCTAGTACCTCAGGCTCTGAGCTATCAGATGGAGAGTTCTCACTGCTTTCACGTCAGTTCAAGAAATTCTTGAATAAGAAAAAGCAATGGAAAGGCAAGGATGCCTCCTATAGAAGATCACGACATGATGGTGATCGGCAAAGAAAAGGCTCAGGTAGCCATGACAGGTATTCCTCTAAACAGAACAAATATGTTTCGACTGACATCATTTGCTATTGTTGTAATAAGCCAGTTCACGTCATCGCCGACTGCCCTCATAAGAAGAAGGAGGGTTGTAGAAGAGATGAAAAGAAATCCTCACACAACAAGAAGAGGAAAGAGAAGAGCCTCATAGCCAAAAAGAGCAAGACTCTTAGTGACTCCGACTCATCTGAGTCAAGTAAAGAAGAAGAAGCTTCTTTGGGATAATGGCTCAAACAGATGATGATCAAGAGCCCCAGTTCACTAGGAAGGTAAACTCTCATACCCCTCTTTCAGATTCTGAAGTCTCTGAACATGATTGTGGGTATAGCTCCTCTGACGATGAGTCAGAACTAATGGCCCAGTAGAAGGAGTTAATCATGTCTTACGACAAATGTCGTCGAGTCGTGAAGACTCAGGCTAAAGAGATCAAGTCTCTAAAAGCCGAAGAGAGCATCTTGAGAGAGAAAGTCGCAAAGACTGACTCACTCGAAGAAAACTTCAATAAAGCTATTGAAGAGTATAACAAAGCTCTTGAACACCTTGACCTTCAGGAGAAGATAATCAAAGAGTTGGAAGCCCAACTTGCGCCTGAAATAAACTTGTTGAGACTTTCTCGAAGCCCAAAATAGTTCTTCCATTCGTTGCTAAATTCTCAGCAAAGGCCAAGGGAGCTGGACTAGGCCATGAAGAAGCTCCTAGTAAATCCTCTAGGAGAAACAAGAATCAACGGAAGAATAAGGCCGCCAAAAAGGCCGTAGCCAAAGAGAAGTGGAAAGCCCCTCAAGATCAAACTACATTCAAGAAAGTCATCTTTCTGTCAAATGAGTTTGATTTTGACTCATCCTACGGGCACTTTGCTAGGCCTACCTATGTAGAGCCAAAGTTCCGCTATTAAGGATGGACTCGACCCCGAAACTTTGGCGAAAGTGTCTTTAATGCACCTTTTGAAGAAGTTGTTCTTCAGATCTATGAACCTTTCAATCATGGGCATAACTTCAAGAAGGCACCAAAGACAAAGCTTGTTGTAGAAAAGCCTATAAAGGAGAAGAAGCCATGTTATTGGCATCATCATGAGGCATCTTCCTCCAAGAATGCTGCCCCTGCTAGACCACAATTCCAAAAGGTCAAGCAGGAGATCATGAGGCAAAGGTACAACAGATTTGACTGTTGGTGCTATGGCAAGGTTGGTCACTTCACCATAGATTGTTGGTTCAATTCCAGAAACGCTGCAACCCCTCATGTTAGCAACATGAGAAAGACCACTCATAATGCTAACACTCGCAGAGGGAGTACTCTAACCCGAGACCAAGGACCCAAACATGTTTGGGATCCTAAGGCAAACTGATTATGATTATAGGTATGTCCAAAGGCCAACAAAACGCCTATCTGGTATTTGGACAGCGGATGCTCTCGGCATATGACCGGGACTAGAAGCCTCATCCAGAACTTTACACCAGTCGTGAACGGACCAAAGGTCATCTTTGGAGGTTCAGACCGTGGAATTACTAGAGGCTATGGTATGATTACTAACGGCAATGTATCCGTCTCAGATGTGGCTTATGTCGAAGGATTGGAACACAATCTCTTTAGCATAAGCCAACTCTTCGATAAAGGATACATAGTTGAATTCCATGCTGATAAGTGCTTGATAAAATCCGTTGACAATATGGAAACGATTCTATCCGGCACTCGAAGCAGGAATATTTTATGTTTAAATTTCTTTTGTATAGATTCCTCTACACCAGTGTGTCTTTTAGCAAAAGATAGTCCGTCTCTTGATGACCAATGGCACAAGAGACTAGCACATATTAATTTCAAAACTATTAATAAATTATTTTCAATAAACTTAGTACGTGATGCCCCAAATGTCAAGTGCATTAAAGATAGACCTTGTCATGCATGCGTAAAAGGCAAGCAAATAAGGGCTACCTTTAAAAGCGTTATTGGCAATGACTCTAACAGATGTCTCCATCTATTGCACATGGACTTGTTTGGTCCACTGCAAATTAGAAGTTTGGGAGGTAAGGATTATATGTTTGTAATTATTGATGATTACTCGCGCTTTGCCTGGGTGTTCTTTCTGAAACACAAGTCAGATACCTTCGACATCTCTACTCATTTTGTCAGGCAAGTCCAGAATGAATACAACTACTCCATAGTTAAAATCAGAAGTGACAACGGAACAGAGTTCAAATCTGGGGCCATGACAGAATTCTGTGAAAGTTTAGGTATATTTCATGAGTTTTCCTCTCCTCGTACTCCATAATAGAATGGAGTGGCTGAAAGAAGGAACAGAACACTCATAGAGGCCTGCAGGACTATGTTGAGTGATGCTTCACTTCCGGAGTACTTCTGGGCTGAAGCCGTCAACACTGCATGCCACATGCAAAATCGAGCACTCATAAACAAAAACCACGATAAGATACCTTACGAACTTCTGAAAGGCAGGAAACCAACAGTCTCATACTTTAGAATCTTTGGCTGTAAATGATTCGTACTTAACAATGGTAAGTATCATACCACCAAGTTCAGCGAAAAGAGTTTTGAAGGTATTTTTGTAGGCTATAGTAGCCATAGTAAGGCATATAGGATATTTAAAAGAAAACCATGGTGGTAGAAGAATCAATACATGTCGTATTTGACGAGACGAGTTTGATGCAAGGCAACTCCTATAGTGTGCTCATTGAAGATGCAGGTGCAAAGCTGAAAGAAACTAGCTTGGATGAACCGTCCGAAGACAAAGTCAAAAAGTTCATCAAGATCACGACTCCAAACCCTATTGGAGAGGCTAATGATCAAGATGAAGAAGTCATCCAAGATGAGGAAATCACTCCAGTGATTGAAGATAATCCAGATTCAAGAACTTTAGAGCTTAGACATCTGAAGGATCACCCCATGGACCAGATCATAGGAGATCCCCGGGACGGTGTCAGAACTCGAAGAGGTACAACTAATGAGAATTTATATTTGAGTTTTCTCTCACATGTTGAACCGAAGAAGTTTGAGGAAGCAAACTCAGACGCATCGTGGATAACGACAATGGAAGAAGAGCTAAACTAGTTCAAGCGCTGCAATGTATGGAATCTTTTCCAATACCCAAAGGAAAGAACATCATTGGAACAAAATGGGTCTACAGGAATAAGATGGACGAAGACGGGACGATCATAAAGAACAAGGTCAGACTCGTCGCTAAAGGCTATCATCAAGAAGAAGGAATCGACTTCGACCAGACATATGCTCCAGTGGCGAGGCTGGAGGGAATAAGGTTGTTCCTAGCATATACTGCATTCAAATGCTTCACCGTCTATCAGATGGACGTGAAGTCTGCCTTCCTAAATGGTAACATAAAGGAGGAAGTGTATGTGGAACAACCTCCAGGTTTCGTTGATCCTCACTTTCCTGATTATGTCTATTTCCTACACAAGGCCATATATGGTCTAAAACAAGCTCCTAGAGCTTGGTATGAGACGCTGTCTAGCTTTCTACTTGAGAATAAGTTCGCAAGGGGAAAGATAGACAAGACATTATTTCTTAGGGAAATAAAAGGCAAGATTTTGCTAGTGCAAATCTATGTCGACGACATTTTTTTTGGCTCTACAGACGACAACCTCTGCAAAAAGTTCTCAAAACTTATGCAAGGGAAGTTTGAAATGAGCAGTATGGGCGAGCTGAAGTATTTCTTAGGGCTTCAGGTGAAACAATCTGAAGATGGAATTTTCATCTCGCAGACCAAGTTCACCAAAGAGCTGATTAAGAAATTCGGAATGGAGAACGCAACCTGTATGAGGACTCCAATGGGCTCAACTCTGTCTCTGGACAAGGATGAAAAAGGGAAACCTTTTGATGAAACCAAGTACAGAAGCATAATTGGATCCTTGCTCTACCTTACTGCTAGTAGACCCGACATAATGTTTTCAATATGTGTATGTGCTAGATTTTAGGTGAACTCTAAAGAATCTCACTACACTGCGGTAAAGCGGATTTTGAGATACATTAAAGGCACACCAAATCTTGGCATATGGTACCCAAGAAGTAATGATAGCGAACTAATTGGTTTTTCAGATGCAGACTTTGTATGTAGCAAAGATGATAGGAAAAGCACTTCAGGAACTTGCCAATTCTTTGGAAGAAGGCTAATCTCCTGGAGTAGCAAGAAGCAGAACTGTGTCGCAATCTCAACGGCTGAGTCAGAGTACATCTCTACAGGCAGTTGCTGCGCACAATTACTTTGGATCAAGAATCAGTTCGAAGATTACAATATGAAGTTAAAGAATATCCCACTGTTTTGCGTCTCCTCCAATGCAATTGCAATAGCCAACAATCCAGTCTCACACAGCCGGACAAAGCATATCGAGCTAAGGTATCATTTCATCCGGGAGCATGTAGAGCATGGGGACATAGATCTCCAATATGTCTCCATAGACAGGAAAGTTGCAGATATTTTCACGAAGCCGCAAGACGAGACCATGTTCTCATTCTTCAAAACTTAACTTGGGTTGCTCAACAAAGAAGATTAGAGAAGTTTGGATTTCATGAAAGCAAAGGAAAATACAAGGTTAGTCAAAATCTGGCTTTTCAAAGTTTTCTTCCTTCTCTGACTCAAGTAAAACCTGACCTACTCGAGTATTCAAAGTATCTACTCGAGTACTCAACAGACCTACTCGAGTAATCCTTTAACTTACTCAAGTAAGGCAATTAATGTACTCGTGTAGTACACTTCATATACTCGAGTGAGTCAATTCTTCTACTCGAGTCATTGCAGATTCTATAGACCTACTCAAGTGGTATCGAAGCCTACTCGAGTAACTCCCTATATACTCGAGTATCTCTTTTACCTCTCGTGTATATGCCTCTTGGCTTTCAAATTTTCCCGTGCCGCCTTTCCTTTAAATTATTTTCTTCTCGATGATTAGACTTAAACCTAGGGTTTTATAAATTCAAAATTCCAAATTACTTCTACACGAAATCATTTCCAAGCACTCGAGTACCCGTCTGCCGCTTCATATTCATTCGAGAAATTGCAGAGGCGCGACTCTTTCTCTTTCCCCGATAGTTTTCTTTTATTTTCTGGATCATGGCCGTCGTCTCCAATATTGGTGTAGGATCGAAATTTGTTACCGTCGGGATTGCCGAGCTTTCAGACGACTTTCACAACTTG
This sequence comes from Platanthera guangdongensis, assembly GCA_039583875.1. Taxonomy (NCBI): domain Eukaryota; kingdom Viridiplantae; phylum Streptophyta; class Magnoliopsida; order Asparagales; family Orchidaceae; genus Platanthera; species Platanthera guangdongensis. The sequence continues at coordinate 49,490,524 of CM077156.1, forward strand.
TTGATTCTTCGAGACACCGCAGGGTTATCCTTTATCCTGCAAGAACCCTGCCAGATTCTCTTCCCGGAAGTCGCCGAATTCTTCTCAAATCTGAAGGTCAAGCGTCATGGACATGTCCTGAAATCAAAAGTGAAAGGTTTGAAAATTAAACTCAACAAGACCACTGTCTCTCAGCTTCTCCGATTGCCCCTAGTAGACGAATAAGATGACTTAGATGATGAAGACTCTGACAGAACAACCCTATTCTGTGGCATTTCGGCTGATGCTCAGTACATCAAAAGGACAGACATAAATGCAGAAGGAAAATTTTTGGTTGATGTTATTGGAAAGATTTTACTGTGCAAGACCAACTCAATAAAAGACATTCCACTATATTTCTTCGACATCATGCAAGCCATTGTCCGCCGCAAGAAATATCAGTTTGGGATGCTAATTCTGGACAAAATCAAGGATAGTTTGAAATCCCCCAACTTCGCCAGAATTATCTCTCTACTCCTCCATGAAACAAAACCTCAGGTATTCGACTTCTCCAAAGGGGCCCCTCTTCACCATATGAAGAAGGTCTCCATTTCTTCTATTCAGAGATGGGAGCTCAAGCTGAAAACTCCTGCACAAGCTGCTAAGATTTCAGAACTTCCATCAGATCTAGCATTAGAAGACGGGACTCCATCTCCCTCTCCTCATCATGTGGCCAGCTCCTCTGGTGCACCAAGTGAGGGGAAGCCTGCTCCTTCAACCTCAGTCAGGAAGCCCTCCCCTCATCCAGCAACTTCTTCCCTACCTCATACTCCTCAAACTCCTGCAACTCCCTTAGATCAGATACCTCAAGAATCTCTTCTCTCCACAGCTGCTGCAATAGATGTTATGATTGCAGAGCTCTCTGAAGAAGTGATGTCTATTCCTCCTCTATCTCCTCCAGCTCCATCCTCTAAATGTCACAAGGACTCAACTCCAGCACAGTCTCCTGAACATTCTCCATCCAGGAATCCAGCACAATCTCCTGCTACCCTCAAAGACCAGCAAGACATAATTCTTATTTCTGATGAGCCCTCTCCAGAGCTAGCAGAAGCTCCTCTCAGAAACCTAGATTTCTCTCTCCCTCAGGTTACAGAAGAAGGGGGTGCTATCATTCCTACCACCAGAGCTCACAGCTCTGTGATCATTGAAGCAATAGCTCCATGGGTAACACCTCCCCTTCCTTCTGCTGCTCCTTCAACTACTGTTACTGCTGCCTCTCCCTCTCCAGATTTGGTGTCCCAAATCTCTTTCCTGCTGCAAGAATAAAGAAATAATTTTGATACTTCTCTAAAGACTGTAACTGACAAGGTCACTACTCTCGAGACTGAGATGAGCAGAGGCTTTGCTGAAATTTAGCATAATACTGACAAGCTCAAGTACTTATTTCAACTTGGTGGCAAAGCCATAGACCACATTATCACTAATGTTGGAAATGTTATGGAACAAGGTGTCACCCTTGCAAACAATCAGATAGAGCTAGACAAGAGAAATGAGACCAACAAAGAGAAAATCTGTGAAGAAGTTTGTCTTTTCAAAGAAGATACTATAGAGAAGTTATCTGCTGAAATTAGAAAGGTGGAGGGATTCCTCAAAGAACAAGTAGAAAAATCAACTGCTCAGAAGTCAGATGTATGGGAAACTCATGTGAAGACAATTCATGATGATGTGCTAGCCCAGATATAGAGTGTCAAATTTCACACCTATGGCACTGTTGTCTGGATGCACAATCAGATTCTGGCAGACCTTGCTGTTGACCCCAACATCATTCCTCATCATTTAAATCCTCTAGCTACAGATGCATCTGCTCCATCTGCTCCAGCTGCTCCTCTGCAACCTACCTTCTCTCCCGGGCCTGGAGACACAGTTGCTCCTCCAGACACCTATGCTCCATGCTGGGAAGAAGATCTTGTTGACATCTTCCTTCAGGCTCCTCCAGAGATCAAAACTTACAAGAAGAAAAGGAAGTATGGTGAAGGCCTCTCTGCTAGCAAGACTGCTCCTACTAAAGCTACTGAACATGCTAAAGGTTGGTCTCCAAGCTCCAAATCCCTGATTCTAGAAACTCTCAGATTAGTTATGGAATTACATGAGAGCAGAAACATTCATTACATCTCATATGAATGGGAACTTTATGAAAAATCCATGACCAAGAGAAGAATCTATAATAGAGAATATGAGAGGAACAACCCTGCAGCCCCTCCTAGGCCTCCCAAGTATTATCCAAAACCCTACTGCTACCAGAGGAGACAACAAGAGAAATTGGACAGACAACAGAATCAAAGCTGACTTTCAAGGATTTTTGAGAGTGTGGAATGATTCACTGTAGAATTGATAATGTTGGATATTCTTATTTATATAATTCTAAGTTTTTGCTCTTATTATCCTTTCTCATAGTCTATTGCTTGCTTGCACATTTTCTACTTAGCTTCTTTTTATGTATATAATTCACCTTAGTGTAAAGGATTCTGACTTCAATAAATAGGGGGAGATTGTTGGGAACTATGTCCACATTAACCCAGATTTGATGAAGTCACCCTGGAACTAAGATGAATTAGGTTGTATTTGATGCTTTGTTTGAGTTATGTGTTTGCAGGACTCCAATGGGAAGTGTAGACCAATGTCAGTCTACAATGGGTCACCAAACACAGGACCATACAGTATAATCCCTCATTGTGTGTTCCAAAGTGTTGACTCATGTGTAGCCTCTCTATTGGGATACACTTCATATTCAAGCTATAGGACTGTGTAAAGACTTGGTGCTGATTCCCTTCTAGTAGAAGAAAAATTGCTGACAGAAATTTTTCTAAGTGATTCTCTCGAGTAGGTCTTTAACTACTCGAGAAGATTACTTGAGATAAACTCGAGTAAAACTTATGCATACTCGATTAAGAAAATTCCTCCTCTCGTGAAGTTAAGTAAAACACTCGAGTAGTTCACTGACATACTCGAATAGCTTACTTAACTACTCGAGTAGATCACTCTTCCTACTCGAGTTGCCCAAAATTTAGTTTCCAAATTTTTTTCTAAGTCATTTACTCGAGTAGGTACTTTATATACTTGAGAAGTTTTCGACACTATGTCGAGTAACTATCCTCTCTGTGTCGAGTCGTTAAGAAATACTCGAGTAAGTCCTTCATATACGCGAGAAGATTTCTTTTCTCTCTAGTAGCTCAATCTCACTACTCGAGTAGCTGTTTTTGCCGTGTGCAGAATATTTCTAAGTGTTTGTCTCGAGTAGTTCTTCTAACCACTCGAGTAGTTCAATTCTGCATACTCGAGTAGTATAACTTGTACTTGAGTAGCTCAACTTCTTCCCGAGAAACTTTTCTGTGTACTCGAGTAGATCTTCTAAAGTACTCGAGTAGTTGATTATATGCTCTCGAGTAGTTGTCTTCTACATACTCGAGTAGTCATGAATTATATACCCGAGTAATATTTCTTTGCTTACTCGAGCAGTCTTTGACCTACTCGAGTAGTTTTATACCTACTCGTGTATATGACCTCATTTTCTCTGAAATTTCTTCTAAGTCCAGATTTGACAAATTTTCAAATTCCGTGACATGACTGGTCCCCGTGTACGTCATTAAAACCAATTATGACCGTTATTAGTACTCTTATAAAAGGTCTTGTCTAATCAACAAACCCTAAGAATAAAACAAGTTTTTCTTGAAGAAAATTATTCTATGTTTTGCAGCGCTTCTTTCCAAAAGAGTCGTTGTTTCCTCTCTCTCTCTCTCTCTTCACGAAACAAAAGCCGCCGCCGCCGCTGTTCTTCTCTGACAAGGGCTTCAATTTTCAGAGGAAATAAACTAAAGAAAGCTCTCCAGTTCGAGATCATTTTTTCACATACTCATCATCTGTCTGATCGTGGAAGCAAGGAGTTCAGATCTACTGTTGCCGAGAATCGTTCTTCAATTTTTCTAATAGAGCCGCACGCCAAGAAGAAGATTCCAGTTCCTATTTTATTTTCTGATCTGAACCAGACAATATCACTGTTTGTATTTTTTCAAAACTTGTATTTCATTTCTGTAGGAGAATTTTTCTCCGAGTGTAGGAGTTTTCCACTCCGAGTTTGTACGAAGGTGTTTCTTCTGAGTTGTAGATCCAGTAGATTGGATTGAGATTGTAGGAACTTTGTTCAGAGGGTAGGATTGATTTTCAATCCGAGAGTGGAGTAGCCGAGTCTACTTCATTGCTAGATCGGTGAGGGAAAGTGGATGTACCCAAGATCGGGGAACCACGATAAATCTTGTCTCATCTGTGATATTTTAGTAGATAGATTTGTGCTGTGTTCTGAGATTTTTTATTCCACAAAAGATGCACAACTCACCTATTCACCCCCTCTAGGTGATTTAGGTTGACAATTATTATCTTTCAAGCGCATTTCTTCTCAAAATTAGATTTGAGGTCGGGCTACTACCAGCTTCGGATTCGAGAGGAGGCTATTTACAAGACTGCTTTTAGTAACAGATATGGATTGTTTCAGTTTACGATGATGCCCTTCAGGCTCACAAATGCACCATCGGCGTACATGACCCTCATGAACCAGGTTTTCAAGGAGTATCTAGATGTGTTGTCGTTGTGTTTATTGATGACATCATCATCTACTCGAGAACGGAGGAGCACACTCGCCATCTGGCACTGACCCTACAGAGACTGCGGGAGAATCATTTATATGCAATGTTCAGCAAATGTCAGTTCTGGTTGAAGGAGGTGGGCTTCTTAGGCCATATTATCAGTGGAGCCGGGTTGGCAGTGGATCCAGCAAAGATTCAGGCAGTTCGGGATTGGCCGCATTTGAATGCAGCCACCGATGTATGAAGTTTCCTAGGACTGACCGGTTATTATCGAAAGTTCATGGAGGGATTCTCTCAAATCGCCCTCCCACTCACATCTTTGACGAAGAAGGAGGTACCTTTCGTGTGGACCCCACAGTGCCAGGCGGCTTTCCAGGAGCTGAAGGATCGACTTACCTCGGCTCCCATACTTGCTCTCCCCTTGGGGAGAGAAGGATTTCAAGTCTACACCGACGCTTCCTACTAGGGTATGGGAGCTGTATTGATGCAGAAGGGTCATGTGATTGCGTATGCGTCTCGCCAGTTGAAGAAGCACGAACAGAACTACCCGGTGCACGACCTTTAGATGGGGGCGGTCGTTTTTGCTTTGAAGGTCTGGCGCCACTATCTTTATGGAGTCCACTGCGACATCTACTCCGACCACAAGAACATGAAATACGTGGACACGCAGAAGAAACTGAACATCAGGCAGATGCACTGAGTGGAGTTCTTAGCGGATTACCAGTATGAGATGCACTACCATCCAGGCAAGGCAAATGTGGTGGCCGACGCATTGAGTCAGAGAGCTGCCACTTCCGAAGCCGGGCCCCAGGTTATGTCTATGGATCAGGTGAGGAGATTGGAGGATATGCACATCACACTGGTGTCATCCGAGGACCCCAAGCTTTACATGGAGTATTTAGCTGCGATGAGTGCTACAGACGATATCCAGGACCGAGTCAGAGATGGGCAGTGGCGAGATGCTAAATTGGTGCCGATATTCTGTGCCTTGGAGAACAGTGCAGTAGGGGATTACACGATGAGGGACGGCGTGGTATGCTTTAGAGGTCGGATTTATACACCAGAAGGAGACCAGGTCCGGGAAGATATCATGGCGGAGGCCCACCACAGTAGATACTTGGTGCACCCGGGGATCACGAAGATGACTGCGGACTTGAAGAAGACTATGTACTAGCCAGGCATGAAGAAGGATATCACTCAGTTTGTGACCCACTGCGAAGCGTGCCAGCTAGTGAAGGTGTAGTGCAAAAACCCCGCAGGATTGTTGCAACCACTCCCGGTACCGGAATGGATGTTTGAAGACATCGCGATGGACTTTATTCATGGACTTCCCCGATCACAGACGGGAAACGACTCGATTTGGGTCATCGTCGATCGATTGATGAAGGTGGACAGATTCATTCCGATCAGGAAGGATGACACTGTGGGAGTATTAATGCGGAGATTTGTGGAGCAGTTCGTTCGATATCACGGGATGCCCAAGACGATCGTGTCGGATCGGGATGACCGGTTCACTTCCAGGGAGTGGAGATCTGTGCAGGCTTACTTAGGCACGTGATTGACCTTCAGCACCGCATTCCATCCCCAGACGGATGGGCACACGGAACGCACTAATCGGACGCTGGAAGATCTTTTAAGGCTATGTAATTTGGACCACGGGGAACCGTGGGAGAAGATCTTACCCCTGGTCGAGTTCTCCTATAACAACAGCTACCAGTCCAGCATCAGGATGGCGCCTTACGAAGCCTTGTATGGAAGGAAATGCAGGACCCCGCTTTCTTGGATTCAGGACAAGGATCCGAAGGTGTTGGGATCAGATTTTGTTGAAGACACCGAGGCTCAGGTGAGGTTGATCAGAGACAAGGATGCTAGAGGCGCAGAGTAGACAGACTAAGTACTATGATGTCCGACATCGCTAGGTGGAGTTATAGGTGGGGGATCGAGTGTTTCTGAAGATCCGGCATATGCATGGAGTTTCACGGGTGCGTGGTCGGAAGAAGAAGCTCAGCCCTAGGTATATGGGCCCTTACAGGATCATGGAGCGGATCGGACCCCTAGCTTACAGGCTGGAGTTACCACCAGAGCTGGCAGCCTTGCATGATGTGTTCCATATTTCCTCACTCAGGAGGGCTCTACTATGCCCGGAGAAGTAGATTTTGACCACAGATGGACCGGTAGCTTCAAACCGGTCAGTTCGCTTATAGCCGGTTCGGATCGACGACAGAGTAGTACGGATCTTGCGTCGCAAGAAGGTTCCGTTAGTCAAAGTTCTGTGGAAGAACCATGGCCAGGATGAGCATACCTGGGAACCACAGGACCTGATGCGACAAAAGTACCCAGAGCTGTTCAGTCAGGTATACCTCACAACCCCTCAAGATGTTTAATTTATTTTCCTGCTTTAAACTAGTAAGGCTGCTCCAGGAAGAGTAGAGGCTAATCTTTTGTTTATTGGGATCTTGGTTTGCCAATTGGGCGAATTGGCCATAGATTTAGGTTTCCCTTTAAACCTAATTTAGCAAACATGGCGTCATGATGGGATGTTACAAGTTTTTTTCTTCGGTAGAAATTCTCGTAGGCTTAACCTTGATTTCGGGGTTGAAATCTTTGTTTTGTTTATTGGGATTTGTAACATCCCATTTCCAACTAGACTCCTAAGAGTGGTTTTGTCCATGAATAGGTCATGACAAAAACCTAGGAAGCCAGAAATGGGCCAAGAGATAGAAGGCCAAGGTGAGGATCACCATGGTCTGCCTATGGCACAACCTCATCACCAAACCTAGGGTTTGACCTTAGGGCTTCACCATGACTTCATGACCCCACCACAACATCACTAACCCATTAGAGGGTCCACTAAAGCCTTAAGGGTCCATTGGAGTCAACCCCAGGTGTCCAATTTGACATAGGACCACCACAGGCCTAAATAGGGCAAGGTGCCCTTATCAAGGGCAGTTGGCCTCTAATGTGCCCAACTAACCCTACCAAGGACTTCCTAGACCTAAAGTGAGGTCAATGGGTCTCTTAGGAAACAAGAAGGGCAGTCCAAAGGGTTAAGTTGACCAAAGTCAACTCTAACCCGAAATAGGTCAAACTAACCTGCACAAGGGCCAATTAAAGTTCCCTTAGCCAAGTGGACCCCATACATACCTTCATAACCCTAGTAAGAGGCCAATGGGTCACCAAAGACCCATAGGGGCCAACCAAAAAGGCTAAGTTGACCAAAGTCAACTCTAGCCCTAAAGTGGTCAAGTGCACTGCCTAAGGGTCAAGTGACCTCCAAAGGGCCAAGACAACCCTACCTAGGCCTTAGGGGAGGCAAATGGGCCACCAAGGACCCATTAGGGCCACCCTCAAAGACCAAATTGACCTAGGTCAACCATAGCCTAGGTTTGGGTCAAGCTAGCCCAAATGGGCTAACTAAAGCTCAAGCCCAACTCACTTGGGCTAACCATGTTTTTGTGGATGAAATAAACATGTGGGCTGCCTTAGGGTTAGGTAGGAGTCAATTCAGCTTAGTATGAAGGAGAGAGAAAAATCCACCTAAGGGAAGAGAGAGAAAGTGAAAGAGATAATGGAGGAAGACTTTGGGCTCCTCCTTCCCCCTCCCCAACCTCACATTCATTTCTTTAAGAACAGTAATGCATGCCCAATCCAACCAGCTACTCCTTGACTGGCTGGAGCCAGCTTCCCCCCCCCCCCACCTACCATGGTCGCCATTGTTGACTAAGGCCAATAATGGCAAAGCTCCCTACAGCCACCTAACACCCCTTCTGTTCATCTTAAATCCTTTATAGATTGCAACATGTTGTTGGTATACTTTTGCCTTGTAGCCTCTGCAGGATTTGAGCAGGGTTTGTTGCAAAAGATAGTGCATCTCTTTATGACCAATAACACAAGAGGCTAGTACACATTAATTTCAAAACTATTAATATATTATTTTCTTAAGACCTAGTACGTGACACACCTACTATTAAGTGCATTAAAGAGAGTCCATATCATGCATGCCAAATGGGCAAGCAGACAAGGACTACCTTTAAGGGTATTACTAATAAAGATTCCTCAAGGTGCTTGTATTTACTGCACATGGACTTATTCAGTCCAATGTAAGTTTGTAGCTGCTGCAACTGTGGACTAGTTGTGGTTTTCTTTTACCGCTATACTTCTTTTCTCATATTGGCCTAAAGGTTTATGATCGTACTAGCCAGCAGAATCGACGTATTGCAGTGTCTACTAACCCGTATGTTAGTGCCACCGTAAGACGGTGGTTCTGGGCATAAGACCTGGTAGCCTCCTTGGTAAGGGGGAGGGGGGGTCTTACACGGCGGCCAAGTTCTCGGCTCCTCACTCATCATGGATCTCTAAGTCAAACTCCTGGAGGAGTAAGACCCAGCGAATCAAGTGCTTCTTGGCAACCGATTTAGAAAGAATATATTTGATGGCCGAGTGGTCCGTAAAAACAATAATTTTTGAAAGTGTAATATAAGGACGAAATTTATCAAAAGCAAATACTACAGCTAGGAGATCCTTCTCGGTTGTGGTGTAATTTTACTATGCAGATGTGAGCGTCTTACTTGCATAATAGATTGGGTGGAAGTTTTTAGATATGCGTTGACCTAATACGACTCCTACCGCATAACTACTTGCATCACACATTATCTCAAATGGAAAGTCCTACACCGGAGCTATCATAATTAGGGCATTAATTAATTTTTCTTTTATTATATTAAAGCAGCTTGGCAAAGGTCATCAAAGATAAATGGGGCGTCTTTTTCTAAGAGATGGGTAAGGGGCTTAGTGATCTTGGAGAAGGCCTTTATGAAGCGGCGGTAGAAACCAGCGTGACCTAGGAAACTTCTTATAGCTTTTATGTTCGTAGGCAGCGGCAGCTTCTCGATAACTTCTATCTTAGCAACGTCTACTTCAATACCTCTTGCAGAAATTTTATGACCCTAAACTAACCCTTCCATCACCATAAAATGTCATTTTTCCCAATTTTTGGCAAAGTTAGTTTCTTCGCATCTTTCTAAGTCTTTTTTGAGGTTTTCTAAACAACTTTCAAATGCGTCACCGAGCATGGAGAAATCATCCATGAATACTTCCATAATGATTTCTACGTACTTGTCAAAGATAGCGAGCATACATCGCTGGAATGTAGCTAGCGCATTGCACAATTAAAACCACATTCTTCGGTAGGCGAAGGTGTCGAAGGGACAAGTAAACGTAGTTTTCTCATGGTCCTCGGGAGAGATGGCGATTTGAAAATACCCCGAGAGGCCATCGAGAAAACAATAAGAGCTATGACCAGATAATCGTTCTAAAATCTGATCAATGAATGACAAGGGAAAATGATCCTTATGGGTGGCGTCATTTAACTTACAATAATCTATACACATTCGTCACCCGGTCACCGTCTGTGTCGGGATTAATTCATTATTCTCAATACTAACTGTTGGAACACCCTATTACTAATTTGGGTCAGGATCACTATGTCTCTAGGAACCTTTGCTTGACCTTCTGTATAGCTTAATAGGTCAATTAGAATTGAGTCTAAGGGTTAGAAGTCTAGGTTTGGAAGCTACCCTGAAGACCAAGATTTTCTGTCTGGAGACTAAGTCATATCGTCGAGCTCAGCACGGCGATTCGTCGAACTCCGGTCGACGATCGTCTAGCTCAACTTCGACAAATCGTCGAACTCCATTCGACGATCGCTGAGCTCAACTTCATAATATCGTCGAACTCCATTCGATGATCGGTGAGCTCAGTTCGATGATTTTGACTCTGCATTAGATCTTTATCTCTGAGCTCAGTTCGACGATCTTTGAGCTCAGATCGACGATTATCTTGTTGCTGTGTGTTTTCAGATCGCTGAGCTCAGCTCGACGATAGCAGAGCTCAGTTCGACGATTTCAGATAACTTCCAGAATTCAAATTCAAATCAGTTAGGAGTTATTCTGCAATTAATTCAGAGATTTGCTAGCCTTTTTCATTCAATTCTGGAGCAAGTTTCAAGGGATTTTTCAAGTAATATATCTGTGGACTTTCCTCCAGAAGAGATTATGCAATTAAGGATGCAATCAATGCAGACCAATGACTATCCTTGACAGAGAATAATATTCTATTCTGTACCAGAGAATAAAAGACAGGATTTTTGAATCTCTCACAACAGAGCACACACAATACAGATTACAGAGACAACCTCAAAAAATCTTCTGTCTAAAAGAATTCTGAAGAACACTCATCCAAGAAGATCAAGTTTTCAAATCTTCAGATATCTTTTAGTTTTCAAAGTGTTCAAGGCCAACATATTCTAGACTCCAGACATTCAACATTTCAGCTATTGCTGAAATCATCTTCTGCTGGAGTTCAACCTTTGAAGGCCTATCACCCTCAGCAAAGCTTCTCTTCATGAAGATCTCAAGGATTCAGGGGGAGCTTTGACATCAATCCACATAGTCTTCTCAGTTGTTTGAGAAAGAGAAGACTGCCATCACTCTCTCACCCCCACTCTATAAAGGGTTTTTCAAACTCCCTTCAAAAGTTTGAATCTGGTTTTTGAGCACCTTATCAAAAGCTCATTGGTGGCAAGACACCTGATCATAAAATATGCTTTGGTTTTTGAGCACCTTATCAAAAGCTCATTGGTGCCCAGGACACCTGATCAACTCATCCTGCAGTGGATTCCTACCTAGGGTGGTAGAAGAGTGGATGTACCCAAGTTTGGGGAACCACTATATTCCCTTGTGTCATCTAGTTCTGCTTGCTTTCTTTTTGTTTCTGGCCTTGATTTTTCTGTTCTTAGTTTTTGCATAGCTTAGTACTGTGATTAGATTTATTTCTGCTTCCCTGCTCACACATATTACAACAATTGTTGTAAAAGTTTGTAAAAGTTTTTAAAGCACCATATACTCTATTCACCTCCCTCTAGAGTATATCAGATCTAGTTGCACTTTCAATTGGTATCAGAGCCAGGTTGGTTAAACATACCATACCTGATTGGTTGTATAGGCTAACACCTGAACCCAAAGATCCCAAACTAGATCTATTTTTCTTTTGTATTTTATTATTAGATTTTATTTGCACAAATCATGACCCAAAACAAGGATTATGCTAGCACCAGACCTCCAGTGTGAAATCTGTCAAAGTTTGCACTTTGGAAAGCAAGGATTAGACTTTACATGAATTCTATTGACGAAGATATCTTTAATTCTGTTTTGACAGTGTGTGTCACAACCCGCATTTTCCCAGCATTTAAAAACACTATCAGAGTAGGGGAAACTACGCATTGTGATGCCACGTCACGTAGGGGACATCTACTGACGTTAAGGCAACTCATCGTCTCTCGCAACTTATAGAAATCATTTTTTTAAACTCAGAATGATCCAAATATAATTTATGCACGATATGCGAAGCCGTGTCCCTCGGCTAGGTGGATCAACTAGTCCACGGTTTGAAAATATAGTTTTACGCAGTGGAAAAAATACTTAATTTATTCATTTGGTGACCTAAATGCTCGTGTAGACCAAGTGAGGTGCACCATGCAGTATCAGATGTCTAGATTTACTGTACATAAAAGTAGATTTATCATGCGCAGAAAGTAATGAGGTTAACATTTCAAATTATGGTATGCAATGCTCCAACTACCTTAGCATATCTAAGCAAGGGGGCTCCCAAGCCAAGCCATAACTAATCGTTCCAGAACAAGTGTCCAAAAGCAATCAAAGAGTAGCAGCAGCAAGGTAGCAGAAAGTTTAACAAAGCGGCACCATGGGCGTCAACACCTGACACGAACCCATGGGTCGGCAAGCTCATAGGAAACCCTACCCCAAGAGGGTCAGAAAACAACAACTGACGCAGCTCCCCACTAACACCTGCTATAGTCCAGAACCTGAGGCATTCAAAGAAAGAACACCTCAGAAACAAGTTACAAACGACGAAGAAAAACAGGAAAGTAAGCAAACCTCCGCGAGACCGGAGGGAAACATTAGCTGCAAGGGTCAGGTTAAACAAAACTAGTCATATCTAGCAATAAAAATCAATCGGAAAAGAGCCCGCCAAAAGATGAGTGGAGACGGACAAAATCAAACTCACCACAGACAAATAACATTCATTTGAGATCATTAATCTTATTCAAATTGAAGAGACTGATCAGCTCATCAGAAAACAAAAGAGAAACTGTGCGGGGATAATACCATCACACATCGTCACAGCCCTCAGAGCATCGCACCGGTGGCACCGCCAACATCGTGTACAACCTCCAACAGATTTATCATTTTAAAAGAGCATCGCACCGGTGGCACCGCCAACATCGTGTACGACCTCCAACAGATGTATCATTTTCTGACTCAAACAAAGGCAAGAGATAAGGCCTACCAGATAATAATTTAGGATTTTAAGAAACAAGATATGATATTGTAATGAGAAAGGGCTAAACGAACAAAAAAAGAACTTAACATTTGAAAACTCGCTAGGAGCATAAAGGAGAGAAAAGAAAACGTAGCAAAAAGGAGAAGAGCAAGATCAGCACTTGCCTCAACCACCCGAAACCGCACTTCGGAAGGCACCACGACGCAGATCGGCCCTAGCGAAGGCGAGAAAAAGAAATCTACAACATTAAGGTCGAAACAGAAGATTAGGGCCAAAAACCCTAACGGAGAAATTCCATGAAAGTAGAAATACTCACCACGACTGCGTAGATCTCGGCGAGAACTTTCCGAATCTATGCTCGGCTCGCGATTCCGAGCACCGGAGCTCCGTCGGCGGCGGTCGGAAGGCTCCCGAGAAAAAGGAATTCGATGCACTGCTTCGGCCGAAAAGAACAGGGGAAAGGAAATGGGGGGCTCGTTTCTTGCTTCCGGAGGAAAAAAAACCTTATAGTATATATAATAATAATAATAATATTATTATTATTATTATAAATTTTATAAAGGTTTAAAACCAAAGAAAAAACAAGGATGGCTCAGAGATCTCTGAGCTGAGCTCGGAGATCTCTGAGCTGAGCTTGGAGATCTCGGAGCTCGGAGATCTCTGAGCTGAGCTCGGCTCGGAGATCTCTGAGCTCGGAGATCTCTGAGCTCCGCTCGGAGATCTCTGAGCGCAGAGATCTCTGAGCTCCGCTCGGAGATCTCTGAGCGCAGAAAATCTAAAAAGGGGAAATTTAGTTAAAATTTCTATACTATTACGAAGACCCAAACGCGCGCCAAAACGGACGAAATTCGCGTCCCAGGCGAATGTCGACGCTATGAACCCAACGATGAAGTCGGAATCAAAATCCGACGCACCGAACTCGAGTTATGGCCTAACGAAGTTACGGTAATTTTTTTAATTATCCGAATTTCAAACGTGGGCCGAGACTCCAAAAAAAACAAAGCTCGGATTGCGACGAAACTCGACGAGCAAGTCAGAAATTATATAACTCAGCTTCCCGATGTAAAAGAAATTTTGGTTCCGACGCATATCCCAAAATCTAGCCGGTCAAACCTAACGGACGCCAAAAAAAACACAAACGGCGTCGCACCGTCAACTCACGGACACGTAACGCCCTTCCGCTATTATGACGTCAGCAGACAAAATAATAATACTAGGAAAAACCGAGGGCGTTACAACCACTTCCCCTAAAAGAAAGTTTCGTCCCGAAACTTGACGTACGAACAGAAAACATTATCGGGACAAAATAAACGGTGCAGGAAGAAGAGTTTCACCTGGGATAATTAAATGAAGAGGTGCGGATGAGACTCCCGCATAGCTGATTCCAACTCCCATGTCGCGCTCTCGACGTCATGATTTCGCCAGAGAACTTTTACCATGGGAAAGGATTTCCTCCGCAACACACGCTCTTGAGTCTCTAGAATACGGACAGGTTCCTCAACATAAGACAAATTGGGCTGAATCTGAGGCACCGAATCGAGGACTTGACGATTGCTGCGGACACACTTCCTCAACTGACTCACATGAAACACATCATGGACGCCAGGGAAGGTAGCAGGTAACTCTAATCTATAAGCAGACACTCCGATGCGCTCAGCGACCTGAAATGGCCCAACATATCTGGGATCCAACTTGTGGTTCTTCCCAAATCTTTTAACGCCTGGCACCGGAGAGACTTTCAGAAAAACACTGCTCCCAACCTCAAACTCCAGATCTGCCCTTCTTTGATTGGCATACTTTTCATACCGCTCCTGAGCAACGCGGAGCTTCTCCCGAATATTAGTCACCGCCTCTTCCATTTCCACCAAAGCTTCTGGACCTAACAACAGTCTCTCACCGACTTCGGCCCAAAATAAGGGAGTCCTGCAGCGCCTCCCATACAATGCTTCAAAAGGTGCCATCTATAGGCTCTATTGGTAACTGTTATTATATGCAAACTCCATCAATCTCAAGCGCTGATCCCATGCGCCACCATGATCCAAAATATAACACCTGATCATGTCCTCCACAATCTGATTAACTCTCTCCATCTGACCATTTGTCTGTGGATGATAAGCGGTAGAATACCGGAGGTCGGTGCCCAAAGCTCCATGCAAGCTCTTCCAAAAACGCGACATATATCTTGAGTCCCGATCTGACACAATGTTTACAGGCACGCCATGCAATCTAATGACCTCATCCACATACAACTCTGCAATCTTCTCCATCGAATAGCCAACCTTGAAGGGAATGAAATGGGCACACTTCGTCAACCGGTCCACTATGACCCAAACAGAATCATGTCCACGAGGGGACCTCAGTAATCCGGTAATGAAGTCCATCGAGATACTCTCCCATTTCCACATGGGAACTTCCAAAGGGGTCAATTTTCCTCCAGGCCTGCCATGATCGGCCTTCACCCGCTTGCACGTGAAGCACTCCGATACAAATTTGGCGATGTCATTTTTCATGCCCGACCACCACACGATTTGCTTCAGATCTCTATACATCTTGGTGGAACCCGGGTGGTAAGCCACGCTAGATC
This sequence comes from Platanthera guangdongensis, assembly GCA_039583875.1. Classification (NCBI taxonomy): domain Eukaryota; kingdom Viridiplantae; phylum Streptophyta; class Magnoliopsida; order Asparagales; family Orchidaceae; genus Platanthera; species Platanthera guangdongensis. The sequence continues at coordinate 49,506,064 of CM077156.1, forward strand.
CGTGAGCTTCGTTGCAAATCATCACTCGAATATCTCCCACCGCCGGAATACAGAATCTACCTCTATACAAGAGGGTGTCAAGCTCATCAATAGAGAAATCAGATAATTCTCCTTTCTTGGTCCTAGCTCGCAAGTGCTGCAAATCCGGGTCATCCTTCTGATGCAATCTCGTTAGAGAAATCCAAGAAGGCACCTCGGCTTCCCAGCCAGAGGGCTCGCAACGGCTCGCCACGGAAATATCCATCAAAAGAAACTCCTCAACCAAGGCTCGAACCGATAGATTAAATATCTGAGCCGTCTTCCTACTCAAAGCATCGGCCACCACATTGGCCTTACCAGGATGATAGAGGATGTCCACTTCATAATCAGCCACATACTCCAACCACCGACGCTGGCGCAAATTCAGCTCCTTTTGTGTGAATACATACTTCAGACTTTTATGATCTGTATAAATCTTACACACGGCGCCATATAATAAATGCCTCCACAGCTTCAGGGGATAGATCACTGCCACAAACTCCAAATCATGAGTAGGGTAGTTCTTCTCATGAACCTTCAATTGCCTAGATCCATAGGCGATCACCTTCCCCTCCTGCATCAAAACACAACCAAGTCCAATGTGTGAAGCATCAACATACACCGCATACTCCACTCCCTCAATAGGCAGAATCAGAATTGGGGTAGTGCACAACCTTCTCTTCAACTCTTGGAAAGCCTCCTCACACTTGTCACTCCAAATGAAGGCGACATTCTTTTGCGTCAGACGCGTCATCGGAGCGGACAGCGTGGAGAAACCTTCCACAAATCTCCTATAGTATCCAGCCAAGCCCAAGAAACTTCTGATCTCCTTTGGTGTAGAAGGTCTCTTCCAATCCATCACCGCTGAAATCTTGGCTGGATCAACAGAGATTCCATCCTTGCTCACCACATGTCCTAAGAAGGACACCCGAGACAGCCAAAACTCGCACTTGCTAAGCTTAGCATACAGCTTATGCTCTCTCAGGACAGACAGAACCAACCGCAAATGATGGGCATGCTCCTCATCACTGCGAGAATAGACGAGGACGTCGTCGACGAAGACGACCACAAAACGATCAAGAAAATCCTTGAACACACGGTTCATCAGATCCATGAACGCAGAAGGCGCGTTAGTCAAACCGAAGGATAACACGAGGAACTCAAAATGTCCGTGTCGGGATCTAAAAGCTGTCAGAGGAATGTCTGACTCATGAACCCTCATCTGGTGGTAGCCTGAACGGAGATCAATCTTCGAGAACCTGATGCACCCACGCAGCTGGTCGAACAAATCGTCAATCCGCGGCAAAGGATATTTATTCTTGATAGTCACCTTGTTCAGCCCTCGGTAATCGATACACAACCTCATGGAACCGTCCTTCTTTTTCACAAAGAGAACAGGAGCGGCCCATGGAGAAGTACTCGGTCTAATGAAACCACACTCCAGCAGCTCATCCAATTGAACACGTAATTCTTCTAACTCACGAGGCGCCATGCGGTACGGTGCCTTAGCAATGGACCGGGTGCCTGGCTCGAGGTCTATAGAAAACTCCACCTCTCTTTCGGGGGGGAGTCCAAAAAGCTTATCAGGAAAAACATCAGGAAACTCTCGCACCACCGGGATGCCCTCCACGGTTGGCTCAACACGAGAAGCTTCCAATGCACTGATAGAAACCAAGAAACCCTCACAACCAGATGCTAAAGCTCGGTGGGCACGTACCGTGGATATGATTGGAGATCCCTTTCGAGGAAGGCCATAAACACTCAATGGACGACCGTCTCCCAACTTGAAATCTAACCGCTTCTCCTTGCACTTGATCACGGCATCAAATTTGGACAACCAATCCATTTCAAGAATCACATCGAAGTCTGCCAAATCCAGCATCTTTAAATCTGCTAGAACTTGGACACCACCCAAGGAAATGGGGCACTCCCGGGTACCCCGATCTGACGTAACCTGTTCTCCAGATGGAAACTTAACAGACAAGGCATCATCCAACCGATCAACAGGCCATCGGTGCCTGTCAACAAAACTCTGAGCGACAAAGGAGTGAGAAGCTCCCGAATCAAATAGGACACGCGCCCACTTATTTCTCACCTTGAATTCACCTAAGCAAGTATGCATCCCCAACCAACTAGTAAGCTAAAACAAGAAGGAAGGGAACAAGCTAGGAAGAAGGAAACTGACCAGATATCACGTGTGCTGAAGCTTGAGCTTCATCTCTAGTCAACACATTAAGCTTGCCTTTCCCTTTGTCCACGATCCACGAGGGCGGCGGCAAGGTCTGCAGAGGAACCGCTGAAGTCACGGTTTGAGAGCTTGGGCAGTCGGCCCTACGATGGCCTCTCTGCCCACAGAGAAAACAACACCCAGTTTTCCTGAAACACCGGGCCGCCTCATGACTGGGCTTAGAGCAGAAAGAGCATACCGGGATAACCTTGGGTGCGTCCTGAATCGCACTAATCCTCGACTGCTCCTGCATATCGAGCCTCTTGAAACACTTTTCGAACGGATGACCCCGCTTGCCGCAGAAGCTACAGTGCCCCATACCCCTCTTCCTTGAGTCCGAGTGTGATGCCTTTGAGCTCTCTCGATCGTCCAACTTCCTCTTATCACTCTTCACCTGTTGTCCACGATTCTTTATCTTTTCAATAGACTCGGCCTTCAAAGCGGCCTCCACTGCTTCAGCATAAGTTCCCGACCCATAAGCACTAGCCCACTGCTGGATGTCGCCAGTGAGACCACTCAAAAACCGCTTAACCCTTCCTTCCTCAGAAGCCACCAATTCTGGGGCGAACCTTCTCAACTTGCTGAATTCAATCTCATACTCACTGACGGTGAGCTGCCTCTGCTTCAGATGCAAGAAGCTGTTCATCAATCGGTCGCGCTCAACCGAAGGGAGAAACTTCTTAAGCAACATGGCTTTAAACACCTCCCACGAGCATCCCTCGACAAGACTTTCCTTCTCCCTGATCCACCCACCTTTCGCCATTCCCTTCAATTGATAAGCAGCCACCATCACCTTCGAAGCTTCGGAGATGCCTGAATAGAAGAACATCTCCTCCATGCCGATCACCCAATCATCCAAGGCCATGAAGTCTGCCCTACCATCATAGGTAGGAGGTCCCAAACGCTGGAAGTGGGAAATGAAGTTGATCTCCGGTGGCAATGCCACTGGAGGCGCCAAAGGAGCAGGAACAGCTGGACTCACCACCGGTTCTTGCGCGACAGGTTGCTGCACCGCGGCAGCAGACACCAGGGACTGAATTTGAGTCTGCATCGCGTCTATCTGCCTAGACAAGGCCTCATTGCTCTGAAGCAGACTTTCGATCACGGACGTGCTATGACCACCAGAAGACTCTCCCTCAGGCTGGGGAGTCAATCGCGTTACTCTCCCACGACGCATGTCTACAAGATAGATGGACATCAACTCAAAAACCGGCTTAAGGCACTTAAGCCAAGCAGACACGAAAAAAATATATATCCCGGATCATTTTGGAACGGAAAAGAAATTTATCTGCTATTGCTGCTACCTTGCTCTGGAATTCCATGAAACAATGCTATGAACTTAACTAGGACGATATGAATGTATGACATGAGTGCATGAACATTTAAATTTCTTTTCAAATCATGTGTGTACATATGTCATCTGGTATGTCTTTAACTTGGCACGCGTGCTTATGCGATGATATGATTGTATGCAGTGCTATGCATTCTAGAAAGAGGCCTTAATGCATGTTATGAGCGGAGTACACATGCAATGTTATGCATCCCATACTACATAACATTACATGTAACGAAAAAAGAAAACGTGCTAATGGGCATTCATGTAATGGTGGTTATGCATCCCATACTACATAACCGTCACATGTCACCTCCTATGATGGATCCATATACAACACATATTATGCATCCCATACTACATAATATGCCTTGTATACTTCTTATCATGCTATGAGTGTAGTGACTGTGCTTCGGTCAAGACATACCGATGACATATCAGTGTGTGTAAACAATGAAATGATCGCTTGAGGTTCTGCTTAGGGTAGCAGTCGTTCGGCTCACTCGCCAAACCACCCAACTACCTTTTTCACAGAACCTGGCACTGATACCAACTGTCACAACCCGCATTTTCCCAGCATTTAAAAACACTATCAGAGTAGGGGAAACTACGCATTGTGATGCCACGTCACGTAGGGGACATCTACTGACGTTAAGGCAACTCATCGTCTCTCGCAACTTATAGAAATCAGTTTTTTTAAACTCAGAATGATCCAAATATAATTTATGCACGATATGCGAAGCCGTGTCCCTCGGCTAGGTGGATCAACTAGTCCACGGTTTGAAAATATAGTTTTACGCAGTGGAAAAAATACTTAATTTATTCATTTGGTGACCTAAATGCTCGTGTAGACCAAGTGAGGTGCACCATGCAGTATCAGATGTCTAGATTTACTGTACATAAAAGTAGATTTATCATGCGCAGAAAGTAATGAGGTTAACATTTCAAATTATGGTATGCAATGCTCCAACTACCTTAGCATATCTAAGCAAGGGGGCTCCCAAGCCAAGCCATAACTAATCGTTCCAGAACAAGTGTCCAAAAGCAATCAAAGAGTAGCATCAGCAAGGTAGCAGAAAGTTTAACAAAGCGGCACCATGGGCGTCAACACCTGACACGAACCCATGGGTCGGCAAGCTCATAGGAAACCCTACCCCAAGAGGGTCAGAAAACAGCAACTGACGCAGCTCCCCACTAACACCTGCTATAGTCCAGAACCTGAGGCATTCAAAGAAAGAACACCTCAGAAACAAGTTACAAACGACGAAGAAAAACAGGAAAGTAAGCAAACCTCCGCGAGACCGGAGGGAAACATTAGCTGCAAGGGTCAGGTTAAACAAAACTAGTCATATCTAGCAATAAAAATCAATCGGAAAAGAGCCCGCCAAAAGATGAGTGGAGACGGACAAAATCTAACTCACCACAGGCAAATAACATTCATTTGAGATCATTAATCTTATTCAAATTGAAGAGACTGATCAGCTCATCAGAAAACAAAAGAGAAACTGTGTGGGGATAATACCATCACACATCGTCACAGCCCTCAGAGCATCGCACCGGTGGCACCGCCAACATCGTGTACAACCTCCAACAGATTTATCATTTTAAAAGAGCATCGCACCGGTGGCACTGCCAACATCGTGTACGACCTCCAACAGATGTATCATTTTCTGACTCAAACAAAGGCAAGAGATAAGTCCTACCAGATAATAATTTAGGATTTTAAGAAACAAGATATGATATTGTAATGAGAAAGGGCTAAACGAACAAAAAAAGAACTTAACATTTGAAAACTCGCTAGGAGCATAAAGGAGAGAAAAGAAAACGTAGCAAAAAGGAGAAGAGCAAGATCACCACTTGCCTCAACCACCCGAAACCGCACTTCAGAAGGCACCACGACGCAGATCGGCCCTAGCGAAGGCGAGAAAAAGAAATCTACAACATTAAGGTCGAAACGGAAGATTAGGGCCAAAAACCCTAACGGAGAAATTCCATGAAAGTAGAAATACTCACCACTACTGCGTAGATCTCGGCGAGAACTTTCCGAATCTATGCTCGGCTCGCGATTCCGAGCACCGGAGCTCCGTCGGCGGCTGTCGGAAGGCTCCCGAGAAAAAGGAATTCGCTGCACTGCTTCGGCCGAAAAGAACAGGGGAAAGGAAATGAGGGGCTCGTTTCTTGCTTCCGGAGGAAAAAAAAACCTTATAGTATATATAATAATAATAATAATATTATTATTATTATTATAAATTTTATAAAGGTTTAAAACCAAAGAAAAAACAAGGATGGCTCAGAGATCTCTGAGCTGAGCTCGGAGATCTCTGAGCTGAGCTCGGAGATCTCTGAGCTGAGCTCGGAGATCTCTGAGCTCGGAGATCTCTGAGCTGAGCTCGGAGATCTCTGAGCTCGGAGATCTCTGAGCTGAGCTCGGAGATCCGATCTCTGAGCTGAGCTCGGAGATCTCTGAGCTCGGAGATCTCTGAGCTCGGAGATCTCTGAGCTCGGAGATCTCTGAGCTCCGCTCGGAGATCTCTGAGCTCGGAGATCTCTGAGCTCCGCTCGGAGATCTCTGAGCGCAGAGATCTCGGAGCTCCGCTCGGAGATCTCTGAGCGCAGAAAATCTAAAAAGGGGAAATTTAGTTAAAATTTCTATACTATTACGAAGACCCAAACGCGCGCCAAAACGGACGAAATTCGCGTCCCAGGCGAATGTCGACGCTACGAACCCAACGACGAATTCGGAATCAAAATCCGACGCACCGAACTCGAGTTATGGCGTAACGAAGTTACGGTAATTTTTTTAATTATCCGAATTTCAAACGTGGGCCGAGACTCCAAAAAAAACAAAGCTCGGATTGCGACGAAACTCGACGAGCAAGTCAGAAATTATATAACTCAGCTTCCCGATGTAAAAGAAATTTCGGTTCCGACGCATATCCCAAAATCTAGCCGGTCAAACCTAACAGACGCCAAAAAAAAACACAAACGGCGTCGCACCATCAACTCACGGACACGTAACGCCCTTCCGCTATTATGACGTCAGCAGACAAAAGAATAATACTAGGAAAAACCGGGGGCGTTACAGTGTGTCCAAGACCCCCAGAGAGCACAAGTACAAATACTGTTCCACCTCCATCAGGAACAGATGTTGACATCAAAAAATGGAAAGTAGCTGATGCCAAGGCTATGAACATTCTAGCCCAGACAATGTCAGATGACATATTTCAAAAGGTAGCTAAATGTAATTCAGCCAAGGAAATTTGGGACAAGCTCTCAGAAATAGTCTCAGGCTCAGCTGATGAAAGAAAGGACAGAAGATCCCATCTCATCTCTCAATATGAGAACTTCAAGAAGGGAGAGACTGAGTCAGTGGGAGACATGTATAACAGACTAAGTCTAATTGTCAGTGAACTGAGGACATTGGACAAAGAGATCTCTCTAATAGAACTTAATGACAAGATCCTAATGTGCTTCCCCAGCACTTGGGATTCAAGAATCTGGTCAATTAAGGATGCCAGAAGTCTGAATGAGATCACCACTGAAGCTTTGTTGGGTAAGCTCAAATCTTATGAGCTACTCATCAAGAATAGAGAGAAAGAACAGAAGGCTGCTTCACCAGCCACAAGGAAAGAGAATACCATAGCCTTTAAGACAACTGAGGATCTGCCTGAAGATAAAGCTACAGGCAATGATGAACTACACAGCTTGTTGGCCAAAAGATTCTACAAGATGGCCAGAAAGGACTTCAGAAGAAGATCATACAAGGAGCAGGATAAGCCAAGGTTTGACAAGTCCATTGGTAATAACAAAGACATTATTTGCTTTGGTTGCAGGAAACCAGGGCACATAGTTCCTAACTGTCCAGAGAACAAGAACAAGGACAGAAGGGACAGAAAAGAAAGAAGGAAGGAGAAAGACTCCAAAAAAAATGGCAATAGCAAACCTTCCTCAAGTAAAAATAAGCATACAAGGAAAGGGTTTGTTGCTGAATCCTGGAGTGAGACTGAAGAGGAGTCAGAAGCCTCTTCCAGCTCCAGTGATGATGAGGATGATGCAGAAGAAAAGGAGTTCTGCATGATGGCAATCAATGCCTCACAGCACAATTCAGAGGAAGAGGAGTCAGAGTCAGACTCAGAGACTCAACCTGAAGAAGATCAGGTAATTAGTTCTTTTGATTTTACTTCAAAAGATTTTAAATTTGAATTTAAAGCACTGTGTTTAGACCTACTAAAGTCTGAGAAAGAGATTATCTCTCTCAGAAATCAATTATCTGAACACAATACTCTAAAGTCAGAAAACCTCAAACTCTCTCAAGAGTTGGAGAGCTGTAGGGAACAGATAGCTTCACTGAAAAGTGAGCTCTCTGAGGCCAAGAAGCTTGAAGAATCCCTTAATGGGAGAAGCATCAAGCTGATGGACATCACAAGCACAGTGAACTCTAGATTCAACAGTACACTGGGCTTGGGTGCTTCATCCAGCCAACCTATAGTCCTAACAACTCCCATCAAATTTATTTCTGACAAGGGAAAGGGAGTTGTAGAGGTTGCCATGAAAAATTCTGATCTGCCTCAGAAAACTAAGTCCTAGAAGAAATCGTCGAACGGAGATCGACGATCGCCGAACAAAGATCGACGATCGCCGAACTCAGCTCGACGATCTCAGGAAAAATCGTCGAACGCTGATCGACGATCTCAGCCAAAGTCGTCGAACGCAGGACGACGATCTCATATACCTGACCTCAACCATAGTCGACCGTCGAACGGAGCTCGACGATCTGACCCAAGATCGTCGAACGCAGATCCAAGATCATCGAACAGAGGTCAGAGCTCTGGAAACTTTTTCAAAGGCAAATCAAAATTGAATCCTAAGGGTTCTTCATCCCTAACCTTTAACCCTTATACTGAATGGATTATACCTCCAAGGAGATATCATCGTGAAGGATATAAGAGTCAACCTGGGATGTCTTTCATTTTAGAATTTAGAGGTTATCAACCTAGGCCCAAGGTAAACTGGGTCAAAAACAAATGAATTGTTTTATGTGCAGGTAAAGACCTATCCAACATCTAACCAGCTATGGTATTTGGATAGTGGATGCTCTAAGAACATGACAGGGAACAAGGACAACCTCACTTCCTTTAGAGCCAAGCTTGGACCCAAAGTTATCTTTGGTGATTCCAACTTTGGACAAACTAAAGGATATGGTGCAGTCCAGATTGGTTCAATAACCTTCAAGAAGGTAGCTTATGTGGAAGGACTGAAGCACAACCTAATTAGCATCAGTCAGCTGTGTGATGAAGGCTACCAGGTGACCTTCAGCAAAGCCTTATGCAAAATCAAGTCAGAGGACAACACAACTATGTTGACAGGTAAAAGGAAAGGTAACATCTATCTAGTAGATTTTCTTTCAACTGATGTAGATATTTGCCTGTTTAACTCTGTCTGTAAACCAAATGTTTTATGGCATAAGATATTAGGACACCTAAACCTTAGAACTGTTGCTAGGCTATCCAAGGATAATCTTGTTAGAGGACTACCTTCTGGCCCGTACAAGAAGGAAGGATTCTGCTGGGCTTGTCAATTAGGCAAGCAAACTAAAAACAGCTTTAAGTCACTTAATAAGAGTGATTCACCTAGGATATTGTATCTGTTACACATGGATCTTTTTGGACCCATCACAGTACAAAGCCTAGGAGGGAAATCCTACACTTTAGTAATTGTAAATGACTTCTCTAGATTCACTTGGGTGTTCTTTCTAAGGAAGAAGTCTGATAACTTTAAGTGTCTGACAGAGTTTCTCAAATGCATACAGATTGAGTTCAAAACTCACATTGCCCTGATCAGAAGTGATCATGGGACAGAGTTTGATTCTATTCTTATGCAAGAGTTCTGTCAGAGTGAAGGGATCAGGCATACTTTCTCAGCTCCTAGAACTCCTCAACAAAATGGGGTAGCTGAAAGGAAAAATAGAACCCTTATTGAATCTGCCACCACATTGTTGCCAGATGCTCATCTACCTCTATCCTTTTGGGCAGAGGCAGTGAACACCTCCAACTATGTGCTGAACAGAAGTCTGATACACAAACTAAAGGGAAAGACTCCCTATGAATTACTCAAAGGGAAGAAACCTAAAATTGACTATTTTAGAGTCTTTGGTTGTATTTGCTACATTCATAACAATGACAAGAATTATCTAGCAAAATTTCAAGCCAAAACTGATGAAGGAGTGTTTCTGGGATACTCCATGATCAGCATGGCTTATAGGGTCTATAATAAATCATCTTTGAAAATTGAGGAATCTGTTCACATTTCATTTGATGAAACTAACATGTCTTTCAAGGAGAAGATTTCTTCTACCATAGAACCTTTGCAGGAACACTCTCTAGTTGAAGATATGAACAAGTTACAGGTTGCTCAAGAGGATAAAAGTAGTGAAGATGAAGGGAATGCTCAACACATTGAAGCACAAACTGAAGAGCCAGTTGTTGTACCACAAGAGGAAACAACAACACAGGTTGGTGAACAATCAACACCCCCTGTTGATTTAGTAACATCAAGAGACCATCCAATTTCCCAAATAATTGGAGAAATCTCAGCTAGTGTGCAAACCAGAAATCAGGTCAACCAAAACCTGTTGCACACCTGCTTCCTATATCAAATTGAACCTCAGTCCATTCAAGATACAGAGCAAGATCCACATTGGATCATTGCAATGCAAGAGGAATTACATCAATTTGAGAGGAACAAAGTATGGGAACTAGTGCCAAAGCATAAGGATAATTCCATTGTTGGAACAAAATGGGTATTCAGAAACAAACTGGATGATCAAGGAGTAATTATAAGGAACAAGGCAAGACTAGTTGCTCAGGGATACTCTAAAGAAGAAGGAATTTACTACGACCAGACCTTTGCACCTGTTGCAAGATTGGAAGCCATCAGAATATTTCTAGCCTATGCAGCTCATAAAGGCTTCAAAGTATATCAGATGGATGTCAAAAGTGCCTTCCTGAATGGAGACATCAAAGAGGAAGGTTATGTCAGACAACCTCCAGGTTTTATCTCTCCAACTTTTCCTGATTATGTTTTTAGACTGAAGAAAGCATTATATGGTCTCAAGCAAGCTCCTAGAGCATGGTATGAGACCCTAGCATGCTTTCTCTTGGAAAATGGTTTTATAAGGGGTAGAGTAGACCAAACCCTTTTTATTAGAACCCATAAGTCTCATACCCTACTAGTACAAATTTATGTAGACGATATCATTTTTGGTTCTACTGACTCAAAATTGTGCAGAAGGTTTTCTAACCTAATGCATTCTAAATTTGAGATGAGTAGCATGGGTGAGCTATCCTTCTTCCTAGGATTGCAAGTCAAACAACATGCTGAAGGCATCTTTATTTCTCAAACCAAATATGCTAATGAACTGGTTAAGAAATTTGGTATGTCTGAGGCATCTTGTATGAAAACACCCATGCCTACCAATGCTGTATTAGATGCTGATGAACATGGGAAACCTGTTGATCAGACAACATATAGAGCAATAATTGGCTCTTTACTGTATCTTACAGCTAGTAGACCAGATATCATGTTTGCTACATGTATATGTGCTAGGTTCCAAGTTAGCCCTAGAGAGTCACACCTAACATTAGTAAAGAGGATTCTCATGTATGTTAAAAGTTGTCCAAATCTAGGTCTCTGGTATCCAAAAGATTCAGCATTTGAGTTAACTGGATTCTCTGATGCTGATTATGCTGGATGCAGAATTGACAGGAAAAGCACCAGTGGAACTTATCAGTTCCTTGGTGAGAGACTTGTCTCTTGGTTTTGTAAGAAACAAACATCTGTGTCAACTTCAACTGCTGAAGCTGAATATATGGCTGCAGGCAGTTGTTGTTCACAAATCTTGTGGATTCAAATACAACTCCTAGACTATGGTTACAACTTAGAGAAGTCTATAATCTTTTGTGATAACACAAGTGCTATTTCCATAGCTCAAAATTCAGTCCTCCATAGTAGGACAAAACACATAGAGATTAGGCATCATTTCTTAAGGGATAATGTTAAAAAGAATAAAATTGAATTACAATATATCTCAACTGATTTACAAAGGGGAGATATTTTCACCAAGCTTTTGGATGAAAAGAAACACACCTTCTTCCTAAATCAGTTAGGAATGTTAGATGGAGGAAGTCTTAAATAATATCCAAGATTTTGAAAGCTTAAAAATTGACCAAGACTAGGCAAACATTCTGATTTTCCTTAGTGTCTAGAATTTTTCTGATCTCTGAACTGCGCTCGACGATTTGCCCCAAGATCGTCGAACGGAGATCGACGATTTCCAAAAATCGTCGAACTGAGTTCAGCGCCTCTCAGATAGTATGAACTATCTCTTCCGGTCAACGATCGTCAAATGGCGCTCGACGATTTTGTTCTCTGAACGATCATCGAACGGAGCTCGACGCTCTCCAATATCGTCGAACAGAGATCGACGATGTTGAAGACTCTTCAGATTCCTTTAGAAGCCTCGATCGTCGAACTGAGTTCAACGATCTTTCCAATTCTGCGTCGAACCCTAATATAAAATTCTTTTTTCGCCGTCGTTCTCTCTTGCACTTTCGATTTCTATGCAAGAATTTTCTTCCCTCCAAACAGTTCTACGCTTGGTCGTTTTGTTTGTTGAGTTTTTGCAGGTACAATGGTTGTGTCCATTGCTGTCCTAGCTGCAATGAAGTTTGACGCCGGGTTTGACATTGATATAGAATCATTCAGCACCACTGATCAGATTTTCCAAGACATACTGGGTTTGTTCAAAGACCAGAATCTGACTGCTATCATGACCACCAGGATCAAGCTGGCTTCAGATGAGATAAAGGAGTGGGTCTATACTGCTCATAATCAAGACAACTCTACAATAGTTGGGTCTATTGCTGGAAATCAGGTACCCTTGACCCCCACCATTTTAACAGAGGTTTTTGGACTGAGAAATGGAGATGATATTGCTGAGTTATCTGGAGAGGATTATTTTGAACTACTTGCCAGGATGGGTCATCCAGAGGGAAACCCTAACAAGCTATTCAAAAGGAACCTGTCTGTTGAATACAGGTTCCTAGCAGATGTGGTAGGGAAAGTGCTGCTGGCAAAGCACTCTGCACATGATACAATATCCAGATACCAGCTCTGCCTCATGGGAGCTCTGGTGGATAAGAAAAATTTGAACTGGGGAGAGGTCTTCTTTGACCTAATCAAGAAGAAAATAAACAAAAGTTTTGTTAATTTTGGAAGGATTCTTGGAGTATTCCTGCAGACCAGGTGCCCTGCCTTGCTGGTCTCCTCTGGAGTTCACATAAATGCCTCCAAGAGACTAACCTGTGCCCTCTTTGGCAAGTGGGACAGGCAAATAAGCAAGCCTGGCAGACCCTCCTCAAGTGCTCCTTCAGGCACAAGGACTCAAGGAGTCACTCTCCCACAGGTCTCTGCTCCTGCAGATGACCTGGCTGCTGCTGTTGCTGCCTCTTCTCCTCCTCCAATTCCAACCCTTCCCCTACTATCCACCATTCAAGCTCCATCCACCATTACCATATCGAGCCCTTCTCCAACATCAACTTCATCTCCAGAACCCATTCTGCCTCCACCAGCAGACCAATTCCACACACTATTCTCATACCCTCCACCAGATATCACCTCTTCACCATCCATTCCATCCTTCACCATCCTGGATGACTCCTATATGGATGATTCCCCATCCTCTCCTCCTGAGTTACCCTCCTCCTCCACTTCATTCCAAGATCTCCTACACCACATCATTGATCAACCAACTTTCACTCCATCCATCTCCATTCCCCTGTCCTCCATATCCACCCTGCCCACACCTGAGCCCTCCATTCCACACTTCTCCAGCCCTTCCCTTCCAGCATCCCCAGCTGTTTCCATTCCATCTACCTCTGCTCCAGCTGTTGAGCAAGTAGACCTCTCAGCCCTAGCTGACAGGCTGTATGAGCTGATTGCCCCCAGGCTCTCTCTCCTGTTGGAGACCTCCTTAGCTCCTCTACACCAGTCAGTGGCAGCTCTATCTGCCAGGCTCTCCTCCCTCTTCCCTCAGGCAGCACCCACAGCAGTGTGCCTTGATCCAGATGTCTCTGCATCTAGGCAGGGGGAGATGCCACATGAAGAAAGCCTTCTTGCTGTTGCTGCTGCTATTTCTGCTTCTTCTGCTGCTCCTCTTGTTGCTGCTGCTGCTGAGCCTCCTTCTGCAGTTCTTGCAATTGACCTAAGGTCTTTGCTATCTGCTTTTGATACTACCTTCTTCAGCTGTCTGCCAGAGAGTAATGTTGTCCAGCTCCCAGAAGACTTATCCAAGGCACTGGTGTCTTTCTCTTGCTGTGACCCTAGCATTATCTCTTCTTTTGTACTTTCAGTGATTGCTGCTACTGGAGATGTTGCTGCTGCTGCCTCTACTGAAGAAAGGATTGTTGTTACTGCTGCTGAGATTGTTAATATTGATGCTGAAGTTCCAACTGATTCTGCTGAGCCAATTTCCTAGGACTTTCTGATGTCAGAGGCCACTGAAGTTGAGCCTGCTGCAGATTTTGATGATGTTACTGCTGTTATCAATGAAGTTGTTGCTGCTATCACCTCTCCAGCTTCTGTGGCTGTTAGTGAATCTGCTGTTGAGAGTGAATCTGTTGTTTCTACTGTAAGTGAGACTGTTACTGCTGCTGTCACCACTCCTGCTGCTGCTGTTGTTGCTTCTGCCTCATCTGCCTCTGTTCAGCTGAAGAAAGACTTGATGAAGAGAATAGATGCTCTATATGATGACTAGAGTTCTGAATCTGATGAGTTCAAAACAGACTCTGATGATTCTTCTGCTACTATTGCCAGGAAAAGGAAGGCAAGGAGCAAGGCAATGAAAAGGGTTCCTCCTGCAAAAGTCAAAGATAACAATGACATTCCTTATTACATCCTTCATAATTGCCCTATCACTGAACATTGGATGGAATATTCTAAAAACCAGCTGAAAGCCATGAAGAAAAAGAGAAAATATGAAAAGGGCTCATCCCAATTCCAGCACCCTCATCCTCCTCCACCACCTCCTCCTGATGCAGGTGCAGGTGGAAGCTCTGCAAGTCAACCCCCAGTTAGAAGCCAGGCTCCCTATCAACCCCATGCCAGATCCTACCAAAGGGAAAGCCAATCTAGTGGTTCATATTCTAGGAGAGGAGGATACAGGGGTAATCAGAGAGATTTTCAAGTTTATTCTAAAGGGTACTCCAGGCAGCACCCATATTCCAGGGGAGGACATGGTTCTTCTGATACATCAACTGGTCCTTTCCCTTACAAGCTAAAAGAGACTGTGTCTGCCAGGCCTCCTCAAGACAATCCTTCCAACAGGTATGAGCCACCTGTACCTTATGAGGACCCTGAAAATAATCCAGCTGCTTGGACTGCCAGGATGAAGGAATTGGCTGCACTAGATCAGATTAAGAAGGCCAGAGAACAAGGACTAGATGCTTCCAACATTTCTACAATGTCTGAGCAGAGACAAAAAGAACTAGACAGATATGCTTCCAGTAAATTTTTTGATGCTGACAGATATATGGAATTTCATCCTGCTACTGTGGTTCCCAGGCATACAAAGAAAACTTATTTGGGTGCAGCAGATGACACCAGGTCCAACAAAGAAGCCCTAAATCCAAACAGAGAAATTAAAATGGTTAAAGGCAAAGAGAAGAAATGACTTTGTAAGGTGACAGTTTCTGAATTTCTGATTATCTGGATGCCATATATATATATCTCTGTGATGTTTCTGCTATATCCAGCTGTTGCTTTTCTGTGTTTTTAATTGTATGTTGTTATTTAAATTTTTCCAAAGTCTATAAATAGTAATCCTAACCAAAATAGGGGGAGATTGTTGGAACACCCTATTACTAATTTGGGTCAGGATCACTATGTCTCTAGGAACCTTTGCTTGACCTTCTGTATAGCTTAATAGGTCAATTAGAATTGAGTCTAAGGGTTAGAAGTCTAGGCTTGGAAGCTGCCCTGAAGACCAAGATTTTCTGTCTGGAGACTAAGTCATATCGTCGAGCTCAGCACGACGATTCGTCGAACTCCGGTCGACGATCGTCTAGCTCAACTTCGACAGATCGTCGAACTCCATTCAACGATCACTGATCTCAACTTCATAATATCGTCGAACTCCATTCGACGAACGGTGAGCTCAGTTCGACGATTTTGACTCTGCATTAGATCTTTATCTCTGAGCTCAGTTCGACGATTTTTGAGCTCAGATCGATGATTATCTTGCTGCTGTGTGTTTTCAGATCGCTGAGCTCAGCTCGACGATAGCAGAGCTCAGTTCGACGATTTCAGATAACTTCCAGAATTCATATTCAAATCAATTAGGAGTTATTCTGCAATTAATTCAGAGATTTGCTAGCCGTTTTCATTCAATTCTGGAGCAAGTTTCAAGGGATTTTTCAAGGAATATATCTGTGGACTTTCCTCTAGAAGAGATTATGCAATTAAGGATGCAATCAATGCAGACCAACGGCTATCCTTCACAGAGAATAAAAGACAGGATTTTTGAATCTCTCACAACAGAGCACACACAATACAGATTACATAGACAACCTCAAAAAATCTTCTGTCTAAAAGAATTCTGAAGAACACTCATCCAAGGAGATCAAGTTTTCAAATCTTCAGATCTCTTTTAGTTTTCAAAGTGTTCAATGCCAATATATTCCAGACTCCAGACATTCAACATTTCAGCTATTGCTGAAATCATCTTCTGCTGGAGTTCAACCTTTGAAGGCCTATCACCCTTAGCAAAGCTTCTCTTCCTGAAGATCTCAAGGATTCAGGGGGAGCTTTGACATCAATCCACATAGTCTTCTCAGTTGTTTGAGAAAGAGAAGACTGCCATCACTCTCTCACCCCCACTCTATAAAGTGTTTTTTAAACTCCCTTCAAAAGTTTGAATCTGGTTTTTGAGCACCTTATCAAAAGCTCATTGGTGGCAAGACACCTGATCAAAAAATCTGCTTTGGTTTTTGAGCACCTTATCAAAAACTCATTGGTGCTTATGACACCTGATCAACTCATCCTGCAGTGGATTCCTACCTAGGGTGGTAGAAGAGTGGATGTACCCAAGTTTGGGGAACCACTATATTCCCTTGTGTCATCTGGTTCTGCTTGCTTTCTTTTTGTTTCTGGCCTTGATTTTTCTGTGCTTAGTTTTTGCATAGCTTAGTACTGTGATTAGATTTATTTCTGCTTCCCTGCTCACACATATTACAACAATTGTTGTAAAAGTTTGTAAAAGTTTTTAAAGCACCATATACTCTATTCACCCCCCTCTAGAGTATATCAGATCTAGTTGCACTTTCACTAACTACCGTTAGCCCTCCCTTATTTGGTACTACCTGGACTGGGCTAACCCACTTACTATCAGACATAGGATAGATAATTCCCGCTTCTAATAATTTCATAACCTCACCCTTAACTATTTCTTTCATGTTGGGATTTATGCGGCACTGAGGTTGGACTGAATTACGTGAATTATCTTTCATTAGGATTTTGTGAGTGCAGAAAGATGGGCTTATGCCCTTGATGTAAGATATCTGTCAAGCAATAGCTCGACAATGTTTACGTAAAATTAAAAGAAGTTTTTCATTTTGCGTATCCGTAAGGCAGGCTGAAACCATTACTAGCAGCTTGGAGTCCTTTTCTAAGAAAGCGTATCTAAGATGCTCGGGTAGTTCAATTCCAGGGTAGGGGGTATTCATAAGACATTTTAGAAATCCGTTCTTTTTCAAAAACAATATTTTCATAGACTTTTTCTTTATACGGAAAAATGAAAGGGGTGGGGCTAGAGGACATGGCGGCTTCTTGCAGCGATTCAGTTGGAAGATTAAAAGAGGAACAAAAATTAGAAAATTCTTTTTCAAATTCAGAGAAGTGATATGAGGATTTGTCACATCCCGCATTTTCTCCGGAATTAAGAAGTATCAGAGTAAGAGAAAACACGCGTTGTGTAAGACCCCCTTTTTTTTTCTTTTTAAAACACCGGGGTCTTAGGCCCAGAACCGTCGCTTTGCGGTGACACCTTCGCACCCAGGAAGGTCATCACTACAAAACGCCGATCCTGCCGGCCCAAATCGATCGCAACTGTAGCAGAAAAGTAAAGCAAGTCCACAGAAATCACATATATATGTAAATAATCTCCACGAAGGGAGTGTCCAAAGATACACAGAAATATAAGATCTTGGGCTCATGCCCAGTACATCATGTCCTCACTACATATCTCTCAACGTGGAAGCAAACTAATATAACTACTAGTAGCGATCAGGACTCACAGTCCTTGCCGTCTGAACTCCGGAACTAGACTGCCCGATCTCCAAGTGTGCCGACCTCTGGGGCTGCTCCTCCATGCTGGGCTCCACGGTCCCCTAAAATGATGTGGTTCGAAAACCGTTAGTCTAAAAGACTAAGTCCTATCATCCTCCGCCCCTTCCCCCATGGCCCCTAGGCACCGAGTGGAGAGGAAGAAAGGGGAGGACTTGAAGGTGGAGAGTAATCAAGAATCAGATGACAGCGGACCTATACTAGCAATTTTTATAGTACATGTGGCAGTAAAGCATAGTATGAAAAATAACCTTAACTTATACGGAACGTATAAGCAAGGGATCTTCTACAGGGCTCCCATCGTATAAAAAGTCCCATACCAATTTATACGTTGGGATGTTGGTTAATAACAGCAGTATACATATAAAGAATTTAACCTTTAATTTATAAACTTGCCCACACAAGCTTATAGACTAAGGGGTCGTTTTGCAGGTCCTAATGTATAAGCGTCCCATTCCACTTATACTTTAGGTGTCAGGGTTAAATGAATCGATTATGCTATGACATGCAAGTGGGTATGATGGAACAGGCAAGTGCAACACACACACACGACTCTGTGCACACAGACCTTTAGTTCCCCCTTTCTGGAGCCATAACCTCCCAGGATACCTCCGTAGTGGCAGACGGAAGCGGTGGGTTGGGCCTCGCCCACCTCTAAACCAGTAAAGCACTACCGGTCAGACCTATCGTACGCCTCAACGCTTGGTGCACGAAGCGGACTCCTGCGTACTCTTGCCGGCTGGCGCACCGGACTTTTGTTGGCGAAGTGCTAACCACACTTGCCGAGTCAGCGTATTGGCGTCGGTGCATCGACCCTCCAATACCGAAGACCCACCACCTTAAATTTCCTTTCCTTTTATGCACATGCAAATTTAACGTATCCAAAAACCGAGCCGAAGCTCCCCGGACCAAAATGTCCGTCTCAAACAATCGAGCCGAAGCTCCCCGGACCCAAACGTCCGTCTCTTAACCATCCAAGCCGAAGCTTCCAACTATCTTCCAGTGCTATCTGTGTTCGTGAAATGTGCAACCCTAATTACTAAGTTACTCTTTTCATCTTGTTAATACAGTTTACGTTAACCCAGGACTGCCCCCGGTATTCCCTGTGAAGGGCTCTCAAGGGGCACTAGGAACTATGTTGGGATTACGCCCAGCGTTCCCTTTCGCAAGGTGCTTATTATTATTATTGGTTGATTCCCTTACCCATTACCTTCTCATGTTACAATAGGCTAATCCTAGGGTGATTTGACTCTACCTCACCTCGGGGAAGACGATCTTTCGTCGATCCCGGGCACCGCCTAACTCTAGCCAATCCATCCCTCTACTCCTCCTACTACCAATAATGAACTTATTTTTATCCATCCAAACCAGCCTACCACTAATACCAAGACATGCATCCAATTTATTCTCCAAAATGATTTCTGTAGTTTTTACTATATGCAGACCACTTAAGCTATATGGCTCGTAAATTGGGAGGTACATCAAATAATCAACCAATACCCCTATGATAATTATTAGAGGGCTAAAATGATATTTTTAGCATAAATCCAGAAATTCATAATTTTCCTAATTTGTATGATAATTTATTTATTTATTCTAGCATCCAAAAAGCCCAAGTTTGAACATGATCTATCAATTTCAGACAAGATAATAATCCACTAAATTTATGTTAATTACAAAATGAATAGTCAACTCTAAATCCTAAGTCTTCAAAATTTTCAGCAAGGTTTAGGCCCTTAGATTTAATTTCAAATATATCTCATAATAAGTCATTTTAAAATATTTTACAGCAATAATACCTCCAAAAATTCAGATAAAATTCACGAATGGTTATAATGGCATATAAATACTCTAGAGCAAGTTTCATAATTTATCATTTAATAATAAGGCTATACTTGATTTTCTCATGAAATTCCAAGTTTAAGGATTAATGAACAAAGTATTCTAATTATCCATCACAAAATTCCAAATAAATTCCCACTTGATAATGATGAACTTGTAACACTATGTACCAAATTTCATAATTGTTAAACAAGTAGTGAGCTCTGTAGGAATTATTTAGCATGTAACCAAAATAATGCTCTTGTGAAGGAGATACCATAATTATGAATCCAAAAATTCTATTAAAATTCATATATGATCATTATGCTCTATTACTACCTCTGCCAAATTTTCATGACCTTTCAATTGGCAGTGAGATCTCAATAGTCAAATTATTAATTAGGGCAATCTTATTGGTTACAAATGAAGTGCAACAAATATTGATCAAAAATTCCCAAATAAATTACTAGAGCCTCATTATATCCTTACTCCCACACTACCTAAAGTTTATTATATTTCAAGGAGTTTAGCTAACCTAAACTAGTACTAGAATTTTTATGACCTAAGCTAGGGTTAGGGTTTTGTAGGCCCTACCCTTTTCAAAATTCTTTAAGGTTTTTACCAGAGGGTTTTATATACCCTAGGACCCTGCATACAAAATTTGAAGTTCATCCAAGGTGTTTATGACTCATGCCCTTCACAAGGCACAAAGGTCCTTCCTTAGGGTTTGTCCTAGGAACTTAGGGCAAATCAATTCCACTCTACCCCATATTCCATGGAGAGGTGCTAAATGCCATTACAAGTCATTGGTATAAATTTCATCCTCTGTTGAGGTGATTTGGCCACTCAAAACACCAAAGTGCGCTTTTGACCAAAATACCCTTTTAGGGCAAGGCTAGGATTTGCATGATTATTGTCCAATACACATCCAATTGTGATCAAATTTTAACCAGAGCACTATAATGACCCCAAGCACCTCTGACCAAAATTTGGGTGCGTTTGGATGTCATTTGGCCCTTAAATTAATTTACCCTAAATAAATTAAATAATTTACAAAACTATAGCAAAATTGTCCCCAAAACTTTCCACGTTTGGGAAGCACCTAGATATGGTCTAGGGTGACTCCCTGCCAAAATTGCAAGTAATTTGGACAAGGGATGAAGGGTGGGCATCCATTTGAATCTCAGGTTAGCCCTAGGTATAGGGCCCACCAAACTGGGTGCTGTGGTCTAACCACTTACCCAAATGTGTTGACATCAATTTTAAATTAAAGTAGACTCATAGGGCTACAACTCCTATATTGAACGTTTTCCCACCAGGTGGCCGTAATTATTTTTACAAATTAAAGCAATACAACCCAGAAAACAGGGCAGAAAATTCAGAAATCAAAACTAAATAAAAGAAATGATGGAGCACGAATCTTAAAGCAAATCTGACGATTTTTGGTCATCTTCCTCCTCCAGCCAAGGGCTGTGATCAGCCCGACCTGGAGCTTCTTCCAAGCCATTTTCCCGGCCACCCGGCCACCTCCCTGGCCGGCCACCACCGCCACCACCTTCGTTGAGGTGGGGGCTATCGCCGGGCGGCGGCACGGCCACCGGAGTGGTGGTTTCCGGCGAACCCAAAAAGTTGAAAAACCATGGAAATTCTGAATTTTCTCTCTCCCAATCGGGCTCAATTGAGCCCGATTTCTCTCCTAAAATATCTAAAGATCTAGCCCACGAAGAGAGGAGTAGAGGAGGACCTTTTTGGTGGCTTGAATCCTTGCCGATCGCCGGGACGCCATTTTTGGTGGTGGTGGTGGTCGGATTTCTGCAACAACACAGTGAACAGCTCTGGCTTCTTCGGGTAAGGGGTGGGATTGATTCCTTGGAGTCCAGTGAAGCTTTTAAAATGAAGAGAAGGGTGTTAGGTGGCTGGAAATGCATTTGCCATTATTGGCTCTTGGTCAAGCTTGGCGGCCATGGTAGGTAGGGGGAAAAACGTGGCTCAAACCAGTCAATGGGTAGCTGGTTGCACTCCTCTGGTCTTAGGGAATTGAATGGGAGGTTGGGGAAGGTTGGGGAAGGGGAAGGATGAGCCCAAGTCTTCCTCCATTTTTTTCTGTTCTCTTTCTCTCTCTTCCCTTTGAAGCTTTTTCTCTCTCCTATACATCAAGCTGAATTTTGACTCATACCAAACCCTAATGGCAGCCCACATGTTTATTTCACCAATCCAAGCAAGGTTAGCCTAAGAGAATTGGGCATGAGCTTGAGTTAGCCCATTTGGGCTAGCTTGACCCAAACTTAGGCTAGGGTTGAACTTGGTCAATTTGATCTTTGAGCTTGCCCCTAATGGGTCCTTGGTGACCCATTGGACTCCCCTAAGGCCTAGGTAGGGCTGTCTTGGCCCCTTGGAGGTCACTTGACCCTTAGGTAGGGCACTTGACAATTTTTGGGCTAGAGTTGACTTTGGTCAACTTAGCCTTTTTGATTGGTCCCAATGGGTCCTTGGTGACCCATTGGCCTCTCACTAGGGTTATGAGAGTATGTGTGGGGTCCACTTGGCTAAGGTAACTTCAATTGGCCCTTGTGTATGTCAGTTTGACCCAATGTAGGTTAGGTTGACCCATTTAGGGTTAAAGTTAACTTTGGTCAACTTAGACTCTTGGGTGGACCCCAATGGGTCCTAGGTGACCCATTGACCTCACTATAGGGTTAGGTGGGCTTGGGTGGGGTCCACTTGGCTTGGGGAAGGTCAGTTGACCATATATAGACCAGTTTGACCTATTTAGGGTCAGAGTTGACTTTGGTCAACTTAACCTCTTGGACTACCCTTCTTGGGTCCTTAGAGACCCATTGACCCCACTTTAGGTCTAGGAAGTCCATGGTAGGGTTATTTGGGCTTTACTAGGGCTCCTACCCTTAGTTAGGGCACATTGCCCAATTTAGGCCTAAAGTGGTCCTAGATCAAATTGGCCACCTGTGGTTGACTCCAATGAACCCTTAAGGCTCTAGTGAACCCTCTAATGGCTTAGTGATGTTGTGGTGGGGTCATGGAGTCATGGTGAAGCCCTAAGGCCAAACCCTATGTTGGGTGATGTGGTTGTTCCATAGGCAGACCATGGTGATCCTCATCTTGACCTTCTATTTCTTGGCCCATTTCTGGCTTCCTAGGGTTTTGTCATGACCTAGTCATGGCCAAAACCACTCTTAGGGGTCTAGTTGGAAATGGGATGTTACAAATCCCAATAAACAAAACAAAGATTTCGTCCCCGAAATCAAGGTTAAGCCTACGAGAATTTCTACCGAAGAAAAGAAACTTGTAACATCCCATCACGACGCCATGTTTACTAAATTAGGTTTAAAGGGAAACCTAAATCTATGACCAAGTCGCCCAATTGGCAAACCAAGATCCCAATAAACAAAAGATTAGCCTCTACTCTTCCTCGATCAGCCTTACTAGTTTAAAGCAGGAAAACAAATTAAACATTTTGAGGGGTTGTGAGGTATACCTGACTGAACAGCTCTGGATACTTTTGACGCATTAGGTCTTGCGGTTCCCAGGTATGCTCTTCCTGGCCGTGGTTCCTCCATAAGACCTTGACTAAGGGTATCTTCTTGCGGCGTAAGATCCGTACTCCTTTGTCGTCGATCCGTACCGGCTCTAAGCGGACTGACCGGTCTGAGGCTACCGGTCCATCTGTGGTCGGAATGTGCTGCTCCGGGCGTAATAGAGCCCTCCTGAGTGAGGAAATATGGAACACATCATGCAAGGCTTCCAGCTCTGGTGGCAACTCCAGCCTGTAAGCTAGGGGTCCGATCCGCTCCAGGATCTTGTAAGGGCCCATATACCTAGGGCTGAGCTTCTTCTTCCGACCACGCACTCGTGAAACTCCATGCATAGGCCGGATCTTCAGAAACACTTGGTCCCCCACCTGAAACTCTACTTGACGATGCCGGGCGTCATAGTACTTAGCCTGTCTGCTCTGCGCCTCTAGCATCCTGTCTCTGATCAGCCTTACCTGAGCCTCGGTGTCTTCAACAAAATCTGATCCCAACAACTTCGGATCCTCGTCCTGAATCCAAGATAGCGGGGTCCTGCATTTCCTTCCATACAAGGCTTCGTAAGGCGCCATCCTGATGCTGGACTGGTAGCTGTTGTTATAGGAGAATTCGACTAGGGGTAAGAGCTTCTCCCACGGTTCCCCGCAGTCCAAAATGCACAGCCTCAAAAGATCTTCCAGCGTCCGATTGGTGCGCTCCGTCTGCCCATCCGTCTGGGGATGGAACGCGGTGCTGAAGGTCAAACGCGTGCCTAAGTAAGCCTGCACGGATCTCCACTCCCTGGAAGTGAACCGGCCATCGCGATCCGACACGATCGTCTTGGGCACCCCGTAATATCGAACAAACTGCTCCACAAATCTCCGCACTAATACTCCCACAGAGTCGTCCTTCCTGATCGGAATGAATCTGGCCACCTTCGTCAACCGATCGATGATGACCCAAATCGAGTCGTTTCCCGTCCGTGATCGGGGAAGTCCATGGATAAAGTCCATCGCGATGTCTTCAAACTTCCACTCCGGTACCGGGAGTGGTTGCAACAATCCTGCGGGGTTTTTGCACTCCGCCTTCACTAGCTGGCACGCTTCGCAGTGGGTCACAAACTGAGTGATATCCTTTTTCATGCCTGGCCAGTACATAGTCTTCTTTAAGTCCGCAGTCATCTTTGTGATCCCCGGGTGCACCGAGTATCTGCTGTGATGGGCCCCCGCCATGATATCTTCCCGGACCTGGCCTCCTTCCGGTATATAAGTCCGACCTCTAAAGCATACGACGCCGTCCCTCATCGTGTAATCCCCTACTGTACCGTTCTCCAAGGCCCAGAATATCGGCTCCAATTTGGCATCTCGCCTCTGCCCATCCCTGACTCGGTCCCGGATATCATCTGTAGCACTTACCGCAGCTAAATACTCCATGTAAAGCTCGGGGTCCTCAGATGACACCAGTGTGATGTGCATATCTTCCAACCTCCTCACCAGCTCCATAGACATAACCTGGGGCCCAGCTTCGGAAGTGGCAGCTCTCCGACTCAACGCGTCGGCCACCACATTTGCCTTCCCTGGATGGTAGTGCATCTCATACTGGTAATCCGCTAAGAACTCCACCCAGCGCCTCTGCCTGATGTTCAGTTCCTTCTGCGTGTCCACGTATTTTAGGTTCTTGTGGTCGGAGTAGATGTCACAGTGGACTCCATAAAGATAGTGGCGCCAGACCTTCAAAGCAAAAACGACCGCCCCCATCTCAAGGTCGTGCACTGGATAGTTCTGTTCGTGCTTTTTCAACTGGCGAGATGCATATGCAATCACATGGCCCTTCTACATCAGTACATCTCCCATACCCTGGTAGGAAGCGTCAGTAAAGACCTGAAATCCTTCTCTCCCCGAGGGGAGAGCAAGTATGGGAGCCGAGGTGAGTCGATCCTTCAGCTCCTGGAAAGCCGCCTGGCACTGTGGGGTCCACACGAAAGGTACCTCCTTCTTCGTCAAAGATGTGAGTGGGAGGGTGATTCGAGAGAATCCCTCCACGAACTTCCGGTAATAACCGGCAAGTCCTAGGAAACTTCGCACGTCGGTGGCTGCCTTCAACGGTGGACAATCCTGAACTGCCTGAATCTTTGCCGGATCCACCGCCAACCCGGCTCCACTGATAATATGGCCTAAGAAGCCCACCTCCTTCCACCAGAACTGACATTTGCTGAACTTCGCATATAGATGATTCTCCTGCAGTCTCTGTAGGGTCAGTGTCAGATGGCGAGTGTGCTCCTCCTCCGTCCTCGAATAGATGAGGATGTCATCGATAAACACAATGACAAACACATCTAGATACTCCTTGAAAACCTGGTTCATGAGGGTCATGAATGTCGATGGTGCATTCGTGAGCCCGAAGGGCATCACCGTAAACTCAAATAATCCATATCTGCTACTAAAAGCAGTCTTATGAATATCTTCCTCTCGAATCCGAAGCTGGTTGTAGCCCGACCTCAAATCTAATTTTGAGAAGAAATGTGCTCCTTCCAGTTGGTCGAACAACTCGTCAATCCGTGGCAGTGGGTATGTATTCCGGATCGTCAATCTGTTTAGTGCTCGGTAATCAATACACAAGCGGAGACTTCCGTCCTTCTTCTTGACAAATAGCACTGGGGCTCCCCACGGCGAAGAGCTTGGCCGGACAAACCCCGCCTCTACTAGTTCCTGCAACTGACTTCGAAACTCTGCCAACTCCTTCGGGGCCATCCGGTAAGGGGCCCTAGATGCCGGCTTGGCCCCCAGCACCAGTTGTATCTGGAAGTCCTGCTCCCTGTGCGGGGGCAATCCGGGTAATTTTTCTGGAAAGACGTCCTCAAACTCCCGCACCACCGGAATATTCGATATAGAACTCGCGGCCTCCGCCATCTCAAACAACACCTCGTAGACCTCCTCCCCCTGTAAATAGGCCTTAACGGCCTGTACTGAAGATAAGGGTATACGTGAGGCAGGTCTTATACCTTCGATGATGATGGTAGAGTCCCCGTGCCTCACGGTGATCCTTTTCGCTTGACAATCAATCTGGGCATGATTCCACTGCAACCAAGTCATGCCCAGGATCAGCTCGAAGACTGGCATCCTCAGGACCGTTGCCGGAACTTCGAACGACTTCCCTCCAATCTCCGCCTCCATGCTGCAGTGGGCTGAGGTGAGTATCTCTGATCCGTCGGGTAGACGCACCCTCCTCATCCGGCCTGTAAACCGTTCCACTCCTTCCAACCCTTCCAGAAAGGCTTCCGACACAAACGAGTGCGAGACACCCGTGTCGAACAGAGTATAAGCGGGCTTGCCGCTGATGAAGACTATACCTGGGACGGTTAATTGTCTTAGTATTTTATAACGCGTTTTCTTTGCTATTTATTCTACTTAGGGCAGTTCTACTTGTTGGACAATTGAGAACGGGAATTTAGTTTAAACACTTTAAAACATCTTAGCTTACCTGTGATGACCCGCTCTGGATTTCGAGGTTGTGCCAGATCCAAGGCATATGCCTGCTCCCTTTCCTGCCTTCGATCTCCTCCCTGGTAACCACGTCCTCGGCCACTTCCTCGGCCTCCGAAATGCTGAGCAGGTGGGCCACCCTGTGGTGCTGGAGGTGGTGCCCCCCTCATGGGGCAGTTTCTCTGGAGGTGTCCCACCTGATGACAATGGAAGCACTCCGGCGGGGGATATGCCATACCCCCGGGTCTCGGCATCTCCTGTATCCGAAGAGGTTGAGGGGCCAAAAACCACCTGCTCTCTCGGCTCCTGCCTCACTTCCTGACGAGGCTGCTCCTGTGTCCTTCTCCCATCTGGTATGGTTCCTCGCCGGTGATCATTTCGGGCCCTCCGGCCCTGATCCTCCGATTGGCGCTTCCGGCCCCGAGTGGTGTGCCAATCGGCCTCAATCCTCTTCGCCATCTCCAAAATCCGGGAGATAGGCCCGTCGGATACAAACAGCAAGGCCTCCCTCAACTCCTCTTTTAGGCCCTTATAGAATCTCTTGACGTATCCTGCTTCGTCCAGCTGGTAAGAACCCGCATATCGGGCCAAATGGTCGAACTCTCGGTGGTACTCCACCACCATCCTGGTGCCCTGCCTCAGCTGCAAGAACCGCTCCTCCAACTCGTCCCTGGCCGACTGCGGAACAAAATGCTCCAGCAGCGTGGCCCTGAATTCCTCCCAAGTAATTTCTGCAATCTCCCTATCGGCAAACGTCGTGTCCAACAACGTCTTCCACCACCTCTTAGCGTGGGACTCCAAGCAAGATACCACCAAAGCCACCCTCTCCTCCCAAGGGCATCGTATCCCGGTCAACATCTCGTACATAACATCCAGCCATTCCTCTGTCCACACTGCCGACTCTGTCCCTAAGTATGATGGGGGGGACAGTCCTCGGAAGGTGCTCATCCAGTTGGCCCCTGGGTTTGGCTGCTGGGCCGGAGCCTGGTGAGCCCGGAAGGCCTCAAGGATAGCTGTAAGGGTTTGCCCCATGTCTGACTGAAGGAAAGGTGTTGGGACCATGAGAGGTGGTGCAATGTCTGGAGTCTGCTGAGCTCCACCTTGTGGGGTGGGCTGAGCTGGGGGATGCAAAACGAATTACATTAGTAGGTAATCGACTCAATACCTAATAAAAGTGGACAATTTACATGTGATCCCCCATATGGGCACACCACTGCTTCCGCTGCTTAGTTTGTCCCCAAACTAAACTCGCGCGGGGGTGACCCAGGGTTGTGGACTGCTACTTTTAGATCGAGGTCTGCCTCTGATACCACTTGTAAGACCCCCTTTTTTTTTCTTTTTAAAACACCGGGGTCTTAGGCCCAGAACCGTCGCTTTGCGGTGACACCTTCGCACCCAGGAAGGTCATCACTACAAAACGCCGATCCTGCCGGCCCAAATCGATCGCAACTGTAGCAGAAAAGTAAAGCAAGTGCACAGAAATCACATATATATGTAAATAATCTCAACGAAGGGAGTGTCCAAAGATACACAGAAATATAAGATCTTGGGCTCATGCCCAGTACATCATGTCCTCACTACAAATCTCTCAACGTGGAAGCAAACTAATATAACTACTAGTAGCGATCAGGACTCACAGTCCTTGCCGTCTGAACTCCGGAACTAGACTGCCCGATCTCCAAGTGTGCCGACCTCTGGGGCTGCTCCTCCATGCTGGGCTCCACGGTCCCCTAAAATGATGTGGTTCGAAAACCGTTAGTCTAAAAGACTAAGTCCTATTATCCTCCGCCCCTTCCCCCATGGCCCCTAGGCACCGAGTGGAGAGGAAGAAAGGGGAGGACTTGAAGGTGGAGAGTAATCAAGAATCAGATGACAACGGACCTATACTAGCAATTTTTATAGTACATGTGGCAGTAAAGCATAGTATGAAAAATAACCTTAACTTATACGGAACGTATAAGCAAGGGATCTTCTACAGGGCTCCCATCGTATAAAAAGTCCCATACCAATTTATACGTTGGGGTGTCGGTTAATAACAGCAGTATACATATAAAGAATTTAACCTTTAATTTATAAACTTGCCCACACAAGCTTATAGACTAAGGGGTCGTTTTGCAGGTCCTAATGTATAAGCGTCCCATTCCACTTATACTTTAGGTGTCAGGGTTAAATGAGTCGATTATGCTATGACATGCAAGTGGGTATGATGGAACAGGCAAGTGCAACACACACACACGACTCTGTGCACACAGACCTTTAGTTCCCCCTTTCTGGAGCCATAACCTCCCAGGATACCTCTGTAGTGGCAGACGGAAGCGGTGGGTTGGGCCTCGCCCACCTCTAAACCAGTAAAGCACTACCGGTCAGACCTATCGTACGCCTCAACGCTTGGTGCACGAAGCGGACTCCTGCGTACTCTTGCCGGCTGGCGCACCGGACTTCTGTTGGCGAAGTGCTAACCACACTTGCCGAGTCAGCGTATTGGCGTCGGTGCATCGACCCTCCAATACCGAAGACCCACCACCTTAAATTTCCTTTCCTTTTATGCACATGCAAATTTAACGTATCCAAAAACCGAGCCGAAGCTCCCCGGACCAAAATGTCCGTCTCAAACAATCGAGCCGAAGCTCCCCGGACCCAAACGTCCGTCTCTTAACCATCCAAGCCGAAGCTTCCAACTATCTTCCAGTGCTATCTGTGTTCGTGAAATGTGCAACCCTAATTAATAAGTTACTCTTTTCATCTTGTTAATACATTTTACGTTAACCCAGGACTGCCCCCGGTATTCCCTGTGAAGGGCTCTCACGGGGCACTAGGAACTATGTTGGGATTACGCCTAGCGTTCCCTTTCGCAAGGTGCTTATTATTATTATTGGTTGATTCCCTTACCCATTACCTTCTCATGTTACAATAGGCTAATCCTAGGGTGATTTGACTCTACCTCACCTCGGGGAAGACGATCTTTCGTCGATCCCGGGCACCGCCTAACTCTAGCCAATCCATCCCTCTACTCCTCCTACTACCAATAATGAACTTATTTTTATCCATCCAAACCAGCCTACCACTAATCCCAAGACATGCATCCAATTTATTCTCCAAAATGATTTCTGCAGTTTTTACTATATGCAGACCACTTATGCTATATGGCTCGTAAAATGGGAGGTACATCAAATAATCAACCAATACCCCTATGATAATTATTAGAGGGCTAAAATGATATTTTTAGCATAAATCCAGAAATTCATAATTTTCCTAATTTGTATGATAATTTATTTATTTATTCTAGCATCCAAAAAGCCCAAGTTTGAACATGATCTATCAATTTCATACAAGATAATAATCCACTAAATTTATGTTAATTACAAAATGAATAGTCAACTCTAAATCCTAAGTCTTCAAAATTTTCAGCAAGGTTTAGGCCCTTAGATTTAATTTCAAATATATCTCATAATAAGTTATTTTAAAATATTTTACAGCAATAATACCTCCAAAAATTCAGATAAAATTCAAGAATGGTTATAATGACATATAAATACTCTAGAGCAAGTTTCATAATTTATCATTTAATAATAAGGTTATACTTGATTTTCTCATGAAATTTCAAGTTTAAGGATTAATGAACAAAGTATTCTAATTATCCATCACAAAATTCCAAATAAATTCCCACTTGATAATGATGAACTTGTAACACTATGTACCAAATTTCATAATTGTTAAACAAGTAGTGAGCTCTGTAGGAATTATTTAGCATGTAACCAAAATAATGCTCTTGTGAAGGAGATACCATAATTATGAATCCAAAAATTCTATTAAAATTTATATATGATCATTATGCTCTATTACTACCTCTGCCAAATTTTCATGACCTTTCCATTGGCAGTGAGATCTCAATAGTCAAATTATTAATTAGGGCAATCTTATTGGTTACAAATGAAGTGCAACAAATATTGATCAAAAATTCCCAAATAAATTACTAGAGGCTCATTATATCCTTACTCTCACACTACCCAAAGTGTATTATATTTCAAGGAGTTTAGCTAACCTAAACTAGTACTAGAATTTTTATGACCTAAGCTAGGGTTAGGGTTTTGTAGGCCCTACCCTTTTCAAAATTCTTTAAGGTTTTTACCAGAGGGTTTTATATACCCTAGGACCCTGCATACAAAATTTGAAGTTCATCCAAGATGTTTAGGACTCATGCCCTTCACAAGGCACAAAGGTCCTTCCTTAGGGTTTGTCCTAGGAACTTAGGGCGAATCAACTTCACTCTACCCCAAATTCCATGGAGAGGTGCTAAATGCCATTACAAGTCATTGGTATAAATTTCATCCTCTGTTGAGGTGATTTGGCCATTCAAAACACCAAAGTGCGCTTTTGACCAAAATACCCTTTTAGGGCAAGGCTAGGATTTGCATGATTATAGTCCAATACACATACAATTGTGATCAAATTTAACCAGAGCACTATAATGACCCCAAGCACCTCTGACCAAAATTTGGGTGAGTTTGGAGGTCATTTTGGCCCTTAAATTAATTTACCCTAGATAAATTAAATAATTTACAAAACTATAGAAAAATTGTCCCCAAAAAGTTCCATGTTTGGGAAGCACCTAGATATGGTCTAGGGTGACTCCCTGCCAAAATTCAAGTAATTTGGACAAGGGATGAAGGGTGGGCATCCATTTTGAATCTCAGGTTAGCCCTAGGTATAGGGCCCACCAAACTGGGTGCTGTGGTCTAACCACTTACCCAAATGTGTTGAAATCAATTTAAATTAACGTAGACTCATAGGGCTACAACTCCTATATTGAACGTTTTCCCACCAGGTGGTGGTAAGTATTTTTTAAAAATTAAAAAAATACAGCCCAGAAAACAGGACAGAAAATTCAGAAATCAAAACTAAATAAAAGAAATGATGGAGCACGAATCTTAAAGCAAATCTGACGATTTCTGGTCATCTTCCTCCTCCAGCCAAGGGCTGTGATCAGCCCGACCTGGAGCTTCTTCCAAGCCATTTTCCCGGCCACCCGGCCACCTCCCTGGCCGGCCACCACCGCCACCACCTTCGTTGAGGTGGGGGCTATCGCCGGGCGGCGGCACGGCCACCGGAGTGGTGGTTCCCGGCGAACCCAAAAAGTTGAAAAACCATGGAAATTCTGAATTTTCTCTCTCCCAATTGGGCTCAATTTTGCCCGATTTCTCTCCTAAAATATCTAAAGATCTAGCCCACGAAGAGAGGAGTAGAGGAGGACCTTTTTGGTGGCTTGAATCCTTGCCGATCGCCGGGACGCCATTTTTGGTGGTGGTGGTGGTCGGATTTCTGCAACAACACAGTGAACAGCTCTGGCTTCTTCGGGTTAAGGGGTGGGATTGATTCCTTGGAGTCCAGTGAAGCTTTTAAAATGAAGAGAAGGGGTGTTAGGTGGCTGGAAATGCATTTGCCATTATTGGCTCTTGGTCAAGCTTGGCGGCCATGGTAGGTAGGGGGAAAAACGTGGCTCAAACCAGTCAATGGGTAGCTGGTTGCACTCCTCTTGGTCTTAGGGAATTGAATGGGAGGTTGGGGAAGGTTGGGGAAGGGGAAGGATGAGCCCAAGTCTTCCTCCATTTTTTTCTCTTCTCTTTCTCTCTCTTCCCTTTGAAGCTTTTTCTCTCTCCTATAACATCAAGCTGAATTTTGACTCATACCTAACCTAATGGCAGCCCACATGTTTATTTCACCAATCCAAGCAAGGTTAGCCCAAGAGAATTGGGCGATGAGCTTGAGTTAGCCCATTTGGGCTAGCTTGACCCAAACTTAGGCTAGGGTTGAACTTGGTCAATTTGGTCTTTGAGCTTGCCCCTAATGGGTCCTTCTGGTGACCCATTGGACTCCCCTAAGGCCTAGGTAGGGTGTCTTGGCCCCTTGGAGGTCACTTGACCCTTAGGTAGGGCACTTGACAATTTTGGGCTAGAGTTGACTTTGGTCAACTTAGCCTTTTTGAATGGTCCCAATGGGTCCTTGGTGACCCATTGGCCTCTCACTAGGGATTATGAGAGTATGTGTGGGGTCCACTTGGCTAAGGTAATTTCAATTGTCCCTTGTGTATGTCAGTTTGACCCAATGTAGGTTAGGTTGACCCATTTAGGGTTAAAGTTAACTTTGGTCAACTTAGCCTCTTGGGTGGACCCCAATGGGTCCTTGGTGACCCATTGACCTCACTATAGGGTTAGGTGGGCTTGGGTGGGGTCCACTTGGCTTGGGGAAGGTCAGTTGACCATATATAGACCAGTTTGACCTATTTAGGGTCAGAGTTGACTTTGGTCAACTTAACCTCTTGGACTGCCCTTCTTGGGTCCTTAGAGACCCATTGACCCCACTTTAGGTCTAGGAAGTCCATGGTAGGGTTATTTGGGCTTTCTAGGGCTCCTACCCTTAGTTAGGGCACATTGCCCAATTTAGGCCTAAAGTGGTCCTAGATAAATTGGCCACCTGTGGTTGACTCCAATGAACCCTTAAGGCTCTAGTGAACCCTCTAATGGCTTAGTGATGTTGTGGTGGGGTCATGGAGTCATGGTGAAGCCCTAAGGCCAAACCCTATGTTGGGTGATGTGGTTGTGCCATAGGCAGACCATGGTGATCCTCATCTTGACCTTCTATTTCTTAGCCCATTTCTGGCTTCCTAGGGTTTTGTCATGACCTAGTCATGGCCAAAACCACTCTTAGGGGTCTAGTTGGAAATGGGATGTTACACGTTGTGATGCCACGTCTAACAGGGGATAACTGTCGACGCTCATGCGAACAACATCTAACTAGACTATGAAAATTCATAAGTTTAATGATTAGAAAATCAGTTATATTTTAAAGGATGTATCCCTAGGCTCAGTGGATCATCTAGTCCACAGTTTAAAAACTATACTTATACGGTGCGAAAAAATACTTTATTTATTTTTGACATCCTATGAGAGTGCATAAGTGTCCCCCGATGTCCACTCATACTATGCAAGACTCTAGATTTATTTTATATTATAAGTGGGAAAACGATCTTTTTACATTTCTTAGAAAGTAGTGTATGAGTTTTATAAACATGCTGATCATGAGATATACTTATAATAGTGTTTTTAGGTTTAAAAGTAACTAGCAACCTAGCATAAATCTTCCCAAGAGCAAATAGACTATCTCTAGAAAGGTAGCAGTAAAAGAAACATATCTAGTATCATAAGCAAAAACCATCAGCGGGAGTCAACAACCTGACACGAACCCACTGGCGAGCATGTATGTTTGTAAGAAAAACAGAAAACTACCTCACAAGACCAAGAAAATGATCTCTATAGTACAAGAGATCACCAACAACAGCACAACAAAATTAGCCTCCTACTCGGCTACTAATCAGAACCTGAGGCATTCAGAGAAGAAAAGAATACCTCAGCAAGTAAAACAAGAAAATATGAATAAGAGCACCACCACCAAAATGGTTTCCCGGCGATCGGTAAGGCTACAGCGGCCCAGCAAGATCCTCCTCTACTACTTCTCTCATGTATAGATCATAGCAATCACTAGGTCCAAGGTTCGGGCTCAACTGAGCCAGATCCAATTCCGGATTTCCATGGATTTTGGAGGAAACTTCTCTTGCTAGAACCGCCAGAATAGGGCTCTCCGGTGGCTGTGCCGCCGCCTGGCGACGGCCACCACCTCAACGGAGGTGGTGGTGGCGGTGGCTGGTCGGGGAGGTGGCCGGATCGCCGGCGGTGGCATTTGGAAGGAGCTCCAGGCGGGACGAATCGCAGCCATCGGCTGGAGCTAGAAGACGATAGGATTCCGTCTATATTGCGTCAAGATGTGTTGGAACACCGTATTACTAATTTGGGTCAGGATCACTATATCTTTAAGAAACACTATTTTTGACCTCATTGTATAGATCTAAAGGTCAATTAGAATTGAGTCTAAGGGTTAGTAGTTAGGTTTGGAAGCTGCCCTCAAGATAAAGGTTTTTCAGTTTGGAGAATAAGTCATTTCGTCGAGCTCAGTACGACGAATCGTCGAACTCCAGTCGATGATCGTTGAGCTCACTTCGACGGATCGTTGAACTCCATTCGACGATCGCTGAGCTCAACTTCAACAAATCATCGAACTCTATTCGACGATCTTCGAGCTCAGTTCGACGATCTTCGAGCTCAGTTCGACGATCTTGACTCCAGTGTTGATTCTCTATCTTTGAGCTCAGTTCGACGATAGTTGAGCTCAGATCGACGATCTCTGTTGCTGTCTAAGTCCAAATCGCTGAGCTCAGTTTGACGATAGTGGAGCTCAGTTCGACGTTTTTCTGAAGAGTTAAATGATTTTCAAGATTCAAATTCAGAACAGTTAAGGAGTTATTGTCAGCAATTAATTCAGAAGATCTTGTAGCCGTTTTCATTTATTCTAGAGCAAGTTTCAAGGGATTATCAAGGAATGTTTCATTGGACTTTCACCCAGAAGAAAATTGTAATTAAGGATGTAATTAATGACAGGCTAACAACTATTCTGGACAGAGGATCATTTCTACTCAGAACAAAAGGAATAAAAGACAAGATTTTTGAATCTCTCACAACAAGAAAAAGAAAAACAAGATAGTGCACAAGAAGAAGGAGAAAATCATATTCTCTGCTACAACTCTTCTCTGCAACAACAGCTTTCTCAACAACAATCACTCAAGAGAAAAAGAAAGAAAGTTGTAGACATTCTCTATCTCAAGATTCTCACAAGAACACCATCACCAAAAGGAGATCAACAAATCTGCAATCTTCAGATCTCTTTTGATTCAAGTGTTCAAGGCCATCATCATTCAAGACTTCAGACACCTCACATTTCAGCTGTTGCTGAAATCACCAATTGCTGGAGTTCAATTTTCTGAAGGCCTATCACCCTACAATAAAGCTTCATTTCCTAAACATCTCAAGAACTCAGGAGGAGCTTTGACAACATCAATATCCACATAGTCTTCTGATCTGCTTTGAGAAAGAGAAGACTTCCATCACTCTCCCATCCCCACCTCTGTAAAGGGTTTCTCAAACTCCCTTCAAAAGTTTGTGTGTGGTTTTTGAGCACCTTACCAAAAGCTCATTGGTGTCAAGACACCTGATCAAAAAATCTGGTTTGGTTTTTGAGCACCTTATCAAAAGCTCATTGGTGCCCAGGACACCTGATCAACTCATCCTGCAGTGGATTCCTACCTAGGGTGGTAGAAGAGTGGACGTAGCCAAGTTTAGGGGAACCACTATAGCTCCTTGTGTCTTCTGGTTGCTTGTGTTTTTCTTTTGTTTCTGGCTGTGATCTGTGATTAGCTTCTTTTGTAGATTGTGATTAGATAGCTGCTGTGTTTAGATTTACTATATGCTTCCTTGTTCACTTAGATTACAACAACTATTGTAAAAAGTTTTTAAGCACCATACTATATTCACCCCCCCTCTAGAGTATATCAGATCTAGCTTTCACTTTCAAGATGTGTGCGGGAAATGATTCTAAACTATAGGATTTCAAATTCTGATTATTTAATTTCTATCACACTACTTCTATTTAATGTTTTTAAATTTTACAAATACTTAGGCCCCTCTGCTAAAAAAGTCACCAACATGAACTTTATAGCCCTTAGTGTCTACTTTAATTTAAAGTTGATTTGAACCCATTTAGACCTCTGGTTGGACTGGGGCACACATTTTTGTGGGGCCTACACCTAGGGCTAGGCATAAATTAAATTGAGTGCCCCACTTCATCTTTGGCTCCAATGATTTGAAATTTTGGAAGGGAGTCACACTAGAACATATCTAGGTCCTGCCCAAATATGGGAATTTTTGGGAACATTTTTATATAGTTTTGGAAATTATTTAATAATAATAGGTAATTAATTATGTGGTCTAATGACCTCCAAACCACACCAAATTTTGGTAAGTGGTCCCTGGACTCATGCTAGATCTCTGTATAAAGTTTCACCTCATTTGGATTTGTTTTGAATAGGTATTGACCTAACCCTAACTTTACCATAATGAGGGTATTTTGGTCAAAAAGTGCACTTTTGATTTTGAGTGGCCAAATCACCTCAACAGAGGCTGAAATTTGGGCCACTGACTTGGTATGGCATTTAGCACCTCCCCATGAATTTGGGGTAGATTGGAATTGATTTGACCTAAGATCATAGGCCAAACCCTAAGGAAGGACCTTTGTGCCTTGTGAAGGGCATGAGTCCTAAACACCTTGCATGAACTTGACATTTTGTACGGAGGGTCCTAGGGTAGATAAAACCCTCTGGTAAAAATCTTAAAGGATTTTGAAAAGGTTAGGGCTGACAAAACCATAAACCTAGCTTAGGGCATAAAACTTGTAGTGCTAAATTAGGTTAAGCAAACTCCTTGAAATAATAATGAAATTTTGGTAGTGTGGGCATAAGATATATTGAGCCTCTGGTAATTTATTTGGGAATTTTGGACCAATAGTTTTAGCACTTCATTTGTAACCCTTGGGATAGCCCTAATTAATAATTTGACTATTATAATCTCACTGCCTATTGAAAGGTAATGAAAATTTGGCAGAGGTAGTTTTAGACCATATTGATCATCTATGAATTTTAACAGAATTTTTGAATACATATTTAGGATATCTGCTTCACAAGTTCATAACTTTGGGAACATGCTAAATAATTCTTAAAGAGCTCAATACTTGATGAAAAATTATGAAACTTGATAAGTAGTGTTCCTAGTTCATTATACTCATGTGGGAATTTATATAGAATTTTTAGATGGATAATTGGTATATTTGTTCATTAACCAATTAACTTGGAATTTAATGAGAAAACCAAGTATAGACTTTATTATTCAATGATAAATTGAAAAACTTGATCTAAAGAATTTATATGTCCTTATAATCATACTTGGATTTTATCTGAAGTTTTGGAATTATTATTGCTGTACATACATCTTAAAATTATTTATTATGGGATATATTTGAAAATAAAATTAAGGGCTTAAACCTTGTTGAAAATTTGGAAGAATTAGGCTTTAGAGTTGATTTTTTATTTTGTAATTAACATAAATTTAGTGGAATATTATCTTTTCTGAAATTGGTACTTCATGTTCAAAATTGCGCTTTTTGTCTACTAGAATAAATAAATAAATTATCAGACAAATTACGAAAATTATGAATTTCTGGATTTATGCTAAAAATGTCATTATAGCGCTCTAATAATTATCATATGGGTACTGGATGATTATTTGCTGTATCTCCCATTTTACGAGTCATATAACTTAAGTGGTCTGCATATAGTAAAAACTGCAGAAATTATGTTTGAGTATAATTGATGCATGTCTTGGGATTAGTGGTATGCTGGTTTGGATGGTTAAAAAAAGTTCATTATTGGTAGTAGGATGAGTAGAGGGATGGATTGACTAGAGATAGGCGGTGCCCGGGATCGACGAAAGATCGTCTTCCCCATAGGGAGGAAGTGTTTAATGTACTAGGGCTAGGTTCAGTAAAATTAATTATGGGTCTGGAAATCGGGTAGAAACCAATAATAGTAAGTGCCTTGCGAAAGGGAGCTTTGGGCGTAATCCCATCGTAGTTCCTAGTGCCTTCGAGAGCCCTTCACGGGTATACCTTAGGCGGTCCTGTGCTAACGTAAATAGTAGGAGTGATAAATATTAAAGAGCAACTAGAATAATTAAGGTTCACTTTCACACACCCCGGTGTCTCGGGGAGTTGGTTTGACTCGGCTGATATTTGTGAGGGTCAGGATGGCCCGGCGAGTTTCGGCTCGATTGTTTGAGACGGACATTATAGTCAGGGGAGCTTCGGCTCGGTTTTGAATATGATAAATTTGTATGTACATAATAGGAAAGAAAATTAAGGTGGTGGGTCTTCGGTATTGGAGGGTCAATGAACCGACGCCAATACGCTGACTCGGCAAGTGTGGTTAGCACTTCGCCAACAGAAGTCCGGTACGGCAGCCGGCAAGAGTACGCAGGAGTCCGCTTCGTGCACCAAGCGTTGAGGCGTACGATAGGTATGACCGGTAGTGCTTTACTGGTTTGGAGGTGGGCGAGGCCCAACCCACCGCTTCCGTCTGCCACTACGGAGGTATCCTGGGATGTTACGGCTCCAGAAAGTGGGAACTAAAGGTCTGTGTGCATAGAGTCGGGCGTGTGTGTTGCACTTGCATGTTCCATCATACCAACTTGCATGTCATAACATAAACGATTATATTTAACCCCTGACACCTAAGGTATAGTGGAATGGGACGCTTATACATTAGGACTTCCAAAACGACTCCTTGGTCTATAAGCTTGTGTGGGCAAATTTATAAATTAAGGTCAATTTTGATATATATTTACTGTTGTTTGATAACCGACACCCCAACATATAAATTGGTATGAGACTTTTCATACGATGGGAACCTTGCAGAAGACCCATTGGCTTATGTGTTCCCACATAAGTGAAGGTTACTTTTCATATTTCATCTTATTGTCAATATCTATTATAGAATTTCTATTATAGGTCCGCTGCCATCTGTTTTGTTATTCTCCACCTTCATGTCCTCTCCTTTCCTTCTCCCCGCTCGGTGCCTAGGAGCCACGGGGGAAGGGGCAAAGGATGATAGAACTTAGACTTTTAGACTAACGGTTTTGGTAACACATCATTTTAGGGCATCGTGGAGCCCAGCATGGAGGAGCAGCCCCGGAGGTCGGCACGCTTGGAGATCGGGCAATCTAGTTCCGGAGTTCAGACGACAGGGCCTGTGAGTCCTAAACGCTTGTTATTATATTAGTTTGCTTCCGCGATGAGATTAATGTAGTGAGGACATGATGTACTAGGCATGAGCCCATGATTTTAGTATTTTGTATATCTGTGGACACTCCCTTCGTAGAGTTTATTTTCTATATATGTGATTGCTGTGGAATTGCTTTATTATTTTGCTACAGTCGTGATCGATTTGGCCGGCAGAATCGACATTATGTAGTGATGACCTTCCCGGGTGCGAAGGTGTCACCATAAAGCGGTGGTTCTGGGCCTAAGAACCCAGTGTTTTAAAAAAGAAAAAAAAGGGGGGGGGGGTCTTACAGTACCCCTGGGGGTGGAATTACCTCTCTGCCCCCCGGTGTGGGTGTGTTCTATTGGCCCAAGGCCTATTTTTTGTAGGGGTATTTCTGACATTTTGGTCCATGGAATTGGGAAAAATATAAATAGGCCCTTGAGGGTTCCTTGGAGAGCATTGGATCTTGGACACAAAAATCCCTTTGCTTTTTTCCTCAAAGGTACCTAGCTCAGTATTGGCTGGGGAGGAGGAGACTTCAAAGGTCTTCCGGGTGTGAAGTGGGACCTCCACACTAGAGTCGAGGGTCTGTTCCTAGGTTCCCAAGTCTTTGGTCCGTGACGCTCCCCCAAGTGTAGTAGGTGTGAGGTCACCCCTCTTCTAGGACCCCGAACTCCACAGAGGTCAATTTTGGCTTCAACACTTTTGGTGCGGTGAGCGTGGAGATTGACCAGCACAGAAAATCTCGGGAGAGTGTCATGACTGGAGGTCAAGGAGTTAGTGATGATCTCGGCGAGCTCCCCAGCCCAGGACCCTTAGTGGGGAGGCAAGAGTTCATTGCCTCCATCAAAGGCATCATGGAGATGCTACGAAGCATTACTCCTCAGGGTGGCAGCTCCACCCCAACCCCCCCAGGAACTAGCTCCCCACCCCCCTCTCGACGAGCTGACCCACAGGGGTCTAGGCGACATGACCCCAGTAGGGGGAGAAGGAAGGGCCCCAAGGAGACGACCAAGGAATGTGAGGA
Source organism: Platanthera guangdongensis (assembly GCA_039583875.1). Taxonomy (NCBI): domain Eukaryota; kingdom Viridiplantae; phylum Streptophyta; class Magnoliopsida; order Asparagales; family Orchidaceae; genus Platanthera; species Platanthera guangdongensis. The sequence goes on from CM077156.1 coordinate 49,546,650, forward strand.
TGGGAGAGGGGGTTGAGCGAGAACTCACCGGGCGGGAGTTGTTCCCCAGGACGATGAGTGCTAGCCCTCTAAGCAAGCAGGTCACGCGAGTAGAGGTTGCAAGACCACCCCTCAGGGGGTCACCCTTCAGCGAGTTGATCATCTCAGCTCCCCTTCCCGAGGGGTTCAGAGAGCCTGACATGGCTTACTATACCAGGAAGGTTGACCCCATCCAGTATCTACAGTGGTTCAAGGATGTCGTCTCCATCAGGCCAATGACGGATGCCTTCATGTGTCGCCTCTTTGAGATCACGTTGAAGGAGAAGGCAAGGGAATAGTTTCATCAACTCCCTCCGAGGTTGATCTATGAGTTCGAGGACTTGAGCAGGAGCTTTCAGCTTCGCTTCTCCACCTCCAAGAAGAGGAAGAAGAGTCCTGAGTCCATCTTCCTGATAAGGCAGGGGATCGAGGAGTCACTGGCCCATTATGTTGACTGGTTCCAAGAGGAGATCCTGGATGTCCAAGAGATTCAATGCTATGCGCTCCAGATGGCGTTCACGGTAGGGTTACGCGAGGGGTTCTTCAAGATGAGCCTGACTCGAAAGGCCCCCCTTTCCTTTGAGGAGCTGATGGAAAGGGCAGCTGAGGAGATAGCCATGGAGGCGGCCAACCCAACATTTATCAAGAAGTTGGCAAGGCTAACAGAGACGGAGTCAAAGCAGCAAGGTGGCTCAAGACATCAGGAAGGAAGAAGGAGAGAGGAGCAGAGAGATCAGGGGTTCCAGGGAAAGGAGTGTCCGGAACCAGGCTGGAGGCAACAGGGAGGACCTGCCAAGTGTCCCGAAAGAGCTCTCATTCGGGGTGGGGAAAACTTTCACGTTGGCCAAGGGAGGTTCAACTTCTAGAGGCAAGCCCCAAGACATCTCCTACCCCCGCCGCAGCAATCCTTGGCAATGGGTGAAGGGGGAAGAGGCAACGGGAGAGACCGCTGAACCCGCTGAAAGATGGGAGAAAGAGCATTGTCGTACTGTGTCTTCCACTAGGTGGAGGGGCACGCCACGACTATGTGCCCCGAGTTCCTAGAAGTGAGGGGGCGAGAGGCCCTGCCCAGCTGCAGCCGTCGATGCAGGTTGAGGAGGTTCTACCCAGAGAAGGGGGGGATGACGTGTGTGAGGACCGGGTCGATGTCGGACCCCGAGGTAGTATAGCAGTGATCCACAGTGGAGTAGGGGTCGAAGCCACTCGGAAGGCAAGCCTCCATGTGATGTACCGATGGAGCGTCGCCTCGATATCCCAGACCCTGACCCAGGAGGAGAAGATCACCTTCTCGGTGAAGGACCTGCCAGATCATGAGGATCTGTTCTGCGATGCGCTGGTCATCCAGACAACCATCGAAGGATACACCGTCTCCTGGATTTTGGTTGACAACGAAAGCTCCATCAATGTCATTTTCAAGAAGGCATTTGACGAGATGAAGGTAGAGCCAAGGATGGTGTTGGCCTCGGACGGACCCCTGTTCAGATTTTCAGGGGAGAGGAAGGAGGTAGAGGGTGGAGTAGGACTCCATGTAAAATTGGGGTGGGGGACCTCAAGGAACTGCCGGTTCATCATAGATGATGCTCCAAGCAGCTACAACACCATATTTGGAAGGCCCCTCATCAGCACTTTCCGTTGTGTGCCGTCTTCATTCCACCAGTGCCTGAAATTCAGCTCAGGAGGGATCCAAGTCAGAGTCAAGGGAAACTCCAGGATGGCAAGGCAATGTTATGTCACGGCCGTCAACACCATCTCTTGGTTGGCCAAGGCAGAAGAGATGGAGGCGATCATGGAGAGTCTGAACAAGATGGAGGTCTCCGAGGGGAAGGATGACATCCATCATGCCCAAACCCCCTGAAGAAGCCTCGCCCCGGCGGAATCCTATATTTTTCTTATGTTGTAGTGAGTCCAGCACCCGACCAGCTGAGTCGGTGGGGTCATGTAACCCATATTTTCCCCGTTTGAGGATGTTGGATTTGGTAAGGTTTGATTAACATACAAAATTCTCTTTGCTCCGATGACGGTCCCACTGTCAGGCTCTCACTAGCTGACAGGGCAGGCGTACCTCTCGTAGAAGCCGAAGTACCTTTGCTCCATTGACGGTCCTACTGTCAGGCTCTCACAAGCTGAGAGGGCAGGCGTACCTCTCATGGAAGCCCAAGTACCTTTGCTCCGATGACGGTCCCGTTGTCATGCTCCCACTAGCTGACAGGACAGGCATACCTCTCGTGGAAACCCAAGTACCTTTGCTCTAATGACGGTCCCGCTGTCAGGCTCTTACTAGCTGATAGGGTAGGCGTACCTCTTATGGAAGCCCAAGTACCTTTGCTCCGATGACGGTCCTGCTGTTAGGCTCTCACTAGCTGACATGGCAGGTGTACCTCTCGTGGATGCCCAAGTACCTTTGCTCCGATGATAGTCCCGTTGTCAGGCTCTCACTAGCTGACAGGACAGGCGTACCTCTCGTGGAAGCCCAAGTACCTTTGCTCCGATGACGGTCCTACTGTCAGGCTCTCACTAGCTAACAGGGCGGGCGTACCTCTCGTGGAAGCACAAGTACCTTTGTTCCGATTACGGTCCCGCTGTCAGGCTCTCACTAGCTGACAGGGAAGGCGTACCTCTCATGAAAGCCCAAGTACCTTTGCTCCTATGACGGTCCCGCTGCTAGGCTCTCACTTGCTGACAGGGCAAACGTACCTCTTGTGGAAGACCAGTTCTTTTTACCTGAAGGTGGTTTCACCACTCAGGCTCCCGTCAGCTGGCTTTGCAGGTTGACCACTCTAGGTGGTTAAGTGTTTTTTACCCGGAGGGGGTCTCGCCACCCAGGCTCCCATCAGCTGGCATGGCAGGTTGACCCCCTGGGAGGTAGTCTTTCTTACCCCGAGGCCGTCTCGTCACCCAGGCTCCCATTAGATGGAATGACAGGACCCCTCGGGGTAGTCGAGTCTTCCCTACCCCGAGGTCGTCTCGTCACCCAGGCTCCCATTAGCTGGCATGACAGGTTGACCCCTCGGGGTGGACAAGTGTTTTTTTACCCCGAGGCCGTCTCGTCACCCTGGCTCCCATTAGCTAGCTTGATAGGTTGACCCCTTGGGGAGGCCGAGTGTTTTTTACCCTAAGGTTGTCTCGTCACCCAGGCTCCCATTAACTGGCTTGACAGGTTTCCCCCTCGAGGAGGTCGAGTGTTTTTTACGCCGAGGCCGTCTTGTCACCTAGGCTCCCATTAGTTGGCTTGACAGGTTGACGCCTCGGGGAGGCCGAGTGTTTTTTACCCCGAGGCCGTCTCGTCACCCAGGCTCCCATTAGCTGGCTTGACAGGTTGACCCCTTATAGAGGACGAGTGTTTTTTTACCCTGAGGCCGTCTTGTCACCCAGGCTCCCATTAGTTGGCTTGACATGTTGACCCCACGGGGAGGCCGAGTGTTTTTTGCCCCGAGGCCATCTTGTCACCCAGACTCCCATTAGCTCGCATGACAGGTTGACCCCTCGGTAAGGCCGAGTGTTTTTTATCTCGAGGCCGTCTCGTCACCAGGCTCCCATTAGCTGGCTTGACAGGTTAACCCCTCGGGGAGGCCGAGTGTTTTTTACCCCGAGGCCGTCTCGTCACCCAGGCTCCCATTAGCTGGCTTGACAGGTTGACCCCTCGGGCAGGCCAAGTGTTTTTTACCCCGAGGCCGTCTCGTCACCCAGGCTCCCATTCACTGGCTTGACAGGTTGACTCCTCGGGGAGACCAAGTATTTCCGGCTCTAAGAAGGTCACTCAACGAATACGTTGGGTTATATGTTTCTTTCCGAGCTTGTGCCAACCTCGAAAAGGGTGGGGATCGTGTACAACCCTGTATTCGTGAAGTGGTGTCCCCTCGGCAGGTGTGAGAACAGCTTTGTATTTCTAAGCTTTTGAAGTGGTTTGCACTCTTGGTGGCCAACTAGGCCTAGCCCTTGGAATATACTATTAAGGGGAGGAAAAATCTACTCCCCCCCCTGTGGCACCTTTTTGGGGGGCGGGTGTGACAAGTTGGCTGACACCTGCCCCGGCCTGATAGGTGCAAGGTGGGAGTAGCGGGACTGTCCAGAGACTGGGGTCTCTCCCCTGCTCCGCGGCCATGGCGGGGCGAGACCGGCCAGAGGCCGGGGTCTCGCCCCTACTCCTCTGTCTTGCGGGGCGAGACCGGCCGGTGGCCGGGGTCTCGGCCCTGCCCCATGCCCTGGCAGGGCGAGACCAGCAGGGGTCTCAGGGTCTCGCCCCTGCCCCGTGGCCTGGCGGGGCGAGACCAGCCAGGTGGGTCAGTGTCTCGCCGCTGTCGCACGACCTGGCAATGGGATACCGATCAAGGCCGGGGTCTTGCCCCTGCCCCGCGGCCTGGCGGTGCGAGATCGGCTGGGGCCGAGGCCTCGCCCCTGCCCCGCGGCCTGGAGGGGCGAGACCGGCAGGGGCCGGGGTCTCGCCCCTGCCCTGCGGCCCGACGGGGCAAGACCGGCCGGAGGCCGGGGTCTCGCCCCTGCCTCGCGGCCTGGCGGTGTGAGTCCGGTCGGGGGCCGGGGTCTCGCCCCTACCCCGTAGCCTAGCGGGGCGAGACCCGCCGGAGGCTGGTTTCTCTCCCCCTACCCCGCGGCCTGGCGGGGCGAGACCGGCCGGAGGCCGGGGTATCTCCCCTGCCCCACGGCCTGGCGGGGTGAGACCGGCCGGAGGCCTGGGTCTCACCCCTACCCCCTGTTCCCCAGTTCTTCGGGATTCGCCTGGTTGCTCGGCCCCAGGGTGGAGGAGGAGTGGGGTGGTTTAACCACCACTCACCTCAGGCATCCGGGGAAGGTGAGGGGGATGGTTTAGCCAACTTTTCCCCCGGACCTCTTTTGGCCGTGTTTTTACTGTTGTACCCCTGGGGGTGGAATTACCTCTCTATCCCCTAGTGTGGGTGTTTTCTATTGCCCCAAGTCCTATTTGTCGTAGGGGTATTCCTGACATTTTGGTCCATGGGATTGATAAATCTATAAATAGACACTTGAGGGTGCCTTGGAGAGTATTGGATCTTGTCCATAAAAATCTCTTTGCTTTTTTCCTCCAAAGCACCTAGCTCAGCATTGGCTAGGGAGGGGGAGACTTCAAATTTCTTCCGGGTGTGAGGTGGGACCTCCACGCTAGAGTCGAGGGTCTGTTCCTTGTTTTCCAAGTCTTTGGTCTATGACGCTCCCCCAAGTGTAGTAGGTGTGAGGTCACCCCTCTTCTGGGACCCCGAACTCCACATATGTCAATTTTGGTTTTAACATAAAGAGTTAATCAAGGCTTGCGACAAATGTCGAAAGGTTGTGAAAACTCAGGCCAAGGAGATTAAATCTCTCAAGGCTGAAGAGAGCACTTTGAGAGAGGAAGTCGCAAAGACAGACTCACTCAGAGAGAATTTTAATGTTATTATTGAAGTGTATAATAAAGCTCTCGAGCACCTAGATCTAAAGGAGAAAGTCATCAAATATTGGAAGAACAACTAGCAGCTAAAAAGAAACTTGTTGAAAGTTTCTCCAAGCCCAAGACTGTCCTTCCATTTGTTGTTGAATTCTCAACTCAGGCCAAAGGTGCTGGCCTAGGCCATATGGATGCTCCTAGTAAATCTTCTAGAAAACATAAGGCTCAACGGAAGAGTAAGGCTTCCAAGAAAGCTTTGGCCAAGGAGAAGGGGAAAGCTCCTCAAGATCAGACTTCATTTAGAAAGGTTATCTTTCCAACCAACGAGTTTGATCTTGATTGCTTCTACGGTCACTTTGCTAGGCCTACTTATGTAGATCCTAAGTCTCGGTACCAAGGATGGACCCGTCCCGGGAACTTTGGTGAAAGTGTCTTCAAGACACCTTATGAGGAGATCACTCTTCAGATCTATGGCCCTTATAGTCATGGTCACAACATTTAGAAAGCACCAAAAGTAAATCCCGTTATGGAAAAGCCTCTGAATGAGAAGAATTCATGTGAGTGACATCACCATGAAGCTACTACCTCCAAGTCTGCTGCCCCTGCTTGACCACACTATCAAAAGGTCTTGCAAGAGAAATTTACGCAAATGTACAACAGGTTTGACTGTTGGTGCTGCGACAAAGTTGGTCACTTTGCTATAGATTGCTGGTTTAACTCCAGAAATTATGTAACTCCTCAAGTTAATAAAGTGAGAAAGACCACTCACAATGTTAACACACGTAGGGAGATTATGCTAACTAGAGACCAAGGACCCAAACGAGTTTGGGTTCCTAAGGCAAACTGATTTGTGAATGTAGGTATGTCCAAAGGCCACCAAAAATTCTAACTAGTATTTGGACAGTGGATGCTCTCGGCATATGACCAAGACTAGAAGCCTAGTCTAGAATTATTCTCCAGTCATGAATGGGCCAAAGGTCATCTTTGGAGGTTCTGACAGCGGAATTACTAAAGGCTACGGTATGATTACTAATGGTAGTGTATCCTTCTCAGATGTGGCTTATGTTGAAGGATTGGAACACAATCTCATAAGTATAAGCTAGCTCTGCGATAAAGGATACATAGTAGAATTTCATGCAGATAAGTGCTTGAAAAAATCTGTAGATAATTTGGAAATGATTCTATAAGGCACTCATAGTAGAAATATATTTTGCTTAAATTTTATTTGTATAGACTCTTCTATGTCAGTGTGCTTTTGGCTAAAGATAGTGCGCCTCTTGGTAACCAATGCTAGTTTTCCTCTTCTTATACTCCACAACAGAACGGAGTGGCCGAGAGAAGGAAAAGAACACTCATAGAGGCCTGCAGGACCATATTGAGTGATGCCTCACTTCTAGAATACTTCTGCGCTGAAGCCGTCAACACTGCATGTCTCGTGCAAAATCGAGCACTCATTAACTAAAACCACGATAATACACCTTACGAACTTCTAAAGGGCTGGAAACCAACTGTCTCCTATTTTAGAATTTTTGGTTGTAAGTGTTTCGTGGTTAATAATGGCAAGTATCATACTATAAAGTTTAGCGAAAAGAGTTTTGAAGGTATTTTTGTAGGATATAGTAGTCATAGTAAGACATACAGGATATTTAATAGAAAAACTCTGGTTGTAAAAGAATCAAAACATGTTGTATTTGATGAGATGACCTTGCTGCAAGACAACTCTTCTAGTGTTCTCATTGAAGATGCATGTACAAAGTTAAAATAACTTAGCTTGGATGAATCGTCCGAAGAAAAAGGTGAAAAGTTCATCAAGATCACCACTCCAACCACTATTGGAGAGGCTGATGATCAAGATGAAGAAATCGTCCAACTTGATGAAGTCAATCCGGTGATTGAAGATAATCTGGATGCAAGGACCCTAGAGCTCAGACATCTGAAGGATCACCCCATGGACCAGATCATAGGAGATCCTCGGGATGGTGTCAGAACTCGTAGAGGTACAACTAATGAGAATTTATACTTGAGTTTTCTCTCACAGGTTGAACCAAAGAAGTTTGAGGAAGCAAACTCAGACGCATATTGGATAATGGCGATGGAAGAAGAACTAAATCAGTTCAAACGCTACCAAGTATGGAAACATGTTCCAAGACATAACGGCAAGAACGTCATCGGGACAAAATGGGTCTACAGGAACAAGATGGACGAGGATGGAACGATCATAAAGAACAAGGTCAGACTCGTCGCTAAAGGATATCGTCAAGAAGAAGGAATCAACTTCGACCAGACGTACGCTCCAGTGGAAAAGTTGGAGGCAATTAGGTTATTCCTAGCATATGCTGCTCTTAAGGACTTCACCATCTATCAAATGGATGTGAAGTCTGCCTTCCTTAATTGTGACATAAAGGAAGAGGTATATGTGGAACAACCTCCAGGTTTCGTTGATTCTAACTTTCCTGATTATGTTTACTTGTTGCATAAAGCTTTATATGGTCTGAAACAAGCTCCTCGAGCTTTGTATGAGACGTTGTCTAGATTTCTTCTTGAGAACAAGTTCACAAGGGGAAGATAGATAAGATATTATTTCTTAGGAAAATAAAAGGCAAGATTTTGCTAGTGTAATTCTATGTCGACGACATTATTTTTGGATCTAATGACGACAACCTCCGTAAGAAATTTTCAAAACTTATGCAAGGGAAGTTCGAAATGAGCAGTATGGGCGAGCTGAAGTATTTTTTAGGGCTTCAGGTGAAACAATCTGAAGATGGAAATTTTATCTCGCAAACTAAGTTCACCAAAGAGCTAATTAAGAAATTCAGAATGGAGAACGCAACCTCTATGAGGACTCCAATGGGTTCAACTGTGTCTCTGGACAAGGATGAGAAAGAGAAACCTTTTGATGAAACCAAGTACAGAAGCATAATTGGATACTTGCTCTACCTTACTGTCAGTAGACCTGACATAATGTTTTCAATATGTGTATGTGCTAGATTTCAGGTGAACTCTAAGGAATCTCAGCACGCTGCATCAAAGCAGATTTTGAGATACCTTAAAGGTACACCAAATCTTGGATTATTGTACCCAAGAAGTAATGATAGCGAGCTAATAGGTTTTTCAGATGCAGATTTTGCCTGTAGCAAGGACGACAAGAAAAGCACTTCCGGGACTTGCCAATTTCTTGGAAGAAGGCTTATTTGCTGGAGTAGCAAGAAGTAGAACTGTGTTGTAATCTCAACAGCTGAGTCAGTACATATCTCTGCAGGCAGTTGCTGTGCACAGCTGCAATGGATAAAGAATCAATTTGAAGGTTACAATTTGAAGTTTCAAAACATTCCATTGTTTTGCGACTCTTCCAGCGCGATTGCAATAGCCAATAACCCAGTCTCGCATAGTCAGACAAAGCACATAGAGCTGAGGTATCACTTCAACCAGGAACATGTGTTTAACGCCCCGAAAATTGTATTTGAGTCGGTTGAGTAAAAAGGGATTTTTGGTGCCTGTATAGGGGTGCACGGCCTAGGACACGGGCATGTCCAAGGCCGTGTCTGGCTGGTGTTTTTGACCATTTTCATCCCGAGAAGGACACGACCAGGAACACGGCTAGAAGACACGGGCGTGTCATTTGACACGGGCGTGTGCCTAACCGTGTCTCTGCCCATGTTCTGCGTTCGGCGATCGACGATAGTTGCTCGACGATTTTCGGGTGACACGGGCGTGTGCCTACCCGTGTCCGTACACGTGTTCAGTTGGGTCGTGTCTGTTGCCGTGGAGGTTATGCGTGACACGCCCCCGAACACGAGCGTGTCGAGAGACCCGACACGGGCGTGTCAGGTGGGACACGGGCGTGTCTGAGCCCATGTGAGTCGCTGTGTTCGACGATCGTGCCTGGATCGAGGCACAGGGCCTGGGACAACGGCCGTGTGCCAAGCCGTGTTCGGCCCAGGTTTGGAGATTTTTGAGCGGATCTGAGCCGTTCGTTTTCTTTAATTAAGATCCAACAGCCCATATGGTTTCCTGCTCTGTTAAGGCCGGGAATAGGGGAGTTAAACCTTTATTTCTCTCCAACCATTCTCTCTCTCATGGAGTTGGAAAGAGGAGGAAGAAGGAAGGGTTTTCCGACCGCCAGCGGAGCATCGAAGCACCATTTTGAGATCTGAGAGCGGATCCGTGGAGGAAAGTTTGTTACGAAGAGTTCTGTCCGTGTAGTTTTTTGATGGCGCCAAAGCGGACTACAAGGGTAATGATTCTCAACTTGAGCATGTGAAGGTCTTTCTTTCAGCATAGGGAATCCCGCTCCCACGAGTGTGCGGTGAGTGCGTGGTGTTCCTTGAGGTTGATGTGTATAGTCCCACTTGTGTTTATATAGAGTCCGGAATCGTAAGTACGAACATAGGCATTGTGTGTGAAGCCTACCGGACGTGTATTGTCTAGATCGGTGATGTTGCATTTGTTTGTTTTGCCGGAGAAGACTCCGTGCTTTGGCTTTTTTGGGTTTCTACGCAGTAGATTGCAGCAGGGATCCTTGGAGGATAGCTCCAATGCGCACCCGGAAAACTGAGCGGAATCGTTGTTCTGCTAACTTGGCGGTCTGAGAGCCAGCCTTGAACATAACTGGGTTTTGTGATTGTTTGGAAATTTTGGGATCCGAGAGAAGCTTGGCCCGCACGTAGTACTTAAATTGTCTAGGCGGCGTGAGCAACGGGCAAGTGGAATCGGACCTAGGCTATGTGGTTCGGTGCGAGAGACCCAAAAAGGGGACTGGCCGTTGGCATAGTTGGGAGCCTTAGACGGTGGTCAGAAAGGCTAAATGCTCACATGTTGTTGCCATCCTGGGGGTGATGGTGAAGACGCTGAAATGACATGATTCACCGTTAATGTGCCCTGAGTGCACGGGGTGTTTGGCCGTGCGAGCCTACACCTGTGGCGAAATATATAGTTGCACTTTATTGTTTAGCTGGGCTAATGGAATGCAGGGAAAGAGCATCGTTGTCCCGAGTAAGGGGCGGGGTCGTTATAATTTTGTTGGCTTTTGACTGACTGTTGCTTTGTTTGCTACCGTGCGGTGGAATGTGCTTGCAGGTGCTGCGGAGCCGAGTACCAAATAGTGGGCTGGAGCCCATGTTGCTGTGCTGGCCCTAGAAGGCCGTAAAGAATAGTTGTACTTTACTTGTGTCATGTGTGGCCGGCCTGCGAGCCGATGTATGGAAAATACTATTTATTAAGTGAACTATTGTAAGGCCATAAAGCCATGTACTCTTTCAGTGTATTTTGGATTTTCATTCCTATTGTGTGGTTGTAGACATTCATGTTTATTGGATTTAAGTTTTGGGTTCTTTCAACTTTAAAAGCATCCGCTAGAATGCTCTGTGTAGGACGAGTAGTCATAATTGGATAGTTTGAATATTCTTATGTAACCCTTCCGACTATCTGTGGTATATGGCGTCGGGTTCCAGATGGATCTTCTATTATATGTCATGCGACGGATGAGGGTGTTACAATTTATTATCAGACTTCTGGTTACGGTCAGGCTTAAATGAATTCGTGAGCGAATTCTTTTAACCGGTGGTGAGCACATGTGTGTGTCATCGTTATAACATCAAAAAGAACCCATGAATGTCCACTTAGGAATGAAAAATACACTTGTTTTATGGAATCTGAGTGTTCCAATAATTGCTTCTAGCAATTTGTTTGTTGTCTAATCGTATGTCTTTGCGACTATAGGCCGCTAGGAGCGGTGCTTGTCAGTCAAATTGTCTGTAATCAGCGGAAAGTAGTGCACTATGGGATGTGCATACAACTCCTCCTACAGCGAAAACCATCAGGTTTGTGGCTGAGGCAGTATTTGCAATGATAAATGCCCAACCTGAAGGCAAATGCATCGCACACCTCCTGCGAATGAGCAAGAACCAGTTAGGGCGGCAGAGCCGAGAGTGGTGGAGAGCGCATCAGTTGGTCTGGTAGATCCGAGGAGCGCTACGGAGAAGCAGCTTAAGCATGTAATGGGCTTTAATCCTCTGAGGTTCGATAGGGTTGGAACGCCAGCTCAAGCTGAGGACTGGCTCTCTTCGATAAAGAGGGTCCTGATAGCCACGTTAACTGAGGAATGGCAGAAGACCACCATAGCGAATTTTCTTTTGGTGGGTGAAGCGAGGATGTGGTGGGATGAGTTGGAGTTTCATCTCTTAGTGGTAAGGCAGCTTGCTGATGTGCCTACGGAGGAATTTTCAAGATTGTTCCTATCCAGATTTGTACCCTCTGCTCAGAAGTTGGAGATGGAGAACCAATTTCTTAAGTTGACTCAGGGATCCAGAAGCGTGGACGAGTATCTGCATGAGTTCACACGGTTGGGTCGTTATGCTGGGGCTATGTTTACGGAAGAAGAGAGGAAGACCGACCGATTCTATGAGGGTCTTCGCGGCCATCAACAACTACTACTTGCTGGTCCTAAGGTGCAAGGCTTCCTAGCCTTGGTCAACTCGGCCGGGTCTTTGGAAAAGGTTGCGAAGAAAGTTCAATAGAGGAAGGACCCAGGAGAAAAGAAGTCCGAGTTCAAGGTGCCAAATACCAAGTCAAGTTTCCGTAGGTGGAATAAGAAACAGAGGACTTTGAACTCAGCCCCTTCGGCTGGTGCGTCTGGGATAACTACAAGTCGAGTCCCAGGAACTTGCTACAACTACAGGAAGACGGGGCAGTTTGCACGTGAGTGTTGGAGCGGGCGTTCAAAGTCCCAGAGGAAGTCTGGAGCGACTTATGAGGAGAATGAGAAGGCGGTGGAGTCAACCGCGTCCCATCATGCTCCAGCCCAGCCTAGAGTCTACAACCTTGGTCTGCAAGAGGCCATAAAGCAGGAGGACGTGGTGACAGGTATGAGTTAAATTACAGTGGTTTAACTTTTATAATTGTTACCTTCGTTTTTGTTAGCTTACTTTTCTTGGTGCTAGGCTTTGTGTTGATCTTTGAGTTTCCGGCGAGAGCCATATTTGATACGGGAGCATCACATTCCTTCTTGTCTGAAAAATTCATATCGCGCATCGGAGTTCCATCCTCGATGGCAGAAGACAAGTTGGATGTCTTGTTGCCCAATGGGTGCTCAATGCGCGCGGATAGAGTCTGCGTTGTGAACATTCGAGTTGGAGACCAGGAGTTTGATTTGCGAGCGTTGGTTCTACCGTTAGTGGAGTTTGACGTAATATTCGGTAAGGATTGGCTCTCGGAGCAGGGTGCATGCATTGATTGCAACCACAAGGAAGTTAAGTTGGGTCTGAACACTGATCGGGAGACTACTTTCGCGGGCATGAAGGGGTTGGGTAAGATTTTGATGTCGGCTCTTCAGGTGGTTAAGGAAGTTCGGTCTAGGGCATAGCTATTTGTCACATTAGTGCAGACTTTGACGCCTAAGATAAGTCTTGGCAGTATCCCAGTTGTGTCCGAGTATCCTGATGTGTTCCCAGATGATCTCCCAGGAGCCCCTCCTCAGCGTGAGATTGATTTTACCATTGAGCTAGTACCGGGTGCCAAACCGGTGTCACGCTCTCCATATCGGATAGCACCGCGAGAGATGGCGGAGTTGAAGATGCAACTGCAAGAGTTGCTAGAGCAAGGTTATGTGCGTCCAAGTTCGTTGCCTTGGAGCGCACCAGTTCTTTTTGTTAAGAAGAAAGATGGGAGCTTGCGGCTTTGTATCGACTACCGGGAATTGAAAAAGCTTACGGAAAAGAATAAGTATCCAATTCCGAGGATTGACGATCTATTTGATCAGTTGGTTGGGTCAATGGTGTATTCGAAGTTAGATCTGAAGTCCGGGCACTACCAGTTGAGGATAAGGGAGAGTGACATCCCAAGGATAGCATTTAGTATGTGGTTTGGGCATTATGAGTTCACGGTCATGCCGTTTTGGTTGACGAATGCGCCATCCGTATTTATGGATCTGATGAACATGACGTTCAGAGAGTACCTGGATCGTTTCATGATAGTATTTATCAATGATATCCTGGTGCACTCGCAATGTGAGGAGGACCATTACAATCATCTACACATGGTGTTGGAGACGTTGAGAAGGAATTAGTTGTATGCTAAGTTCTGCAAGTGTGAATTTTGGTTATCCTCGATAGTGTTCCTTGGTCATGTTGTCAGTGGAAAAGGGATAGCTGTGGATCCGACAAAGATAGTGGCGATACGTGAGTGGCCTGCTTTGACTACAGTGGCAGAGGTCCGGAGTTTTCTGGGACTTGTTGGCTACTATAGGCGATTCGTAGAGAACTTTTCACGGATAGCACTTCCACTCACGACGTTGACTAGGAAGGATCAGAAGTTTATGTTGTCTCTGAAGTGAGAACAGGCTTTTGAAGAATTGAAGAGGCGGTTGACCACAACGCCTATTTTATGTTCGCCAAGTGGAATCAAAGGGTTCGAGGTCTATAGTGATGCTTCGGGTAGTGATTTGGGATGTGTTCTGCAACAACATGGGATAGTGATAGCCTATGGTTCACGACAATTGAAGGCTCACGAGAGAAATTATGTGGTCCACGACTTAGAGTTAGCAGCCATGATATTTGATCTAAAGCTTTTGAGGCACTATCTGTACGGTGTGAAGGTCGATATTTACACCGATCATAAGAGCTTGAAGTACTTATTGGACCAAAAGGATATGAACATGAGGTAGCGGAGGTGGATGGAGTTCTTAGGGGACTACACCTTCAAGATACATTATGTGCCTGGAAAGGGAAATGTAGTGGCGGATGCGTTGAGTCGTAAGATTCCCGCACAGGCTAACTGGTTATCGGTACATGATGAGAGGCTGGTCCATGAGTTGGAGGCTTTGGACATATCTTGCGTCGACAAGCAATCTAGTGTTGAGGCAAACCTGTTTTGGACAGAGGTGCAGTGTAACCTAGCTGATAGAGTTCGGCGGGCTTTGGTTCAGGATAACAACATGAAGCAGATCTTGGATGAATCATTGGATGGGTCAAATTCCTAGTTTGCTGTTGAGGATGTGTTGCTAAGGAAGGACGGTCGCATATGCTTTCCTAGTGCAGATAATCTTCGGGAGGAATTGATGTATGAGGCTCATCATACCAAGTACTCAATCCACCTGTGAAGCACGAAGATGTATAGGGATATGAAGAAATTATTCTGGTGGCCAGGTTTGAAGAAGGATGTAGCACTTTATGTGGCCAAGTGTCGTACTTGTGCATTCGTGAAGGCGGAATGCCAGAAGCCCAGAGGTTTCTTGAAATCCCTACCTATCCCAGAATGGAAATTCGATGACATATCTATGGATTTTGTGCATGGTTTGCCGAAGTCGCAGAGGGGAAACGGCGCCATTTGGGTGGTCGTAGATAGGTTGACAAAGGTGTCACGCTTTATTCCGAACAGGAAGGATGATCCAGTGGAAAAGTTAGCCAAACTCTACCTGGATAATATTGTACGGTTGCATGGTCTGCCCCACAGTATTGTTAGTGATCGAGATGGACGTTTCACGTCAAATGACTGGAGGTTGGTGCATAGTCTGTTGGGTACTAAGCTAAAGTTCAGCACAACCTTTCACCCGCAGACGGATGGCCAAACCGAGAGGGTCAACAGGACTATGGAGGACATGCTTTGCCTGTGCGTCCTAGATTTCAGAAAGCATTGGGAGGATCACCTGTATATGGTGGAATTTTCCTATAACAACAGCTTTCAGGCGAGTATTGGAATGGCGTCTTTCGAGGCCTTATACAGGAGAAAGTGCCATACGTCGTTGTCTTGGTTGGAGACAGACGAATCGAAATTATATAAACGTCAAGCGGTGGAAGACGCCACTTCAATGGTGCGTAGAATTCAGGAAAGGTTCAAGGTCGCTCAGGACAAGCAGGCAAAGTATTACAATGCCACGCATAGGAACTTGGAGTTCAGTGTTGGCGACATGGTGTATCTAAAAATCAATTCGTTCAAGGGTGTATCGCGGGTTCGACACTTGAAGAAGCTGAGTCCGAGATACCTTGGACAATTTAAAATCCTGGAGCGTGTTGGCGAGGCGGCGTATAGATTGAAGCTGTCGGTGGAATTGAGTGGGCTACACGATGTGTTCCACGTGTCGGTGTTGCGTAAGGCGGTGCAAGAGCCTTCACAGATCATTGCGGACAATCAAGTACCGGTTGATTATGAGTTGAAAACAAGGGTCAAGCCGGTACATATTAAAGATGTTGCAGTCAAACAACTCCGCAACAAGGAGGTCCGGATGGTTAAAGTCTGTTGGGATAACTGTGGTCGGGAGGAGCTTTCTTGGGAACGAAAGCAAGCAATGTTGGAAGAATACCCCGAGTTATTCCATTTAGGTAACATTTAATTTTGTGTACCCTTTGCTTAATTTCAGGACGAAATTCCTTAAGTGGGGGAGATTTGTAACGACCCGAAATTTGTATTTGAGTCGGTCGTGTAAAAAAGGATTTTTGGTGCCTGTATAGGGGTACACGGCCTAGGACAGGGGCGTGTCCAAGGCCGTGTGTGTTTTTGGCCTTTTCATCCCGAGAAGGACACGGCCGGGAACACGGCTGGAAGACACGGGCGTGTCATTTGACACGAGCGTGTGCCAAACCGTGTCTCTGCCCATGTTCTGTGTTCGGCGATCGATGATAGTTGCTCGACGATTTTCAGGTGACACGGGCGTGTGCCTGCCCGTGTCCGTACCCGTGTTTAGTTGGGTTGTGTCTGTTACCGTGGCGGTTATGCATGACACGCCCCCGAACACGAGCGTGTCGAGAGACCCGACACGGGCATGTCAGGTGGGACACGGTCGTGTCCGAGCCCATGTGAGTCAATGTGTTCAAAAATCGTGCCTGGATCGAGGCACACGGCCTGGGACACGGCTGTGTGCCAAGCCGTGTTCGGCCTAGGTTTGGAGATTTTTGAGCGGATCTGAGCCATTCGTTTTCTTTAATTAAGATCCAACGGCCCAGATGGTTTCCTACTCTGTTAAGGCCGGGAATAGGGGAGTTAAACCTTCATTTCTCTCCAACCATTCTCTCTCTCTCAAGGAGTTGGAAAGAGGAGGAAGAAGGAAGGGTTTTCCGACCGCCGACGGAGCATCGGAGCACCATTTTGAGATCTGAAAACAGATCCGTGGAGGAAAGTTCGTTACGAAGAGTTCTGTTAGTGTAGTTTTTCCATGGCGCCAAAGCAGACTACAAGGGTAACGATTATCAACTTGAGCATGTGAAGCTCTTTCTTTCTGCATAGGGAATCCCGCTCCCGCGAGTGTGCGGTGAGTGCGTGGTGTTCCTTGGGGTTAATGTGAATAGTCCCCCTTGTGTTGCATATAGAGTCCGGAATCGTAAGTACGGACATCGACATTGTGTATGAAGCCTACCCGGACATGTATTGTCTGGATCGGTGATGTTGCATTTGTATGTTTTGCCGGAGAAGACTCCGTGCTTTGGGTTTTTCGGGTTTCTACGCGATATATTGCAGCAGGGATCCTTGGAGGATAGCTCCAAGGCGCACCTAGAAAACTGAGCGGAATCGTTGTTCAACTAACTTGGCGGTCTAAGAACCGGCCTTAAACATAACTGGGTTATGTGATTGTCTGGACATTTTGGGATCTGAGAGAATCTTGGCCCGTACGTAGTACTTAAATTGTCTAGGCGGCGTGAGTAACGGGCAAGTGGAATCAGACCTAGGCTATGTGGTTCGGTGCGAAAGACCCGAAAAGGGGACTGGCCGTTGGCATAGTTGGGAGCCTTAGATGGTGGTCAGAAAGGCTAAATGCTCACATGTTGTTGCCATCCCGGGGGTGGTGGTGAAGACACTGAAATGACAGGATTCAATGTTAATGTGCCCGTAGTGCACGAGGTGTTTGGCCGTGCGAGCCTACACCTGTGGCAAAATATATAGTTGCACTTTATTATTTAGCTGGGCTAATCGAATGCAGGGAAAGAGCACCGCCGTCCCTAGTAAGGGATTATAATTTGGTCGGCTTTTGGCTGACCGTTGCTTTGTTTGCCACCGTGCGGTGGAATGTGCTTGCAGGTGCTGCGGAGCCGAGTACCAAATAGGGGGCTAGATCCCATGTTGCTGTGCTGGCCCTAGAAGGCCGTAAAGAATAGTTGTACTTTACTTGTGTCATGTGTGGCCGGCCTGTGAGCCGATGTATGGAAAACACTATTTATTAAGTGAACTATTGTAAGGCCATAAGGCCATGTACTCTTTCAGTGTATTTTTGGTTTTCATTCCTGTTGTGTGGTTGTGGACATTCATGTTTATTGGATTTAAGTTTTGGGTTCTTTCAACTTTAAAAGCTTCCGCTAGAATACTCTTTGTAGGACGAGTAGTCATAATTGGATAGCTTGTATATTCTTATGTAACCCTTCCGACTGTCTATGATATATGGCGTTGGGTTCCAGCTGGACCTTATGTTATATGTCATGCGACAGATGGGGGTGTTACAATGTGGAGCACGGGGATATAGATGTACAGTATGTCTCTACAGACAGGCAGGTTATAGACATTTTCACGAAACCGCTGGACGAGACCACGTTCTCGTTCTTCAAAACAGAGCTTGGAATGTTCAACAAAGAAGATTAGAGAAGGTGGACTCAGCAGAAGGCTTAGAGATCAAGAATCAGTCAAAAGTTGGAATTCTACAAATTTCCAAGTCCTTGACTCGAGTAAGAAGAAAACTACACGAGTAAGAAAATGACCTACTTGAGTAATCCACTTGACCTACTCGAGTACCTTATCAGCCACTCGAGTAACCTACTCGTGTAGCAGAATGACATACTCGAGTAAAAGAGCTTCACTCGAGTACTTCAGCAAAATTACTCGAGTACTTCCACATATCTACTCGAGTACTTCCCGAGTACTTCCAGCTATCTCTACTAGAGTACCTCCATATCTTCACTCGAGTACTGCCAAGTCTCTCGAGTATCTGACAAACAAGCTTTCTTCCTTGATTAAAATTTCTTTATTCACAACCTGAGGCTTATGACGCCCTCTCCCAGGTATGCTTGCATTATTTATTTCTTACTTAAGACATAAATTAGGTTTATATATAAATCGCAAAGTCCCAAAGTCATTTTCTACACGAATCAATCTCTCTCTCTCTCTCATGTAAGCCGAAACACTTCATCTTCCCCGCAAGTTGCAGAGCCAGTGCATTCCTCCTCCCCGTCGCCGAATTCTTCTCCAATTTATGGATCATGGCCTCTTCCTCGAAGATTGTAATCAGCTCATAACTGGTTGCTGCCGGTATCACCGAAATTTCAGATGATTTCAGAAACCTTCTGATACTTCTCGACACCGCCGGCCTCACCTTCGTTCTACAGCAACCATGTAAAATTTTGTTCCCAGAAATTGCAGAGTTTTTTCAGAATGTCAAAGTCAAGAGACATGGTACAGTCCTCAAGTCCAGAGTCAGAGGAATCAAAATCAAATTCACCGAGACCTCTGTTTCGACCCCTCTCCGACTAGTGATTATTGATGAAGAAGATCATCTTGGTCCTGATGAATCTTATAGGACCTGTATGTTCTGTGGTATTTCTCCAGATGTAGAATACATCAAAAGATCTGACCTGAATCCTAAAGGAAAACTGTTAGTGGATATCATAGGGAACGTCCTACTCTGCAAAACATGTTCCATGAGGGATATCTCTCTCTCCTTCTTTGATATCATGCAAGCTATAGTATGCAGGAGGAAATTTCAGTTTGGGATGATGATTCTGGACAAGATAAAGGATAGCATTAAGGCTCCCAACTTTGCTAGGATAATTTCTCTCCTACTCTATTGTTGAAATCAAAAAACGGTCTCCTGTGGAGTTCACCCTTGGGGAAGGGGTGGTCTCGTGCCTACTTCACTCCTTCAAGCAAAACAACAAAGAAAACAAGGAAAGACCGACCCAAGGGCTCGGCAGGGAGGACCCACCACACACCCGGAAGATCTGAGAGCGCTTCCCCTCCTTAGCCAGAGACTGAGCTAAGGTACCCTCAGAAAGCACTTGAAAACTGGAGCAGGAGAGTGTGGAAAGCCTGCCTTTTGGGGTACCCCTTGTGTCCTATTTATAGTTTTTAGAATCTGAACTGCCAATAACAAAACAGAACTGACCTGAAGTTACCAAAATACCCTTGGTTGGGTCTGCCAACAGCCACACTCCGCTGTTTTGAAGGGCTATAGGCAGACCAGCGGGCGTAAAACAGTAAAATGCACCTCACAAATCCAGGCGAGCTGGGGAGCTTGATCACCTCGGCAGGTCCTTCTCGCCTGCTGTTGCCGAGCTCCGTTGCGAGGGCATGAGCTGGGACAGTGAGCTCGTCTATCCCTTGGTCGCCATCAGCTGACCTGAGCTTGGCGATTCTTGGACTGGCTCGGCGAATGCCGAGCTCGGGGTCGACGAATGTTGATCTCTGTTCGACAAATGCTGATCTCTGGTCGACGAATGCCGATCTCCGGTCGACGAATGTCGAGTTCGGGGTCGGCTTCTCTACTTCCGAGCTCTCCCACTATCTTCAGCCCGATCTGTCTGGTTACTGGTGACCTTGCTCGTCGGATACGAGGTTGTACATCCATGAAATCAATCCTGAAGACTTCAACTTCTCCAAAGGGACTGTTCTACAGCACATGAAGAAAGTCTCTATCTCTTTCTTTCAAAGATGGGAGTTGAAATTGCAGAACTCAGTTCAAGCTGCCAAAGCTCAAAAGCTTCCAGCTACAGAGAACAAGACCTCATCTCCCTTTCCACTTCAGGTTGCCAGCTCCTCTGGTGCAACTGTTGAGGGGGAGCCTGCTTCTTCTATTCCAGAAAGGATTCCTACCCCTCCAGCACTTACATCTCCTCCACCTCATACTTCTGAACAAATTCCTTTTGAAGCCCAACTTCAAGAAACCCTACTGTCAATTGAAGCAGCAATCAATAAGATGATTGAAGAACTGTCTGCTGATGAACCCCTCTCCCCTCTTCCAAAATAATCAACTACTGAAGTTCCAAAGCCATCCACTCCAGTACCCTCTCCATCACATATTCCATCTCCCATCTAGTCTCCTGCTGCACACCAAAAGCAAGATGACACCATCTTCATTTCTGATGAGCAATCTCCTGAACCAACTGAAGCTCCACTGAGATCCTTGTCACTGATGAAGGGGCTGCCCTGATTTATACTACTAGAGCTGAGAGCTCTGTAGTAATTAAAGAGATAGCTCCATGGGTTGCTCCTCCTCCAATTCCCTCTTCTGTAGCTCCTCCTGCTGCAGCTGCTCCTACCAGTGATTTGATGACTAAGTTTGTACTTCTGCTTCAAGAACAAAGGATATATTTTGATGCTTCTCTGAAAGTTGTTACTGAGAAAGTCACTGCTCTAGAGACTGATATGAGCAGGGGATTTGTTGAGATCCAGCATAATACAAATAAGCTCAGACATCTCTTCCAAATTGGTGGAAAGGCTCTAGATCACACTATTACTAGTGTTGGTCAAGTCATGGAGCAAGGTGTGAAACTTGCAAATAATCAGATAGAATTGGATAATAGAGCTGAAGCTACAAAGATGAAGATTTATGAAGAAGTTGGAACCTTCAAAGAAGATGCCATAAATACATTGACTGTTGAAGTCAGAAAGGGGGAGAGCTTAGTGAAGGAATACCTATAGAAATCAGATGAACTCAAGCAAGAGCTCTGGGAAGCTAAGATGAAAGCAATCCATGATGAAGTTCTAGGATAAATTCAGAGTGTAAAATTCCATACATATGACACAGTTGTCTGGATGCACAATCAAATTCTTCCTGAGTTTGCTACTAATCCAAACATCATTCCTCACCATCTCAATCCCTTAGCTATTGTTGCTCCAGTTCAAGCTCCTCAGCCTACCTTTTCTCCCAGACTTGAAGACCATTAAGGTCCTCCTCTTGATTCATATGCTCAAGTTTGGGAGGCAGACCCAGCAGATATATTCTTCCAAGCTCCTCCTGAGATCATCACTTCTAAGAAGAAGAGAAAATATGTGATGGTGCCTCAGCAAGTAGGTCAATCCCAGTTCCTGATGCAGAAAAGAGAAAAGCTCCTGAGTTTGCAGAGATCTGGTCTCCTACTTCAAAATCTCTCATTTTAGATACTCTCAAAATTATTTTGGACTATAATGAAAGCAAAAATGAACATTACAGCTCCCAGGAATGGGAATTATATGAAAAGTCTATGACTAAGAGAAGGTTTTATGATAGAGAACATGGCAGGAACAACCCTTATGCTCCTCAAAAGCCACCAAAGTACTATCCCAAGTCATTCAGCTACCAAAGGAGACATCAAGAGAAGAAAGACAAGCAACATCACTAAGTTGAAGCATTAAGGAATATGAGAGTGTGGAAATGATACATGTAGAAATGATGTTTTGTACTATCACATTTATATAATTCTAAATTCAGATCACTTGCTTTTGATCATAGTCTTATGCTTGTTTACACTGATTTATCTATTTACATGTTTATTTCTTTTTATGTCTATATATTTCACCTTAGTATAAAGGGTTCTGACTTCTACAAATAGGGGGAGATTGTTGGGTATTGTATTCACAGTAACCCAGATTTGATGAAGTCACTCTTGAACTAAGATGAATTAAGTTGTATTTGATGCTTTATTTAAGTTATGTGTGTGCAGGACTCTATTGCAAAGTATAGACCAATGTCAGTCTACAATGGGTCACCAAACACAGGACCATACAATGCAATCCATCATTATGTGATCCATGGTGTTGACTCATGTGTAGCCTCTCTATTGGGATACACTTCATATTCAAGCACTAGTACTAATTGGAGAAAGGGCCGCTACTTGGAGAAAAATCCAAAAATGGGTTTTAAGGGGGGTTTGACCAAGTCAACCTTAGGGTGAGACCCCCTTGCTGGTCAATGTCAAAGTGGGTCCA
This sequence comes from Platanthera guangdongensis, assembly GCA_039583875.1. NCBI lineage: Eukaryota > Viridiplantae > Streptophyta > Magnoliopsida > Asparagales > Orchidaceae > Platanthera > Platanthera guangdongensis. The sequence goes on from CM077156.1 coordinate 49,568,938, forward strand.
AGTCATCGGGGTCGGGTCAAAGTTCAGGTGTCGTGACACAATTGGTGTGCGCACGCTTTTCGGTGCAAGACTATGATTGATTTGACCATGAGTTGACCAATTGTCATCGAAATTGACTGAGATGACTTCCGTTGACTTCGTATTGACCACACGAGTCCAACGCCACTAACTGGGGTTGAATCGGAGTCCGTCTAGCGAAAGTCCAAAATTTGCGTGTCGCAGCGCGCTAAAACGGTCGAAGTGTCTAAATTTATCATTAGATCTCGGATTATGACGTGACAGGTTCCGGTGCACCTGTCTAGGTTATATGAGGTCACGGGAATCGACAGAACTCAATTCGGAGTTCTCTAGCTCGATATCCAAAATCTCGCTCTTGTTGCATTTTACGAGGAATGGTAACATCCACTATATGACCTCGGGGTTCAACTGAATTAGTTCTGATGCACTCGTATCTACCCTACGAGGTCACAGGAACTGACAGAACTCAATTCGGAGTTCTTTAGCTCTATTTCCTGCTTAGGGTTATCTCCCACCGGGTCATGGTTAGAGTTTGGGCCACTTTTATTGGGCCTAATAGGGCTCTGGTGGCCCAATAAAAGTCAGGAACTTACAGCCGGCCACCCGGCCACCTCCCTGGCCGGCCACCACCGCCACTGTTGGGTATTGTATCCACATTAACCTAGTTTTGATGAAGTCATCCTTGAACTAAGATGAATTTAGTTGTATTTGATGCTTTGTTTGAGTTATGTGTGTGCAGGACTCTATTGCAAAGTATAGACCAATGTCAGTCTACAATGGGTCACCAAACACAGGACCATACAATGCAATCCATCATTATGTGATTCATGGTGTTGACTCATGTGTAGCCTCTCTATTGGGATACACTTCATATTCAAGCACTAGGACCAATTGGAGAAAGGCTTGTTGCTGAATTCACCAAAGAAGAGAAAATTTTATTGAAGGAATTTTTGCTAAGTACTTTACTCGAGTAGGTACCTACATACTCGAGTGAAATACTTAGTCAGTACTCGAGTAAGATTCTTTGTACTCGAATAAAGGAATTAGCTCTCGAGTAGCTAAATTATAGCTCTCGAGTAGCTAAGTCAACTACTCGAGTAGATCTTTTCTCATTCTCAAGTTAACAAAATTTATTCTCCAGAAATTTTTCTAAGCAAAATACTCTAGTAGTTTAGTCTTTTTTCTCGAGTTACAGAAGACTGGACTTCGTGTTATTTTTCCTCACTCGAGTAGTCAAATTCATGCACTTGAGTAGTCCATCTACTACTCGAGTAGTCTAGAGTGAATACTCGAGTAACAAGATTTTCTTCCCACAAATTTTTTCAAAGTCCATTACTCGAGTAGCTATATCTACATACTACAGTAGATTATATCCACTCAAGTAGTTCAGTTTCACTACTCGAGTAACCTAGATTTCTCTTCCAGAAAACATTCTAACTCCTTGACTCGAGTAGTTTCTCTACCTCTTGAGTAGTCTATTCCTATTCTCTCGAGTAGCATTTCTTGTACTCTAGTAGTTCAACTCCACATCTCGAGTAACTATTTTAGCACCCGAGTAAGTCTCTTTATAAACAAGTAGCTGCTCTTCATCTCTGGATTTTCTCTAAATCATTTACTCGAGTTATCCTCTTCTATTCACTCGAGAAATCTCATTAAGTACTCGAGTAGGTTAATCTTCACTCGAGTATGTTAGTCATCTTTTTCAGAAATTTCATTAAGTCCAGATTTGACAGAAATTCCAAACAACCTTGAAGTGATAGGTCCACGTGTACATCATTAAGATTAATTATGACCATTAGGGAAGATCTTATATAAAGTCTTGTCAAACCAACAAACCTTAACAATGTGTGCTGTCAAGATTATTCTAAGAAAATCTGAATCTCATTCTCTCTCTCTAAAAATCTAAATCCACCGCCGCCGACCTTCATCGTGCTCATCCGGCTAGGGTTTTCGATTCTGTTGGATCCCTAGTTGATTTGGGCTAGGTTCACTGACTTAGGATGTGACTCATCATGTAAAGCACGGTCAATTTTGTGTCCTAGAGTCTAGGTCAAGTCCTTGAAGTCAAGTCCAGATGGACCAGCCTTCATCAAGACCATCAGAAACTCCAGACTTAGAGGATTTCGAGACTAAGTAAAGTGAGTTCGACGTCCGTCGAACTCAGCTTGACGAAAGGTGTTCTGCGCTCGACGATCATGAGACATTTCTTTGTGCTGAGCTCGACGATCTTAGTTCTCTATTTGACGAAGACTGAGTTTCCTCAACAAGATAAAGTCATGATAACTTCAGAATTTTTCTAAATCCAGCTTCAAGCTTCGGTCGATGAACTAGATTCTGAGCTCAATGAACTTGGACCTCAAGTTCTCAACTTCTCAGGTCGACGAAGTCAACTTCTCAGTTCGACGAATGCAGTTCTCTACTCGATGATTTCTGAATTCAGAGGATTTGTGTCGACACTTAGGGCATGTGTCGACACCAGACAATTTTTGTCGACACCAGAAGATTTGGGTCGACACCAGGATATTAGTCAACAACAGCTCATGTCGACACCAGAAGATTTGAGTCGACGCCAAGATCAATCTGTCGACACCAACTTATGTCGACACAGAATATCAGCAGATGCAGAATATTTGGCTAAGTCCACAATCTTTCTTCACTCGACGAATTTGGTTCTCAGCTCGATGAATGAAGATTGTCTGTTCGACGAATGAAGATTGTTTGGTCGACGAACTCTCTCAAGCTCTGCTCGACGAACTCAAGCTCAGCTTGACGAACTAAAGCTCAGCTCGACGAACTCAAACTCAGCTCGACAAATTGTGTACTTCGTTCGATGATTCCAGACTAGCTTTTCTTCAGTTTTCCCGTCCCGTTTCTTGGCAATGATTCCGGAGTTATTAATGCCAGATCTTCTCGGAATGTTACCGTTAGAACGCGCATTGACTATGGACCATTACATGCCATTTTTCCATTGGAAAGTTAGGGAAATTATTGATTGTCGTTTCTTTCCAAGGCTGACTGCAATTACTACTCAACGTTCAAATTTTGAATGTTGCTCAGTCAGAAAAAGAGATACAGAAAGAAAAGGATTAAGCAGTAATAGAGTAATAGTACAATCTGCAATACAGACAATCAGACAGAGACACACTCAGATTGCACAGAAGAACAATCATACACAAAATCACAAGTTCTACTGCAATCAGCCTTGACCAGAGAACAACTTCATCAAGAAGAAGAAGAACAATCAAATACTATCAAGAGTCTTCTTCCTTCAACTCTACAGGACAACTTCAAAGGACAACAAATATCAATCTATCAATGGAGTTCCTGAAACAATTTCTGGTCCAGGCATTCTATGTCTTTGAAGACCTATCACCCTGAAGCAGTGCTCCAGATTTCCTGATACATTCAAGATCTCAGGGGGAGCAACATTTGCTAACATCAATCCACATTCTTCTCAGTTGCTTTGAGAAAGAGAAGACACCATCACCTTATTTCCAATTCCTATACAGGGTTTTAATTCCCTTCAAAATTATTCCTGGTTACAAGTCTGCTACCAAAAGACTTGAGTTTTTGGTTTTTGAGCACCTGAACAAAAGCTCTTTGGTGTCAGGCACCTGATCAAAAACTTGAGTGGATTCCTACCAGGGTGGTAGAAGAGTGGATGTACCCAGGTTGGGGAACCAATATAAAATTTTTTTGTGTCGTCTGGTTGTCCTTCGTTTTGTTTTGGCTGTGTTGTTCTGTGATTAATATGTTGTTGTGCTTATTTTATTTTATTTGCTGACCTGTTCACCTAGGCTTACAAAAAAAGTTGTAAAAAGTTTGTAGTGAGCAATATACTCTATTCAACCCCCCCCCCCCCCCCCCCCCCTCTAGAGTATTTCAGATCTAACCCGCACTTTCAATTAGTATCAGAGGGAGGTTGGTTAAAAATACCACATCTTATTGGTTGTACAGGCTAACACCTGAACCAGAAAGATCCCTCTAGTTAGATCTGTTTGTTTTGTTTTGTTATTAGATTTATTTTTTTCACAGACATGGCTCAAAACAAAGATTATGCAAGCATCAGACCTCCAGTGTGCAATCTTAACAAGTTTGCCATCTGGAAGGCAAGAATCAGGTTATACATGAACTCTATTGATGATGATATTTTTTCTGTTATCTTGATAGGTGTACCTCCAGCACCTGCAGCCTCTACCAGCACCTCCACCAACATGACTGCAGTGCCCCCTCCAGAAAACAATGATGCCTACAAGAAAGCCAAAATCGCAGATGCAAAGGCAATGAATATCTTGGCCCAGACTATGTCAGATGACATATTTCAAAAGGTGGCTGAGTGCACCTCAGCCAAGGCCATTTGGGACTCCCTTAACCAAATGGTAGCTGGCTCAGCAGATTAGAGAAAAGACAGGAGATCCAATATCATAACCCTGTATGAGAACTTCAAAAAGATGAGACAGAATCAGTGGCTGATATGTACAACAGATTGAGTTCAATCATCAATGAGCTCAAGACCTTGGATAAAGACATCACCTTGACAGAGGTGAATGATAAGATTTTGATGTGCTTCCCTAGCATATGGGATTCCAGAATCTGGCCAATCAAAGAAGCCAGAAGCCTAAATGAGATATCAACTGAATCTCTATTGGGCAAATTAAAGTCCTATGAGCAGCTGATCAAATCAAGAGAAGCAGCAAAACAGAAGGCAACAACTCCAGTGAGAAAGTATCACAGTATAGCCTTCAAAGCATCTGATGAAAGTGAGTCATCAACTTCCAATGAAGAACTCATGAGCCTCTTTGCCAAAAGGTTCTACAAGATGGCTATAAAGAATTTCAGAAGGAAATCATCCACACAGGATGATAAGCCCAAGTATGATAAGACACCAACCAAGGAGGTTGCGTTCTTTGGTTGCAGAAAGCCTGGACATTACATCTCAGAATGTCCAGAAAACCAGAAGAAGGACAAGAGCAGAGAGAAGGACTCCAGGAGAAAGCACAGCAGCAGACCCTCCTCCAGCAAATATAAAAAGAAAGACAAGGGCTTTGTTGCTGAGACTTGGAGTGACACTGAAGAAGAATCATCCTCTTCCAGCTCAAGTGAAGAAGAGGAAGAAGCTAGATCCAATGAGGTTTGCCTAATGGCAATTGATGCCTCCGGGAGCTGTTCTGGATCAGAAGGAGAATCTGAAGATGAAGTAGCCTCAGACTCAGAGGCAGATCAGGTTATTTCTAGTTATGACTTTAATGCTGATTTATTTAAAACTGAATTCAAAACAATGTGCTTATACTTAATCAACTCAGAAAAAGAAATAAAAACTCTTAGAGAAAGACTAGGAAATCTTGAATCAGTTAACTCAGAAAATATAAAGCTAATAGACTAATTAACCTTAGCTAATGAACAAATAATTAAATTAAAATCTAAATTATGTAAGGCCAAACAACTTGAGCAATCTCTCAATGGGAGAAGTATCAAGCTGATGGACATAACAAGCACAGTGAATGCTAGATTAAATGACAAGCTGGGCTTGGGTGCTTCATCAAGTTTACCCCCCATAATTAAGAAAAATATTCTTACAGCCTCCATCAAGTTTATTTCTGCCAAGGGAAAAGAAAAGTTAATAGACAAACTAATGTCAGAAAACAATCCAAAACCTATAGACAAGAGAAACAGAAATCAGAAAATAGTTAATAAAAACAAGGTTCAGCAGCATTCGTCGAACTCCGATCGATGAAATGTGGCCAGTTCGTCGAACCCAGATCGACGAACTCTGAACGCAAACTTTAGTTATAATAATTCGTCTAACTGCGATCGACGAACTGTGTATGGTTCGTCGAGCAAAGGTCGACGAACTTGGGGCGTAGATAATGACTACTGTCATTCTCTGAGCAGAGATCGACGATCTCAGCCCTATTCGTCGAACTCTGGTCAACGAACTTACAAAAATTCGTCGAACCCAGAAGACCAAACTTAAACTATTTCTCTTAAAGAAACTTTAAACAAGCTAATAAGTCATTCAATCCAGTAGCTGATTGGATTATTCCACCTAGGAGATATCACCCCTTAGGTTATAAGTCTCAACCTGCATTATCTGTTATATCAAGTTTCTCTTTTCAACCAAATAAAGGACCCAAGGTAACCTGGGTCAAGAACAATTGAATTTTATTTTTCTTTGCAGGCACAGGTGAAGAGTTGTCCAAGGGTGAGTCAGACCTGGTACTTGGACAGTGGTTGCTCCAAACACATGACATGCAGCAAGGGCAATCTATCCAATTACAAGCCCAAGATAGGACCAAAGGTGATTTTTGGAGATTCAAACAGTGGCCAATCAGAAGGATATGGGACAGTAAAGATTGGATCAGTGACCTTCAAGAAAGTAACATATGTAAGAGGACTTAAACATAACCTTATATCCATAAGTCAATTATGTGATGAAGGTTATCAGGTACACTTTAACTCTACTTCTTGTTCTATTATTAATAATGAAAATAAAACTGTTTTAATTGGACTTAGACAAGGCAACATATATCTAGTAGATTTTATTTCTGCAACAACTGATATCTGCTTACTGAATATTACTAGTAATCAAAATGAGTTATGACATAAAAGATTAGGACATGTAAACCTTAAGAATATATATCTAGGTTATCTAAAGACAACCTTGTTATAGGTTTACCTTCTAGCCCCTACAAGAAGGAAAACTATGCAGGGCTTGTCAATTAGGCAAGCAAACTAAAACTAGCTTCAAATCCATTAATAAAAGTGATTCACCTAGGATTTTGTATTTGCTCCTGTGGATCTATTTGGACCCATTGCAGTGCAAAGCCTAGGAGGGAAGTCTTATACTTTAGAGATTGTTGATGACTTCTCCATATTCAGTTGGGTAGCCTTTCTGAGAGCTAAGTCAGATACATTGAAGGTTCTTACAGATTTTCTCAGGACCATACAGATTAAGTTCTCTACTCAGGTTGCATTGATCATAAGTGATCATGGCATAGAGTTTGAGTCTCTTCTTATGCATGAGTTCTGTGAGAAGGAAGGTATCAGGCAGTGCTTCTCAGCTCCTAGAACTCGCCAACAAAATGCGGTTGCTGAAAGGAAAAATAGGACACTCATTGAAGCTGCAGGCACATTATTAGCAGATGCTTACATGCCTCTATCCTTTTGGGCAGAAGTTGTAAACACTGCTAACTATGTCCTGAATAGATGTCTTATACATAAGCTGAAATATAAGACCCCCTATGAATTACTTAAAGGGAAGAAACCTAAAATCACATACTTTAAAGTTTTTGGTTGTATATGTTACATTCACACTAATAACAAAAGATACATTAGAAAGTTTGAGGCTAAGGCTGAAGAAAGGATTTTTCTAGGATATTCCCAAGTAAGCAAGGCATATAGGGTTTTTAATAAATCAACTCTTAAAATTGAAGAATCTGTCAATGTATCTTTTGGTGAAGCTAACATGTCATATAAGGAGAAAGAGATTTCTACCAATAGCTCTTTGCAGGTTCCACCACTGTGTGAGTCTATGGATGGACTAAACCTTACCCAAGAGATATCAACCAATCCTACTCCACAGGTTGCTAAAGATAGTGAAGAAGAAATTCAAGAGAAAGTAGCTGAACTTCCCTCAACAGCTAGTAGCATTCCTCAAGAGGAATTAAATTCAGAAGTTGTTGCTCAACCAACTCCACCAACTGATCTTGTCACACTTAGAGATCACCCCAGATCTCAAGTGATTGGAGACATTTCAGCAGGTGTACAGACAAGACATCAACTCAACCAAGACTTGATGCATGCATGTTTTCTCTCTCAAATTGAACCTGTCACCATTCATGAAGCAGAGCAAGATCCGCACTGGAATATTGCAATGCAAGAGGAACTAAATCAGTTTGAGAGATGTAAAGTTTGGGATTTGGTTCCAAGACCCCATAACTACCCAGTTATTGGAACAAAATGGGTCTACAGGAACAATTTGGATGCTCAAGGCAACATAGTGAGGAACAAGGCTAGGCTTGTTGCTCAAGGCTACAGGCAAGAGAAAGGAATTGACTATGACCAAACCTTTGCCCCTGTTGCACGGTTAGAGGCCATTAGGATATTCCTTTCCTATGAAGCTCACAAGAGATTTAAAGTCTTCCAAATGGATGTCAAGAGTGCATTCTTGAATGGAGTACTTCAAGAGGAGGTTTATGTAGAACAACCTCCAGGTTTTATCTCTCTAACTTATCCCTCTTTTATATTTAAATTGCATAAAGCTCTCTATGGTTTATAGCAAGCTCCAAGAGCTTGGTATGAGACCTTAGCAAGCTTTCTTTTAGAGCATAAATTTACAAGAGGAACCATAGATAAAACTCTTTTCACTAGACATCATAAGGACCAAATATTGTTAGTACAAATATTTGTGGATGACATTATTTTTGGGTCTACTGATCCCAAATTGTGCAAGAGGTTTGCTGACCTCATGCATTCTAAATTTGAGATGAGTAGCATGGGTGAGCTTTCCTACTTCCTTGGTCTCCAAGTGAAGAAGCTCCCAGATGGTATCTTCCTCTCCCAAGCTAAGTATGCTAAAGAGCTTATTAAGAAGTTTGGGATGGGTGATGCTTCAGGAATGAAAACACCTATGGCTACTAATACTGTTGTGGATTCTGATGCAGCAGGAAACCTGTAGATCAGAAACATTATAGGGAAAATGTTGGATCCCTATTATACCTGACAGCTAGCAGGCCTGATATAATGTTTGCCACATGCCTTTGTGCTATGTTCCAAGTGAACCCTAAAGAATCTCACCTTATTTTCCTAAAAAGAATTTTGAGATATATAAAGAGTTGTCCTGATTTAGGACTCTGGTATCCTGCAGAGTCAGAGTTTGAGTTAATTAGATACTCAGATGCTGACTATGCTGGATGTAGAGTGGACAGGAAAAGTACCTCTAGAACTTGCCAGTTCTGGGTATGAGACTTGTCTCCGGGTTTTGTAAAAAGCAGACATCTGTGTCTACATTAACTGCAGAAGCAGAATACATGGTTGCTGGCAGCTGCTGTTCACAAATGTTATGGATACAAAACCAACTCCTAGACTATGGTGTCAACTTAAATAATTCAACATTATTTTTTGATAATACTAGTGTTATTGCTATAGCACAGAATCCAGTTCACCATTCTAGGACTAAGCATATTGAAATAAGACATCATTTCATTAGAGATAATGTAGACAAAAAGAAAATTAACCTAATCCATATTCCTACTGATTTACAGAGAGCAGACATTTTCACCAAGCCCTTGGATGAGAAAACTCATTTTTTTTATAAATCAACTGGGAATGATTAATGGAGAAGAGTTAAATTAATTTCTGTCTGTATTCGACGAATTTTCCAGAGTTCGTCGAATGAAGTTCGACGAATTAGGGAAAGTTTGAGAGATTCTCGTCGAACGGAGATCGACGAATTCTCTGTGTGGAAAAAATTTTCGTCGACCGGAGATCGACGAACTTTGCTTCAGAAGACGCTTCGTCAAACGGAGTTCGACGAACTGTGTTCGATTCTTCTGGATGAAGATTGACGAATTATCTGTCTATAATTTATTTCGTCGAGCTCAGTTCGAAGAATTATTTCTTTTTTTCGTGGAACGGAGATTGTCGATTCATATTATGGAAAACTTATATCTAGGTTTTCTTCGACCTCCGTCCCGCGCTTTCAGTTTCTTTACTGTTGATCGCCGTTTTCTCTGTGTTTTTCTTGCAGGACATCAATGGCGATTCCAGCGAGCACCTTAGCCGCAATGAAATTTGATACTGGTTTTGATATGGACTTCGATTCTTTCCAACATTCTGACCCCATCTTTCTCTATATCTTGGAACTACTTGAAGAACTTCATCTCAGGGATTTCATGACCAGGAGAATTAAACTACATGCAACTGAAATAAGAGAATGGGTGTATACATCGTCTGTTTCTGAGGAAGTAGTTTTGATAGGAAATATCGGGAGTCATGTTGTTTCATTATCTCCCACAATTCTTTCTGAGATTTTTGGATTAGTAAATGGAGAAGATAACATGGAAATGGATTCTGAAAAATTTGGTGATATGCTGAAGTTAATGGGGTTTTCTGAAAGCAACCCTAATAAGTTGTTGAAGAAACAACTCTCTGTCGGGTATCAGTTTCTGGCATACATAGTAGGAAAAGTGCTGATGGGCAAGCACTCAGTGCATGATTACATAACCCGGCATCAATTCCTTATCATGTGCGTCGTGGTGAATAAGAGACATGCCAACTGGGGAACAACCTTCTTTGAGTTGATAAAAAAAAGGAATAGCAAGAAAGAGGTCTGCTTCGGCAGAATTTTGGGAATTTTTCTTAAAGAGAAGGCTGGTGAACTCATGGTCTCCCCGACCATATTCATCAATGCCAGCAAGCACCTCACATGCTCCTTGTTTGGCAGATGGGAGAGGATGATCTCCAAGCCCTCCAAGGCTTCCTCCTCTTCCATCCCAACTTCTGAGAGCACCAGGGCTGTAAAGGCCACTCCCCTCCCTGTAGAAGAGGTCATTCCATCTCCACCATCTCTTCCTGCACAAATTCCAGCAAAATAACTCCCATCCTCTTCCATTCCTTCTACCACACCTAAATCTCCACAACATACTCATGTGTCTCCTCCACCTCCATCTCCACCACTTGACATTACAAACATTCCTACACCTCCAACTTCACCTCATGAGACATCTATTCCTATACCTCCTCAGTCTCCTCTTCCCCCACACTTATCCTCCATCCCATCTTACAACATGCCCACAGACACTGCCACACCAGATATCCTTCCTCCTCTATCCCCTCCATCTGTTCTTCCTACTTCATATACTTCTCTACCTTCATCCACTATCTCTCCATGCTTGGAATCCCCCACTGTATATATACTCATATCCCTGCTCACTTCCCTCATAAAATCTCTAATCACAGAGGTCATTACACCTCTTGTGAATTCCATCAATTCTTTATCTGCACAAGTTTCTCTTCTCTCTACTACCCCCTCTTCATTCAGGGGCCTGGCTCTAGGTTTTCCTGAACCCAGGCAGGGGGAGATGCCCAGTGATGAAGTTGCAGCAGATGCAGATGCAGCAGCAGCAGCAGTCACAGCAGCAGTTCCCTCTACAGCAGATGCAGATTCAGATGAAGATGCAGAAATTTTGCTAGATTTTGATTTTGATTTAATTGAATTGATTCATTTTATGGACACTGACATTGACTTGGATGAGTCAGTTGAGCAAATAAAACCTATTGGTGATTTCATTATGAATCCCACAGTTAATCTACCAGACTTACTGTAAGTTTTTGATACTGTACATATGCAGTTTCTCCCAGCAGATTTTACTAAGCCACATTTGGCTATTGTTCCTACACCTCTCCAGTTAGTCCAGCAGTTGCTAAGAAACTCTGTGATAGTTTTGTTATCTCAGCTTTAGCTTCCATCTCTGCAGCTAGTCCGGAAGTCATTCCAGAAGATATTTCAGCCCAAAGTTTTGTTATGGATGACTCTCCCCTGCCAGATTTGGATGAGCTAATCCTAGCTGACATAGAAGCAGCTGATAGCTCTGTTCCTATTATTTCTGATTCTTGTACAGTCCCCTTCTCTCCTGTTGCTGAAACTCCAGTTCCAGAAACCTCAACTTCTACCCCAACTTCTATAAAAAAGGCTGTTATTTCTGATAAAGCTTTAAAAGCTTTGGATGCTCTGTATGATAACCCTCAGGGTTCTGATTCTGACAGTGAAGAAGATGATGATGATGATGAATCGGATGAAGATGCTGCCAGTAAGAAAAAGAAATTGCTGACAAAGAAAAGGAAGGCTCCTCCTCCTCCAGCTCCTAAGACAAATCCCTCTACTGACACCCCTTATTATATTCTGCACAATGTTACTCCATATAAGGGAATGCCTGCATAGATGTGGCTATCCAAGAACCAGCAGAAGGAAAGAAAGAGAAGTAGGAGATATTCCCCTCCTCCAGTTCAGAGATTTAGAAAGGATCCACCTCCTCCTCCTCCTCCAGCAGCTGGTGCCTCTAGCTCTAGTTCCCAGAGATCTGCCCCCATGCAAACATATCAGAGACAGTCAGAGAGATCATCTGGAAGCAGCCAGCAAAGGCAACCATCATCAGCATTAACAACATCAACAGCAGCAGCAGCAGCAGCAAATATCTGAAGTACAAAAAGCTGAAAGTCCAAAAAGGCCATACTCTCCTCCAACTCCATTTGAAGATCCTGAAACTGCAAATACTGCAAGAATGGCTAGGTACCAGGAGCTAATTGGACTATCTTTGATCAATAAAGCCAAGGCTGAAGGAAAAGACACATCAGGCTTAACAACAATGTCAAAGTACAGAAAAGAAGAATTGAAAAGATTTGACAAGGTTAACAAGCTATTTAATGTTGATGATTATATGAAACTTCATCCAGAAGCAGTTGTCCCCAGAGCTACATCATTGAATATTATTGGGGCAGCTGATATGACTATGACAAAGGCTCAGGCTTCAGATCCCAAGAGAGAAATCATCTTTAAGAAGCCAGGAGAATAGACAGCAGAAGACAGGTCCAAGCAGAAAAGGCCAAAGAAGTAATCTTCATGTTGTTTCAATTTCGGTCTGTTTTTTTGTTTTTCAAACTGTGTTATCTGTTTAAACAAAGCTATGCATTTATATATCTGCTACATGTATTGGTAATTCTCTACCAGATATATCTCTTTTCCTGCTTTGTTATTTGTTTGTTTATATCTTGAGTCTCTGTTAGTGACCTCACCCAAATAGGGGGAGATTGTTGGATCCCTAGTTGATTTGGGCTAGGTTCACTGACTTAGGATTTGACCAATCATGTATAGCCAGGGTCAAGTTTGTGTCCTAGAGTCTAGGTGAAGTCCTTAAAGTCAACTCCAGATGGACCAGCCTTCATCAAGACCATCAAAAACTCCAGACTTAGAGGATTTCAAGACTAAGTAAAGTGAGTTAGACATTCATCGAACTCAGCTCGACGAAAGGTGTTCTGCGCTCGACGATCGTGAGACATTTCTTTGTACTGAGCTCGACGATCTTAGTTCCATGTTCGACGAAGACTGAGTTTCTTCAATAAGCTAAAGTCAGGATAACTTCAGAATATTTCTAAGTCCAGCTTCAAGCTTTGGTCGACGAACTAGATTCTGAGCTCGGCGAACTTGGACCTCAAGTTCTCAACTTCTCAGGTCGACGAAGTAAACTTCTCAGTTCGACGAATTCAGTTCTCTACTCGATAATTTCTGAATTCAGAGGATTTATGTCGACACTTAGGGCATGTGTCGACACCAGACAATTTTTGTCGACACTAGAAGATTTGTGTCGACACCAAGATATTAGTCAACACCAGCTTATGTCGACACTAGAAGATTTGAGTCGACGCCAAGATCAATCAGTCGACACCAACTTATGTCGACACAGAATATCAGCTGATGCAGAATATTTGGCTAAGTCCACAATCTTTCTTCACTCAACGAATTTGGTTCTCAGCTCGACGAATGAAGATTGTATGTTCGACGAATGAAGATTGTCTGGTCGACGAACTCTCTCAAGCTCAGCACGACGAACTCAAGCTCAGCTTGACGAACTCAAGCTCAGCTCGACGAACTCAAGCTCAGCTCAACAAACTCAAACTCAGCTCGACGAATTGTGTTCTTCATTCGACGATTCCAGATTAGGTTTTCTTCAGTTTTCCCGTCCCATTTCTTGGCGATGATTCCAGAGTTATTAATGCCAGATCTTCTCGGAATGTTACCGTTAGAATGCGCATTGACTATGCACCATTACATGCCGTTTTTTCCATTGGATAGTTAGGAAAATTATTGATTGTCGTTTCTTTCCAAGGCCGACTGCAATTACTGCTCAACATTCAAATTTTGAATGTTCCTCAGTCAGAAAAAGAGATATAAAAAGAAAAGGATTAAGTAGTAATAGAGTGACAGTACAATCTGCAATACAGGCAATCAGACAGAGACACACTCAGATTACACAGAAGAACAATCATACACAAAATCATAAGTTCTACTGCAATCAGCCTTGACCAGAGAACAACTTCATCAAGAAGAAGAAGAAGAACAATCAAATACTATCAAGAGTCTTCTTCCTTCAACTCTACAGGACAACTTCAAAGGACAACAAATATCAACCTGTCAAAGGAGTTCCTGAAACAATTTCTGGTTCAGGCATTCTAGGTCTTTGAAGACCTATCACCCTGAAGTAGTGCTCCAGATTTCCTGATACATTCAAGATCTCAGGGGGAGCAACATCTGCTAACATCAATCCACAGTCTTCTCAGTTGCTTTGAGAAAGAGAAGACACCATCACCTTATTTCCAATTCCTATACAGGGTTTTAATTCCCTTAAAAATTATTCCTGGTTACAAGTCTCCTACCAAAAGACTTGAGGTTTTGGTTTTCGAGCACCTGAACAAAAGCTCATTGGTGTCAGACACCTGATCAAAACATGAGTGCATTCCTACCAGGGTGGTAGAAGAGTGGATGTACCCAGGTTGGGGAACCACTATAAAATTTCTTGTGTCGTCTGGTTGCCCTACTTTCTATTTTGGCTGTGTTGTTCTGTGATTAATAGGTTGTTGTGCTTATTTTATTTTATTTGCTGACCTATTCACCTAGGCTTACAACAAAATTAGTAAAAAGTTTGTAGTGAGCACAATACTCTATTCACCCCCCCCCCCACCCCTCTCTAGAGTATTTCAGATCTAACCTGCACTTTCAGATTCCAGAAGATTCAGATCAAGAAGATTCACAGATCGAGATTGTCGTTCAATTCTTCATCATCTATCTGATTGTGTGAAGCTAAGAAATTTCAGATCTAGCCTTTGTCGAGATTTTTCTTCAACTTCTCTGATAAAGCCGCAAAGATTAAAGAAGAAGATCCAGGCTGACTGTTTGTGGATCTTATAAAGTTGTACTGTTTGTATTTCTATATACTTTCAATTTCATTCTTGTAGGAGCTTTTGTCTCCGAGTTGTAGAAGTCTTATCTTCTGAGTGTAGATCCGTTTTGTGGAACGAGATTGTAGGAATTTTGTTCCGAGGCGTAGGATTGGTTTTCAATCTGAGATAGTGGATTAGCTGAGTGTAGTGTATTTCTAGATCGGTGAGGGAAAGTAGGTGTACCCAAGGTTGGGGAATCACTATAAATCTTTTGTCGTCTGTGATTGCTTGCTAGATAATCGTATGCATAGATCTTAATTTTTTCTTCCGCAAAAAGACGCACAACTCACATATTCACCCCCTCTACGTGATTTAGGTAGACAACTGAACATTTTCAAGCTATTTTTTGGGTGAGGATTTGTGTGAAGTCGTCGGTGGTGACAACAAGCAAAAAGTTACTACTGCAATTGGTACTGCTGAACAGGTGAGAGCTTGGAGGAAGACCAATGTGAAAACAGAGTTTGCTCTCAAGCGGGCTATCTCACCTGAACTCTTTGATCACATCTTAGGATGTGAGTCTGCTGTTGATATTTGGACGTCCATTGATGGATTGTTCAACAGGAAGAATGTAGCACGGCTACAGTTCTTTGAGAATGAGTTGGCTAGAGCAACTCAAGGAGATCTGACCATCTCAAAGTTCTTTCTTAAGATGAATAACCTGTGTGCTGAAATCTCAGCGCTGGACCCTGATGATCCCATTTCTGAAGCCAAGCCGAAGAGGCAATAATCCGCAGTTTGTGGAAAGAATATGTGGCCTTCGTGACTTCTGTTCAAGGCTGGGCTACCAATCCATCTTTGTTGTAGCTGGAGAACCTGTTGGCTTCATAGGAGAGCCTGGCTATATGGCAGGGGTTACTATTTCTGAAGGAGGTAGTGAGACTCTTTTCACAGGTAAGAAGAAGAAGAAGTGATGGGAGAAGAAGAAGAAGATTGTTGCTGAGGATGAGCCTTCAACTTTCTATCAGCAAGAGAGGAGTGCTGCTCCTAAGAAGAACTAGAAGAAGGAGTTGAAGTGCTACAGGTGCAATCAGCCAGGTAACTTCAAACGAGACTGCAAGGTTAAGCTGCAGCCTGGGCATGTTGCAGATAAGGAGGGAGTTGGTTCCAGTGTTTAGGAAGTCAGGTGGGGAGGAGCGTTTTTGATGGGCACATGTGTCCGAGCTCTTTCCACTGTCTACTACCATGATGACTGGAGAGTTGACTCGGGGTGTGGTCATCACCTCACTGGAGACGAGTCAAAGTTCTCATCGCTGCAAACATTCTCAGGTAATGAAGCTATCATAATTGCTGATGATACTGTTCATACTGTAGAGAAGGAGGGTGTAGTGTATTTGGTTAGTGCTTAGGGTCCACTCACATTAAGGATTGTCTATCACGTACCTGACATGAAGAAGAACCTCTTCTCGGTAACCAATGCGGTTGACGCAGGTATCACGTTCTGTTTAGTCCAACAGAAGTGAAATTTCTTCGCAACGTATCAGCGGTAAATGTTGATGTTGCTTATATAAGGAGAAGAGTTAGAGACTTGTTTGTTTTATCAACAAGCTCTTATGTCGATCGGATGAGGGCCAATGATAGCGCTGCTATATGTTATGAAAGACTAGGATATGTCGGGATGGACAGGTTGAAAGTTATGGCAGATAAAAGTCTTGTGAGAGGCTTGCCTAGGTTGTCGTCCATCGGCGATGGCCATTTTTGCACGGGATGTCAGTATAGAAAGGCTCATCACCGTCCATTTGACAAGTCACAAGCAAGGAGTAAAACACCATTAGAGTGTATCCATGGTGATATGATGGGTCCAATTGTCATCGCTAGTCTTGGAGGTAGCAGATACATGTTGGTGTTGATTGATGACTATTCAAGATACATTTGCGCGTATTTTATGAATGAGAAGTCAGATACTTTTTGGTTGTTTGTTGAGTTCAAGGAGCTGGTGGAGGGACGACTTCAATAGCAGATCAAGAAGTTTAGAACGGACAATGAAGGTGAGTTCGTTTCATCTGAGTTCTCTAACTTCTGCATGAAGCCTGCAATCCAAAGAGAGCCTACTTGTGCACATACTATACAACAAAATGGAGTAGCAGAGAGGAAGATCCATCATTTGATGGAAGCCTGTAAATGTTGGCTTCATGTAAAAGGCATTCTGGTCCTTTTGGACGGAAGGAATGACCTGCGCAACCTATGTCAGCAATTGGATGCCTCTGAGTCCGATCAACATGAAGTCTCCTGTTGAAATGATGTTCAAGGAGAAGCCTAGCATGGAATACCTTCAGGTGTTTGGATCAACCTGCTACGTACACGTCCCGGATGCTCTTAGGACTAAGCTGGATGCAAAGGCAATGAAGCTTGACTTTGTGGGCTATGATGAGCGAAAAATGTGATGGAAGTGTATGGATCCAGTGATGTGGAAGTTCATCATCTCCAGGGACGTGGTCTTTGATGAGCTAACATCATATGGAGGTTGCTCATTTGTGGAGCTACCAGAGAGTAGGTTGGATGAAGGGCAGAAGGAGGCTGTTGAAGTCTTCAGGTCAAGCTGCCTGTGTCACTAGGAGCTCCAAGTGTTTAAAGCTTTAGGGCTGAGGATTCTGGTTCAGGAAGTAGGGGAGCAACGCTGCAAGTATGCCCGAGAATGGAGCTGATTCTGAAGAAGCAGTGAAGGTAGTGAGCAAGGGTAAAAATCTTCGGAGATCGAAGAGGACCATCAAGCCACCAGCTCGTTATAGCGAAGGAAACTCGGTGAACTTTGTCTCCTGTTTCTTCGCAGGCCCATGGATGAGCAAGAGCCATCTAGCTTTAATGAAGCCACTGGAGTCAAGGAGTGAGAAGATGCCATTGATGAGAAGATGGCATCCCTCAAGAAGAATGAGACCTGGGACCTTGTGCCCAAGGTTTTTGGTGTTACTCCTGTGACCTCCAAGTGGGTATATAAACTGAAGAAGAAGGCGGATGGAAGAATCAAGCGGTACAAGGCTCACCTTATAGCTCGAGGTTTTTCACAACAGTATTGCAAAGACTATGAAGATACATTCAGTCCCGTGGCGAAGATGACTTCAGTTCGGGTGGTGATGGCCTTGGCGGCTTGCCAGGGTTGGAAGATGTGGCAGTTAGACGTAAAGAATGTTTTTCTTTACGGGGAAATCGACAAATACATCTTCATGGATCAGCCACTACGATACATAGCTAAAGAACATCCGGACTATGTTTGCAAGCTCCAGAAAGCACTCTATGGTTTGAAGCAGGCTCCTCGAGGTTAGTATGGGAAGATTGCAGAATACCTCCGATTCTGCGTTACCTTGATTCTAATTCTTACTCGATCTTGTTCATCAAGAAGAAGGGGTAGCTTCTAGTCTTGGTGCTGTTGTACGTGGATGACATGATCATCGCGGGTAACTCTAAGGAGGAGGTAGCTAGGCTCGGGGCAGAGCTAACTATAAGATTCGAGATGAAGGATTTGGGTGAGCTCCGCCACTTCCATGGACTCGAGGTGGAGAGGAAAGAGAGCAGCATACTCATTTCCCAAAAGGGCTATGTAGAGCGAATTGTTCAGCGATTTGGCATGCGGGAGGGGAAGAGTAGCTCTACTCCATTTGACTCTGACATCAAACTTCGGCGAGATGAGGGGAGGATTCTTCCATATCCTCTTGTGTTCTGGGCTCTGGTTGGGAGCCTTATTTACTCTATGATTACCGGGACAGACATTGCTTATGCGGTTGGCCGAGTATGTCGTTATATGGCGGAACCCAGGAAGCCTCATCTGATGGCAGCAAGGAACATTCTGAAATATGTGAAGTCCACTTCTGATATGGGTCTCCTTTATATGAGAGACACGTGTTTTACTCTTC
Organism: Platanthera guangdongensis; assembly: GCA_039583875.1. Lineage (NCBI taxonomy): Eukaryota > Viridiplantae > Streptophyta > Magnoliopsida > Asparagales > Orchidaceae > Platanthera > Platanthera guangdongensis. Next base: position 49,587,795 of record CM077156.1, read on the forward strand.
AAGGATACTCGGATGCTAATTATGGGGGAGATTCAGATGACCTAAAGTCAGCATCTGGTTATGTCTTCACATGTGGATCAACCAGTATTTCTTGGTGTAGCAAAAAGCAAGACTTGGTGTCCATTTCTACTATAGAAGTGGAGTACAAGGCTTTGGCCTTGACAGCTCGGGAAGTCATCTGGCTGAGGAGACTAGTGGAGGGCGTATATAAAGAAGTGTGCGGTCCAACTCTGCTTTGCGGTGATAATGAGAGTGCCCTGAAACTAGTTAATAATACAGTTTGTCACTCGCAGACCAAACATATAGAGATTGAGCATCACTTCATTCGAGAGAAGATGTTAGATTGATCTCTTATGGTTAAACATGTACGAAGTGAGGATAACATTGCAGACATCTTCACGAAGCCGCTACCGAAGGTGCCATTTACAAGGTTACGAGGACTACTAGATTTTATCTCCACTTCTCACTTCAAGGGGGAGTGTTGAAAATTATGAAGCGAAAGTGGGGGTTGATCAGGCAGACCGTACGACCTGGGCGGACAGTCCTGTGGACTGATGGTGCCGCCTGGGCGGTCTGATTTTGTGGCCTGATGATGGTGACCAGCCCGTTCGGCTTTTGTTCAGCAGTTGACAAGTTCCCTGGTGTAACCGTACGGATAAGTGGTGTATCTGCGGGAGGGGCAGACTCATTCTGGGTTCACGGAGTCCTCTTGTTGCGGATTGCTTGTGGAGATCGGTAGGACAGCCTTGGAGTGTGCCCTTTGCTCTGGTGGTGCGGTGTAATACCCCCATCCGTCGCATGGCATATAACAGAAGGTCCAGCTGTAACCCGACGCCATATACCACAGACAGTCGGAAGGGTTACCAAATGCATATTCAAACCATCCAATTATGACTACTCGTCCTACACAGAGCATTGTAGCGGAAGTTTTTAAAGTTGAAAGAACCCAAACTTAAATCCATCAAAATGAATGTCCACAACTACAAAAACAGGAATGAAACCCCAAATACACAAAAACGGGTACATGGCCTTATGGCCTTACAAATGTTCACTTAATAAAGAGTGATTTACATACATCGGCTCACAGCAACATGGGCTCCAGCCCGCTATTTGGCGCTCGGCTCCGCAGCACCTGCAAGCACATAGCACCGCACGGTGGCAAATAAAGCAACGGTCATCTAAAAGTCGACCAAATTATAACGACCCCGCCCCTTACTCGGGACGGCGGTGCTCTTTCCCTGCATAACATTAGCCCAATAATATATATAGCGCAATTATAATTCGCCACAGGTGTAGGCTCGCACGACCAAACACCCCGTGCACTCAGGGCACATTCATGGTGAACCCTTACCCATCAGTGCATTCACCACCACCCCCAGCATGGCAACAACATGTGAGCATTTAGCCTTTCTGACCACCGTCTAAGGCTCCGACTATGCCAACGGCCAGTCCCCGTCTTCGGGTCTCTCGCACCGAACCACATAGCCTAGGTCCAATTCCACTTGCCCGTTGCTCACGTCGCATGTCCAATTTAAGTCCTATGCGCGGCCAAGCTTCTCTCGGATCCCAAATTTTCCAAAACAATCTCATAACCCAGTTATGATCACGGTCGGTTCCAAGACCGCCAAGTTAGCAGAACACGTTTCCGCTCAGTTTTCAGGGTGCGCCTTAAAGCTAACCTCCAAAGATCCATGCTGCAATCTACCGTGTAGAAACCCGAAAAACCCAAAACACGGAGTCTTCTCCGGCAAAACCACAACAAATGCAACATCACCGATCCAGACAAAACACGTCCGGGTAGGTTTCACACACAATGCCTATGCCCGTACTTACGATTCCGGGCTCTATATGCAACACAAGGGGGACTATTCATATCAACCCCAAGGAACACCACGCACTCGCCGCACACTCGCGGGAGCGGGGTTCCCTATGCAAAAGAAAGAGCTTCAAATGCTCAAGTTGAGAATCGTTACCCTTGTAGTCCGTTTGGGCGCCATGGAAAAACTATGCGGTTAGAACTCTTCGCAATGACCTTCCCTCCACGGATCCGCTCTCCGATTTCGAAACGGTGCTCCGATGCTCCGCCGGCGGCCGGAAACCTCCTTCTTCTTCCTCTTCTATCTCACTTTGGAAGAGGAGAACTTTGGAGAGAAAATGGGGAATTAACCTCCTATTCCCGGCCTAAATAGAGCAGGGACTCATCTGAGCCGTCAGATCTAAATTAAAGAAAACGAACGGCTCGGATCTGCACAAAATTCCACAGACCTGGGCCGCACACGGCTTGGCACACGGCCGTGTCCAAGGCCGTGTGCCTCGATCCAGGCACGATCGTCGAACTGAGAAACGCACACGGGCCAAGATATGCCTGTGTCTGACCTGACACGCCCGTGTCGGGTTCCTCGACACGCCCGTGTTCGTGGGCGTGTCACGCGTAACCGCCACGGCAATGGACACGACCCATCAGGACACAGGTTGGTACACGCCCGTGTCGGATGACACGCCCGTGTCGGATGACACACCCGTGTCATCCGACCGTGTTCCTGGTCGTGTCCTTCTCGGGTTGAAAACAGCCAAAATCACCAGCCAGCCACGGCCTTGGACACGCCCGTGTCCTAGGCCGTGTACCCCTAAAAGCACCAAAACCCCTTTTTCGCGACCGACTCCCACAAAATTTTTGGGGCGTTACAAATCTCCCCCACTTAAGGAATTTCGTCCCGAAATTAAACAAAGGTACACAAAAGCTAAATGATACCTGAGTGGAATAACTCGGGGTATTCCTCCAACATAGCTTGCTCTCGCTCCCAAGAAAGCTCCTCACGTCCGCAATTATTCCAACGGACTTTAACCATTCGGACTTCCTTGTTGCGGAGTCGTTTGACTGCAACATCTTCAATTCGTACTGGCCTGACCCTTGTTGTTAACTCATAATCAACCGGTACCTGATTGTCCGCAACGATCTGCGAAGGCTCTTGAACTACCTTACAAAACACCGATACGTGGAATACATCATGCAGCCCACTCAACTCCGTTGACAGCTTTAATCTATACACCACCTCGCCAACACGCTCCACGATTTCAAATGGTCCAAGGTATCTCGGACTCAGCTTCTTCAAGCGTCGAACCCGCGAGACACCCTTGAACGGCTTGATTTTTAGATATACCATGTCGCCAATGTTGAACTCCACTTTTCTATGTTTGGCGTTGTAATACTTTGACTCTCTATCCTGAGCAATCTTTAGCCTTTCATGAATTGTCCGTATCATTGAAGTGGCATCTTCCACCGCTTGACGTTTAAACAACTTTGATTCGCCTGCCTCTAACCAAGACAACGGCGTACGACACTTCCTCCCATACAAAGCTTCGAAAGGTGTCATTCCAATGCTTGCCTGAAAACTATTATTGTACGCAAACTCCACCATGTACAGGTGATCCTCCCAATGCTTCCCGAAATCTAGGATGCACATGCGAAGCATGTCCTCCATAGTCCCGTTGACTCTCTCGGTTTGGCCATCTGTCTGCGGGTGAAAGGCTGTGCTGAACTTTAGCTTAGTACCCAACAGACTATGCACCAACCTCTAGTCATTCGACGTGAAGCGTCCATCTCGATCACTAACAATACTACTAGGTACACCATGCAATCGTACAATATTATCCACATAGAGTTTGGCTAACTTTTCCACTGGATCTTCCTTTCTGACTGGGATAAAGTGCGATACTTTTGTCAATCTATCTACGACCACCCAAATGGCGTCGTTTCCCTTCTGCGACTTCGGCAAACCGTGCACAAAATCCATAGATATGTCGTCAAACTTCCATTCTGGGATAGGAAGGGATTTCAAGAATACTCCGGGCTTCTAACACTCCGCTTTCACCAATGCACAAGTACGACACTTGGCCACATAAAGTGCCACATCCTTCTTCAAACCCGGCCACCAGAATAATTTCTTCATGTCTCTATACATTTTCGTGCTTCCCAGGTGGATTGAGTACTTGGTATGATGAGCCTCATACATCTAACTCCTCCCGAATATTATCAGCACTAGGAACGCATAGTCGACCGTCCTTCCTTAGCAACACATCTTCAACCACAAACTGGGAATTTGACCCATACAAAGCTTCATCCAAGATCTGCTTCATGCTGCTATCCTGAACCAAAGCCCGCCGAACTCTATCCGCTAGGTCACACTACACCTCTGTACAAAACAGTTTCGCCTCGGCACTAGACTGCTTATCGACACAAGATATCTCCAACTCCACCAACTCTTGGACCAATCTCTCATCATGTACCGATAACCAATTGGCTTGTGCGGGAATCTTACGACTCAACGCATCCGCCACTGCATTTCCCTTCCCAGGCACATAGTGTATCTTGAAGGTGTAGTCCCCTAAGAACTCCATCGACCTCTGCTGCCTCATGTTCAGATCCTTTTGGTCCAACAGGTACTTCAAACTCTTATGATCGGTGTAAATATCCACCTTCACACCGTACAGATAGTGTCTCCAAAGCTTTAGAGCAAATATCACGACCTCTAACTCTAAGTCGTGGACCGGATAATTCCTCTCGTGAACCTTCAGTTGTCGTGAACCATAAGCTACCACTCTCCCATGCTGCAACAGAACACAGCCCAAACCACTGCCCGAAGCATCACTATAAATCTCGAACCCTTTGGTTCCACTTGGTGAACATAAAATAGGCGTCGTGGTTAACGCCTCTTCAACTCTTCAAAAGACTGTTCGCACTCCGGAGACCACACAAACTTCTGATCCTTACTTGTCAACGTCGTGAGTGGTAGTGCTATCCGCGAGACGTTCTCTACAAAGCGCCTGTAGTAGCCAGCAAGCCCCAGAAAACTCCGGACTTCTGCCACCGTAGTCAATGTAGGACACTCCCGTATCGCCACTATCTACGCCGGATCCGCAGCTATTCCTTCTCCACTGACAACATGACCAAGGAACGCTATCGAGGATAACCAGAATTCACACTTGGAGAACTTTGCATACAACTGACTTTTCCTCAATGTCTCCAACACCATGTGTAAATGCTTGTAGTGATCCTCCTCGCTCCGCGAATACACCAGGATATCATCGATAAATACTATCACGAACTGATCCAGGTATTCTCTGAACGTCCTATTCATCAGGCCCATAAACACGGATGGCGCATTCGTCAACCCAAACGGCATAACCGTGAACTCGTAATGCCCAAACCGCGTACTGAATGCTGTCTTTGGGATGTCGCTCTCCCTTATCCTCAACTGTTAGTAACCGGACTACAAATCTAACTTCGAATATACAGTTGACCCAACCAACTGATCAAACAGATCGTCAATCCTGGGAATAGGATACTTATTCTTCTATGTAAGCTTGTTCAATTCCCGGTAATCGATACAAAGCCGCAAGCTCCCATCTTTCTTCTTAACAAAGAGGACTGGTGCGCTCCAAGGTGACGAACTTGGACGCACATAACCTTGCTCTAGCAACTCCTGCAGTTGCACCTTCAATTCTGCCATTTCTCTTGGGACTATCCGATAGGGGGAGCGTGACACCGGTTTGGCACCCGGTACCAACTCTATAGTAAAGTCTATCTCACGCTGAGGAGGGGCTCCTGGGAGATCATCTGGAAACACATCAGGATACTCAGACACAACTGGGATGCTGTCCAAACTAGGCTTAGGCATCGAAGTCTGCACTAGAGTGACATATAGTTCTGCCCCAGACCGAACTGCCTTGAACATCTGAAGGGCTGACACCAGAACTTTCCCTGACCCCTTCATGCCCGCAAAAGTAGTCTCTCGATCAGTGTCCAGACCCAATTTGACTTCTTTACGGCTGCAATCAATACATGCACTTTGCTCCGAGAGCCAATCCATACCGAAGATTACGTCAAACTCCACAATGGTAGAATCAACGCCCGCAAATCAAACTCCCGGTCTCCAATCCGAATCTTCACAACACAAATTCTATCCGCACGCATGGAGCACCCATTAGGCAACAACACATCCAACTTGTTTTCTGCCATCGAGAACGGAACTCCGATGCGCGATATGAATTTTTCAGACAAGAAGGAATGTGATGCTCCCGTATCAAAAAGGGCTCTCGCCGGAAACCCAAAGATTAACACAAAGCCTAGCACTAACAAACGTAAGCTAACAAATACGAAGGTAACAATTATAAAAGTTAAACCACTGTAATTTAACTCATACCTGTCACCACGTCTGCTTGCTTTATGGCCTCCTGCAGACCAAGGTTGTAGACTCTAGGTTGGGCTGGAGCATGATGGGATGCGGTTGACTCCACCGCCTTCCCTTTTTCCTCATAGGTCGCTCCGGGTCTCCTCTCGGACTTTGAACGTCCGCTCCAACACTCCCGAGCAAAATGCCCCGTCTTCCCGCAGTTGTAGCAAGCTCCGGGGACTCGACTTGTAGTTGCCCCCGACATATCAGCCGAAGGGGCTGAGTACGAAGTCCTCCGCTTCTTGTTCCATCTGCGGAAACCTGTCTTGTTACTTGGCACCTTGAACTCGGTCTTCCTTTCTCCTGGGTCCCTCTTCTCTTGAACTTTCTTCGCAACCTTTTCCAACGATCGGGCCGAATTGACAAGGCTAGAAAGCCCTGCGCCTTAGGCCCAGAAAGGAGTAACTGTAAATCGCCGCGAAGACCCTTATAGAATCGGTTGGTCTTCCTCTCTTCTTCTGAAAACATAGCACCAGCATAACGACCCAACCGTGTGAACTCATGCAGATATTCGTCCACGCTTCTGGATCCCTGAGTCAACCCAAGAAATTGATTCTCCAACTCCAACTTCTGAGCAGAGGGTACAAATCTGGCTAGGAACAATCTTGAAAATTCCTCCATCGACACATCCGCAAGTTGCCTTCCCACTAGAAGATGAAACTCCAACTCGTCCCACCACAGCCTCGCTTCACATTCCAAAAGAAAAGTCGCTATGGTGGTCTTCTGCCAATCCTCAGTCATTGTGGCCGTCAACACCCTCTTTATGGAAGAGAGCCAGTCCTCAGCTTGATTTGGCGTTCCAACCCCATTAAACCTCAGAGGATTAAAGCCCATCAAATGCTTTATCTGCCTCTCCGCAGTTCTCCTTGGCTCTACTAACTCAACTGCTGCGCGTTCCACCACTCTCGGCTCTGCCGCCCTAACCGGTTCTTGCTCATTCGCAGGAGGTGCGCGATGCATTTGCCCTGCAGGTTGGGCATTTATCATTGCGAACACGGCTTTAGCCACCATCCTGATGGTTTCCGCTGAAGGAGGTGTAGCAGGAACGTCCCTTGGTGCACTACTTTCCGCTGATTGCGGACGCTCTAACTGACCAGCACCGCTCCTAGCTGCCTATAGTAGCAAAGACACACGATTAGACGACAAACAAATTGCTAAAAGCAATCATTGGAACACTCAGGTTCCACCAAACAAGTGTATTTTCATTCCTAAGTGGACATTCATGGGTTCTTTTGATGTTATAACGATGACGCACACATGTGCTCACCACCCCTTAAAAGAATTCGTCCACGAATTCATTTAAGCCTGACCGTAACCAGAAGTCTGATACCAAATTGTAACACCTCCATCCGTCGCATGACATATAACAGAAGGTCCAGCTGGAACCCGACGCCATATACTACAGACAGTCGGAAGGGTTACCAAATGCATATTCAAACCATCCAATTATGACTACTCGTCCTACACAGAGCATTCTAGCGGAAGTTTTTAAAGTTGAAAGAACCCAAACTTAAATCCATCAAAATGAATGTCCACAGCTACAAAAACAGGAATGAAACCCCAAATACACAGAAACGGGTACATGGCCTTATGGCCTTACAAATGTTCACTTAATAAAGAGTGATTTACAAACATCGGCTCGCAGGCCGGCCACACATGATAAATATAAAGATATCTATTCTACGGCCTTCTAGGACCAGCACAGCAACATGGGCTCCAGCCCGCTATTTGGCGCTCGGCTCCGCATCACCTGCAAGCACATACCACCGCACAGTGGCAAATAAAGCAACGGTCAACTAAAAGCCGACCAAATTATAACGACACCGCCCCTTACTCGGGACGGCGGTGCTCTTTCCCTGCATAACATTAGCCCAATAATATATATAGCGCAATTATAATTCGCCACAGGTGTAGGCTCGCATGGCCAAACACCCCGTGCACTCAGGGCACATTCATGGTGAACCCTGACCCATCAGTGTATTCACCACCACCCTCAAGATGGCAACAACATGTGAGCATTTAGCCTTTCTGACCACCGTCTAAGGCTCCGACTATGCCAACGGCCAGTCCCCGTCTTCGGGTCTCTCGCACCGAACCACATAGCCTAGGTCCAATTCCACTTGCCCGTTGCTCACGCCGCATGTCCAATTTAAGTCCTATGCGCGGGCCGAGCTTCTCTCGGATCCCAAATTTTTCCAAAACAATTTCATAACCCAATTATGATCAAGGCCGGTTCCCAGACCGCCAAGTTAGCAGAACACGTTTCCGCTCAGTTTTCCGGGTGCGCCTTGAAGCTAACCTCCAAGGATCCCTGCTGCAATCTACCGCGTAGATACCCGAAAAACCCAAAACACGGAGTCTTCTCCGGCAAAACCACAACAAATGCAACTTCACCGATCCAGACAAAACACGTCCGGGTAGGCTTCACACACAATGCCTATGCCCGTACAAACGATTCCGGGCTCTATATGCAACACAAGGGGGACTATTCACATCAACCCCAAGGAACACCACACACTCGCATCACACTCGCGGGAGCGGGGTTCCCTATGCAAAAGAAAGAGCTTCAAACGCTCAAGTTGAGAATCGTTACCCTTGTAGTCCATTTTGGCGCTATGGAAAAACTACGTGGTAAGAACTCTTCGCAATGACCTTCCCTCCACGGATCCGCTCTCCGATTTCGAAACGGTGCTCCGATGCTCTGCCAGCGGCCGGAAACCTCCTTCTTCTTCCTCTTCTCTCTCACTTTGGAAGAGGAAAACTTTGGAGAGAAAATGGGGAATTAACCTCCTATTCCCGGCCTAAATAGAGCAGGGACTCATCTGAGCCGTCGGATCTAAATTAAAGAAAACGAACGGCTCGGATCTGCACAAAATTCCCCAGACCTAGGCCGCACACGGCTTGGCACACGGCCGTGTCCAAGGCCGTGTGCCTCGATCCAGGCACGATCGTTGAACTGAGAAACGCACACGGGCCAAGACACGCCCGTGTCTGACCTGACACGCCCGTGTCGGGTTCCTCGACACGCCCGTGTTCGTGGGCGTGTCACGCGTAACCGCCACGGCAACGGACACGACCCATCAGGATACAGGTAGGGACACGGGCTGGCACACGCCCGTGTCGGATGACACGCCCGTGTCATCCGGCCGTGTTCCTGGCCGTGTCCTTCTCGGGTTGAAAACGACCAAAATCACCAGCCAGACACGGCCTTGGACACGCCCGTGTCCTAGGCCGTGTACCCCTAAAAGCACTAAAACCCCTTTTTTGCGACCGACTCACACATAATTTTCGGGGAGTTACATGCGGTTAGGTGGTAACCGCAGAGCTTGCGGGTTGGCGGACTGCCTTGGGCACAGGAGGACTATGTCCATGTCCGCTGAGCTTGCGCTAGAGTTTCTCTGGTTTGGGACTTGATCACGTTTTGTGGCAAGTTATATTTGATAGCATAGTCCACAATGTCTGCTGGTTGACCGGGCGGCGTGTGCCTTTGTTCGTGGACATTGCTAATTGTGTACTGGTGCGGTGTCTGCTGGCATGCAGACTGGCTTTCTATCCCTCCACCTTGTTGTTTAGCGGATAGGCTTGTGTCCAGCCTTATCCATGCGGACTAGGCAGACTGCTTGGTGCTAGCTGCGAGCTGGGGTGGTGTTTTTATCCACTAGGGCAGTGACCACACTCCTCTCTATGCCAAAACTAGGACCCCCATGTCACATCATAACTAACTAAATGAACAGTAAGTTGAACTTGGATTAATTGCTGTGGGCTCGGATTTTCTGTCTGTGCTGTTCGAGAAGGTTAATCAGTTTGTTGTTTGCAGGTTGTGCGGCTACCACTGAGAAGCCATGATTTGGTTCTGACTACGATCAGGAATCTGTGGAGCTTGCGGTTAACAATCAGCAGTTTGTAGCAGGTCGCAATTGCGGCCAGCCGGTCTTCTCTCCTTCAGTTTTCCGAGTTCAATAACCTGTCTGCCGGTCGTGGCGGTCTGTTCTTCAGTTCAGCAGCATCTCTTGTTCGCGGACTCTGGCAGCTAGGCAACCTCTGCAGTTAGGCAACTTGTAGAGAGCGGACAAGGCATTCGGCAGAATAACGGTTTGTCCGCGGTCTACGCGGACTCCGTAGCTCAGTTCGGTGCAGCAGCGGGTTGGCAGACACGACGGACTCGGCGGTCTCTGGGATTGTCCGCCTGTCTTGTATTTGCTTGCTTGCTTGTATGCTTTCCATTTGTACATTGCCGAATCATGTCTCGTCATGTATGTCTTACCTTGAAAAGAAGATTGTTGATATTACAAGACTTTGTTGTTGCCTTATGTTTTCTCTGATTTATTAAGCTCAGTTTATGGTTGGAGTGTTCCTGGGCCTGGTTCCCGTTTTCCGCTATATCAAAAATTTTAACAGTCGAGAATGTCCCATCAAAGATCTTGTCGAACACCGGAGAGTCACTGGCGCCGTTGATCCCGCCGTAAAAGTAGGTTGTATGGACAAGGTAGCGGGAGCCGCGGAAGGTGGGAATTATGTAGTAGAACTTGCGGTGGGGGTGCCCAGCGTCGGGGAAAGAGCGTAATGTGGATAGTGTGGGAAGGAGACCGGGGAAGGAGATGCTTCGAGATTCTCCAGAGGAGATGAAGGAGAAGTCTGGCAACCATCGGATACCACCAACGACGTCAGTGGGTGTCGATGTGCCGCAGTTGAGTAGAAGACCTACAGTATTGAATAGAAGAAAATCTATTTGGTTAAAGAAAGTCTACAGATGAGAGAGACAGTGTGTATAAAAAGTACCTCGAATTCTAGGGTTTTCTGATTGAGTGAGGCTGAAGAGGGAGAAGATGAAGGCAAAAAGGAGGAGAGGGTAGGAGCTATCGTTTTGGAAGATGATGAATCAGAGAGGTTGGTGGGTTAGCTCGGAGTCATCCACGACGAAGTAATGGTAACAAGTGACGACGTCGTGGCAGAGCGGGTGGATTTTACTGGTGGGTTACCGTGTCCCGTTGATCAATCGGAGGAGAAGGCCGAAAGCGGTGGAAAGTTTAGGGTTCTACTCTCTCGATCCGGGATGAGACAGACGGATTTCGCCAGCGACGGTCGTCGGAAGAATTTTTCTCCCGGGTATCGAAATTTCTACCTACAGAGAGATTGCGTGATGGGAAGGAAGGAAATGTATTCATATTTTTGTTGTTGTTGTTATAAATTCAGAAGATCAACTTGTAAATTTGGAGAAATACGTGGGTACTACTTTAAATGACATTTTTTAGATCGACTTTAAGTGAGAGAGAAAACCGGGGACTTCCAAGATATGGTCGTAATATCATTTTTTTCTTATGTTTTGAAGTAAATATGATCGTATTTTCTATACCATCACATCGTTGAACAGACGGCCACGATTCTCCAAATTTTTTAGGTGGGTTACTATTATGAAATTGTAGCGTGATCTTTTGTCACAGTGAAGCCCGCAAAGGATAGTAAAAACTGCAAAATTAAGAGATAATAATAATGCAGAAAAATAAGAAAGCAAACACAATCACAGATGATACAGAAATTTACATGTTTTAGAGAGAAACTCCTACATTCACGGGAAGTGCGTCGAAGAACGATCCACTAAAATAATAAGAAGTGTTTGCAACAATAAAAAAACAGAACCTCGACGGCCAAATAGAGAGCTCGAGTACTTGAGATGAGTAGCCCTCACTAACAAATTTCCCCAACGAAAAAAGGAACCACTGGAGGGGGCCTCTCCTTCTACCTCCGGTTTGCAGCAGCAGTTCAGGTCGTTGACCGGCACTCTGGTGGAGGCAGCACCCGGCGAACAGTTTTGGACGCAGGAGGAATCAATTTGCGAAGAGGAATGACGAACCTAACTCCTCCACTAGTTTGCTCAGACAATTGCACCTCCTTCGCTGCCCTTTGCTGAAGAATGAGGACACTGCGCCTACCGTCGCTGATTGTCCTTCGCCGGAGTCGCACCTGCCGCTGATGAGAAGAGTCGGCTCGGCTTTGCTCTGCACTTAATTTGGCCGAATGAACCGGGGAAAAACATATATATATATATATATATATATATATATATATATATATATATATATATATATATATATATATATATATATATATATATATATATATATATCTTTAACACTTATAAAGAAATATTAGATGGTTTTTAAAATCATGAATTTAAAAGCGATTTAAGAAATCTCATCCGTTAATTTTTCTCATGAAAAATAAAAATCGTTCAAATTTTTGAGCCGCACAAAATACAATATCCTAGATCTCCTACGACTATAAAGAGGTACGGATTAGACGGAGAGAGAAAGAGTGGGAGAGAAGGAGGGAGAGCGAGCAGAGAGAGGAAGAGAGGGTGACGGGCTATTGGTATATATTATTATTATTATATATTATATATCTTTTTTATATATAGAGAGAGAAAGTTTGGAGGGGGGAGAATGTGCGGCAAAGAGAAAGAGAGAGGGAGAGAGAGAGAGGGGGAGAGAGGGATAGAGAGAGGGAGGAAGAGAGAGGAAGAGAGGGAGGGAGAGAGGGGGGATAAATTAATTATCTTACGTAAAATTATATTTTTTTTTACAAAATAAATTTTGTAATATTGATTTATATTTTTTTACGGTCATTTTGAGTACTCATATGTATATGTTGCTGCTGAGTCCCGCGTTGATGCTGGTGCAACCCGCAGGCGAATCGAGAAGTGCAGAGGCGAGTGAAGCCCGCCTAGATGAGGTCGAAGGCCACTCGAGAGCATCAAGCTGGGGGAGGGCAGCCCGCAGGGGGAGGGCGTAGCCCGCCGTCCTCGGCCGGATACTATGGCGCGTAGCCATCGGACCGGAGGCCCGTGCCTGTCACTCGTGTGTTTATATATATATATATATATATATATATATATATATATATATATATATATATATATATATATATATATATATATATATATATATATATATATATATATATATATATCTTTACTATATATAAAGAAATACTGTGGTCTGCGAATATCATGAGTTCAAAATTCCATAAGCCGTCAGATCATGAGTTCATAATTCAACAACCGTCTGATCGAGCACAATAATTAAATCATTTCATGTCTCCACATTTTAGTAGGTCTCCTAAACCTACTACTAGGGTGCCCTAAACTTATGCGAAAATACCATTTTGCCCCTATAACTCTTAAAAAAACGATCGGTTGACTGTTAAAATTATATTTTAATTAAAACACGACTATCTGGTTTTGAACCTAGGACCTCAAGGATAGGAAAAACAACTCAATCCAATGAATCAAGGAAACATTTGTGATAATAGTTAAAATAATTTATACTTATATTGTTATATTTCTTTTATTTTTATAAAAAAATTATATAAATATAGGTATAATATAATTTAATATTACATATAAATATACTATATTTAATAATAATTATATATATAATTCATTATATATATACATTTATAATTATAATTTTAAATTTTTTTATTTATAAAATTATATTTATATCTTTTTCTTAAATTATCGTTGTGGGCGGGCGACGTCTATCGGGGGCGGGCCGGGTACAGTTGCGCGAGGTTGTAGTGGCAGGCCGAGTACAGTCGCGCGGGGCTGTAGGGGCGGGGCGGGTACAGTTGCGCAAGGTCGTAGTGGCGGGCCGGGTACCATCGCGCGGGGCTGTATGGGCGTGCTGGGTACTGTCGCGATTGGCAGTAGGGGCGGAGCCCCGTGTCGGGCACTCGTATATATATATATATATATATATATATATATCAATTGCGGGCAAGATGGCATGCGGGCGTACGAGCGAAATTCTGGAGCTGTCTGATTAGGGGCAAATCCAACTCCAAAGCCTCTGTGTGCATGTTGGGTACATTGGTTTAAATGTACCTGATTTGAAGAAGCCTCACCCAACTCAATGATATACATCAAAATGTATTTGATGTGTTGTTGAGTTTACTTGTGCAGGTTAAGTATTTGCAGGAATGAAGCAAAAAGTTTCTAAGTCCATGTGTCGACACCCAGAGGGAAAGTGTCGACAATTAAGAAGACTTGTGTCGACACCCAGACAAGCAGTGTCGACACTTGGTGTATATCATTGACTAGGGTTATGACTTCTCCAAATAGGGGGAGATTGTTGGGTATATTGGTCAAATGTACCTGATTTGAAGAAGCCTCACCCAACTCAATGATATACATCATAATGTATTTGATGTATGTTGAGTTTACTTGTGCAGGTTAAGTAATCACTGGACTGAAGCAAAAAGTTTCTAAGTCCATGTGTCGACACCTAGAGGGAAAGTGTCGACACTTAAGAAAGCTTGTGTCGACACCCAGACAAGCAGTGTCGACACTTGGAGTCATTGTGTCGACACCTGGGATGCAGAGTCGACACCAGACAGAAAGTGTCGACACTTGGAGCTGTGTCGACACTCAGTGAAGAAAAGTGCAGACAGAATGTGTCGACACAAGGAGCTGTGTCGACACCCAGTGAAGCTGTGTCTACACCAGAAAGTGTCGACACTTGGAGCTGTTTCGACACTCAGCAAAAGTCTGTAGAGACTAAGTTAAAGTGTCGACACTCAGAACAATATGTCGACACTCAACAGAAAGAGTCAGCACTTGAAGTATGTGTCGAAACCCAGCACAATGTGTCGACACACAACCAGAAGAGTCAACACATGAAGTAAGTGTCGACACCCAGCACAATGTGTCGACACTTAGCTAAAGACTCTACACTTGAAGAAAGTGTCGACACAAGGAGCTGTGTCGACACTTAGCAAAGATCAGAAAAATCAACAAAATTATTATAAGTACAAGTGTCGACACTAAGGGAATGTGTCGACACTCAGCTGAAGTCTCAACAAGAAGAAGGTGTGTCGACACAAGGAGCTGTGTCGACACTCAGCAAGTATCGACATTAAAGACTATGTGTCTACACCAAGAAGCAGTGTCGACACTTGACAGATTCAACACAAGAATATGTGTCGACACAAAGGAGATGTGTCGACACTTAGAAGAATTCAGTAAAGATAGAAGATCAAGTACTTGTGTCGACACTCAATTTCAATGTCGACACCTGAAGAAGAATCTGTGTCGAGACATACAAGGAGTTGTGTCGACACCTTGTAGACTTGTGTCGACACTTACACAACATGTGTCGACACTTGGTCTATAAGTGTCGACACTTAAAGACAAAAAGTCTCGACACTTTCCGACAGTTAGAGATTTTCAAGAAATGACCGGATGACTTGACAGCTGCCGTTCCAGCCAGTCTACAGCACCTGTCAGAGATATCAGAAGTCAGTTATGGACCGGACCAGCCGGTTACCATGAAGAAGGCCTATAAATAGGCACCTACAGTTTACAGAAACAGTAGTTGAAGAGTTGTTGAAGTTGTTCAGATTGTTGAAAAACAAGTTATTAAAAGTGGTACCAAGAGTATCAACACAAGAAGATCTTGCAGTCCAAGTGCAGATCTAAGAAGTTGGAGAGAGAGGGCTCCATCCAAGAAATCAGCCTCTAGAACTAGGCTGAGAAGAAGGATTCAGATTCATTCTGGATCTTAAGTGGCAGAGGTCAAGGAACAACTGCAGGAGGATTCAGTCTTATTCAGTTCTACTCAAGAAGCTTTGAAGAAAGCTAAGTCAGATTGAATCCAGCTGAGTTCTTCCAAGAACTCATCAAGAATCTCTCAACTCCCCTCTTTTATTTCTGAGTTGTAGAGTTAATATCTGTAATACATTTTTAACTTGTAGGATCCTTTGGATCTGAGAGAATTGTAAGCCTATAATTATAAAGGCTGAGGGTAGGGCTTGAGAGCCTGAGTGTAGGAGATTGAGATCTCTGAGTGTAGGCCTTGTTGGCTGAGTGTAGGCCTTGATTGGCTGACTGTAGGGCTTGATTGGCTGAGTGTAGGCTTTGGGATAAAGCTGAGTTGTAAGGCCTTGAGCCTGAGGTGTAGGAACCATTTTGGGTTCTGAGACAGTGGAGGAGTTTAGCCGAATCTAGTACACTGCTAGATAGGCGAAGGGGGAAAGTGGATGTACCCATATCTTGGGGAACCACTATAAACCAATGTGTATGTTGTACTATTCTGTGATTGTTGCTGTGTTTGTTGTGTGTTAGCTGTGATAAAATAGTTAGTTTTTTGTGATATAACTGATTGCTGCCATTAAAGTATAAAAAGTATTAGGTCACCTATTCACCCCCCCCCCCCCCTCTAGGTGTTTAGGTACCATATCTTTCAAGTGGTATCAGAGTCAGGTTACTCAAAAAAGGACTAACAGTCTGAGGAAATACTGTTTGGCAAATTCAGTGTAAGGCAAAACACAGATTCAAGAAATTCAAGAAAATCAAGAAACATGGGTTCCTCTGAGAATCACAAGGAATTGGGTTCCATGAAATTACCCATATGCAGGAAAGAGATCTTTGGGATCTGGAAGGAAACGGTAAGGCTGTTTATGGAGGCCTCAGACCCTAGAATCTACATCACAGTAAAGGAAGGGTCTTATGTGCCCATGAAGATTTCAGTTTTGGATGCAAATCAGAGAACTCCAAAGTATTTCTCTGAGATGAATAAGGATGAGATTGTCCTAGCCACAATGGACAAGAGGGCACAGAACATAATAGTGAGTGCCATTGATGATGCAACTTTTCAGAATCTTATACACTGTAAGACAGCCAAGGAGATGTGGGACACTCTTATAGTGTATATGGAAGGATCTGAAGAAGTAAGACAAGATAGAAAATCCTTGCTAAATCAGGAGTATGAGAGTTTTAGACAAGGTAAAGGTGATAGCATAACTGAGTGCTACAAGAAGTTCTACAGAATAGTTAATGAACTCATGTCTTATGGAAGAGAGTTCAGTAACTATGAACTAAATGATAAGTTCCTAAGGTCCCTAACCAAAGATTGGGACACCAAGATCTGTGCCATAAGAGAAATGGCTAAGTTGGGAGAAATTCCTCCTCCTACACTGTTTGGCAAGTTATTGTCATATGAGATGCAGTTGACAGTGAGGAAAGAGGAGGAGAAATCAACAAGGACTGAGCACAAGGAAAGAAATGTTGCTTTCAAGACAGAAGTTCCCAGAAAGTGCAGGAATAAGTCATCAACTCCACCTCCAGAGGTAGTTGATTCAGAGTCTGGTGAGTCAGTCAGCACAAAGACTGAGAGCAGTGAAAGTGATGAAGACTTTGCTGCCTTCACTAGACACTTTCAGAAATTCTTGAAGAAGAAACAATGGAGGTCAAGACCTTCTTCTTCAAAGGGAAAGGAAGTCTTTTATCAGGAGAAAAAGCTTTCAAAGAATGACAGGAAGAGGACAAAGTCAAGCAAGGCAACTGGATCAAAGATAGTGTGCTATTGCTGCAATAGACCGGGCCATGTTATTGCAGATTGTCCTGAGAAAAGAAAGGAATCTGGTGACAGGAAAAAGACTCACTTCAAAGGCAAGAAAGAGAAGTCTTTTGTAGCCAAGAAAGAGAAGACTCTATTAGATATCTCCTCTTCAGAAACTGAGTCTGAGGCTGAAGCCTATATAGGGCTGTTTGCTGAAGAAGAAGAGGAAGAATTCATGCAGTTAATAGAGTCTATTTATGAACAAGAAGATAGTCAATGCCAAGGGCTAATGGCTTTGACAAAGAGTGCCAAAATCCTGGAGCAGCCAGGACCCAGTCAGGTACAAGGTTCATGTTCAAGTTCAGTTTCTTGTTCTAGTTCAGATTCAGATTCTTCTTCATCAAGTGATGAGAATGTATCTGAGTCTGAGGATGATATTCATCAGTTTTTAGATGAATATAAAGTGTTATTGCAAGCTTACAAGAAAAGCAAGTCCCTTGCCAAAAGTCAGGCAAAGGAAATTGCTGATCTTAAAGCTGCTGCAACAGATTTTGAGAAGCAATCTGATCAAAAGCTGAATGAGATAGCCAGACTGAAACACATAACTGTGATTCAGATGGGGTCTATCACTTTTAAGAATGATCAAATTAAGAGTCTGGAGATCAATCTTCAGAAGGAGAAGGACTTGGTAGCTAGGTTTTCTAAACCTAAGTCAGTGTTACCTTTAATTGATGATTTTGTTCATCATAAAGGCAAGGCTGGACTGGGCTTTACTAGACCTGCAAGGACTAAGCAGTCCAAGTCTAAGTCCAAGGGCAAAGCCCCAACATTCAACAAGTCTGCTGTAGATAAGACAGCAAAGGTTGTACCTAAGCAAAGGTACAACAAGTTTGAATGATGGTGCTGTGGCAAGGTTGGCCACTTTGCAGTGGACTATTGGCACAATGTCAGTGCCAAAGGAGTAGCAAGCTACCTGGTGGAAAGCCAGTAGGTAGTTTTGTCAAGTTACAGACTAACAAGTACCAAGGACCCAAAAATTCTTTGGGTTCTAAGGTCCATTAATCTGTTTTGCAGGTAAGTCCAAGTGGCCATACCCCAACATGGTACTTGGACAGTGGATGTTCCAGACATATGACTAGAACAAGAGGATTACTAAAGGACTATATTCCAATAAAAGATGGTCCAAAAGTAACCTTTGGTGGTTCTGAAAAAGGAATCATCAAAGGATTTGATAATATTTCTACAAACTTAGTTACCATTACTCAAGTGGCTTATGTTAAAGGGTTGAAACACAACCTAATAAGTATAAGTCAATTAAGTGATGTTGGGTATGACATCTCATTTGTTAAAAATGGTTGTCATATCAAGAGGTCAAGTGATCAAGAGATCATTTTGACAGGTTATAGGAAGAGGAATGTCTACTGCCTAGACATTATGATTGAGAACAATGGTTCTCCAGTTTGTCTTGTAGCTGATGAGACAGTCTCTCATTGTGTCAAATGGCACAAGAGGCTTGCCCATCTTAACTACAAGACTATTAGCAAACTCTTTAGCAAAGAGTTAGTGAGGAATGGTCCTCAAGTTAAGTGTGTTAAAGATGGTATTTGCTCAGCTTGTCAAAAGGGCAAGCAGACTAAATCCACCTTTAGAAGCATAGAGAACAAAGATGGTGTGAGGTGTTTATACCTCTTGCATATGGATCTCTTTGGTCCAATGCCAGTTCACAGCTTAGGTAGGAAGGTCTATACCTTTGTAGTTGTAGATGACTACTCAAGGCTTTCCTGGGTGTTCTTCTTAAGACAGAAATCTGAAACACCTAGTGTCTTCTATAGCTTTGTCAAGCAAATTCAGAATGAACTAAATAGTACTGTGGTCAAAATTAGAAGTGACCATGGTACTGAATTTCAGTCTGATAGCATGACAAAACTGTGTGAAGACTTTGGGATATTTCAAGAATTCTCTTCACCTGGAACACCTCAGCAAAATGACATTGCTGAGAGGAAGAATAGAACCTTGATAGAGGCTGGTAGGACCCTACTAAGTGATACATCACTGCTAGAATACTTCTGGGCTGAAGCAGTTAATACTGCATGCCATGTTATAAATAGGGCTATCATCACTAAAAGGCTTAACAAGACCCCCTATGAAGTTGTGAAAGGTAGGAAACCAAACCTATCCTATCTTAGGATCTTTGGTTGCAAATGCTTCATACTTAACAATGGGAAGTCTTACTTAACTAAGTTTGCTGCCAAGTCCCAAGAGGGAATTTTTGTTGGGTACAACAATAACAGTAAGGCTTATAGAGTCTACAACTTGACTACACAAGTTGTAGAAGAATCAGTGCATGTAGTTTTTGATGAGACTAAACTTATTAATAGTGAGTTGTCTAGCAGTGTATGCAGCCCTACAGGTTTGACAAAGAAATTGGACAAGCTTACTATAGAAGAAGTTCCTGCTGCAAGGCAGCAAGTAGAAGACAGTAGTTGTTGTCCAGGGGGAGAACTACATGTGCCAATTGCTGAAGAAATACAAGGAGTACAGCATGATGCAGATGCTGAAGTGGTTCAACCAGAAGTTAGGATGCCACCAGCCCACAGGCATCTTAGAGATCATCCAGTAGAGCTGATTATTGGAGATCCAAGACAAGGAGTTTAAACCAGGAGTAGAAACATGAATGCAGCAATCTACTCCAGCTTTCTGTCACAAGTTGAACCTAAAAAGTTTGAAGAAGCAATACAAGATCCACAATGGACTGAAGCAATGCAAGAAGAGCTTAATCAGTTCAAGAGGTGCAAGGTCTGGGAATTGGTTCCTAAACCTAAAGACCACAATGTAATAGGAACTAAGTGGATCTACAGAAATAAGATGGATGAACAAGGGGTCATCATTAAGAATAAGGCTAGACTGGTTACTAAAGGATATAGGCAAGAAGAAGGTATTGACTTTGATCAAACCTTTGCTCCAGTAGCCAGACTGGAAGCCATAAGAATGTTGTTGGCCTATGCAACCTATCAAGGATTCAAGGTATACCAAATGGATGTCAAGTCAGCATTCCTAAATAATAATCTTAAAGAAGTCTATGTGGAGCAGCCTTCAGGTTTTGTTGATCCAACTCTACCTCATCATGTCTATAAACTTAGGAAAGCTTTATATGGGTTAAAGCAAGCCCCTAGGGCTTGATATGAAACTCTATCTAGTTTCCTCATTGAGAACAAGTTCTCAAGGGGGAAAATAGATAAGACTCTATTCCTTAGGGAATCTAGAGGCAAAGTTATACTAGTCCAAATATATGTAGATGACATAATATTTGGGTCTACTGAAAGCAGCCTTTGCAAAAAGTTTGCAAAACTTATGCAGGGTCAGTTTGAGATGAGTAGTATGGGAGAGCTGAAGTTTTTCTTGGGTCTCCAAGTTAAACAGACTGAAAGTGGTTTATCCATATGTCAGTCCAAGTTCACCCTAGAACTCATAAGGAAGTATGGTATTGATTCATCCAGTACCATGAAGACTCCTATGGGGTCAAGTATGTCTCTTAGCAAGGATGATGCAGGGAAACCTGTAGATGAAACCTTGTATAGAGGGATAGTTGGCTCCCTATTATACTTGACTGCTAGTAGACCTGACATCATGTATGCTACATGTGTTTGTGCCAGGTATCAAGCCTGCCCTAAAGAGTCTCATTTGACAGCAGTCAAAAGAATATTGAGATATCTAAAGGGCACTCCCTATCTAGGCCTCTGGTACCCTAGGAATGGAGATTTTGATCTAACAGGTTATTCAGATGCAGACTTTGCAGGATGCAAGGAGGATAGAAAAAGTACTACTGGAACCTGTCAATTCCTAGGTGGGAGACTAATTTCATGGAGTAGCAAGAAGCAAACCAGTGTGGCTATCTCCACAGCTGAGTCAGAGTATGTGGCTGCAGGAAGTTGCTGTGCTCAACTTCTGTGGATTCAACATCAGCTAGAGGACTATGGATTTCAGGTAAGTAGAACTCCACTTTTCTGTGATTCTACAAGTGCTATTTCAATAGCTAATAACCCTGTATCTCATAGTAGAACTAAACATATTGAAATTAAATATCATTTTCTTAGGGAGCATGTAGAAAGAGAAGATATTTTACTTGAATATGTTAATACAGATAATCAAATAGCTGATATGTTTACTAAGCCCCTAGAAGAAGCTAAGTTCAATAGATTCAAAATTGAACTAGGAATGTTAAACTTAGAATAAGTTTACAGAATTAAAATTGGCCAAGTAAAAAGATGTCGACACATAGACAAGTCTATGTCGACACAGAATAGTGGTGTCGACACTTCAGGAAAAAGGTGTCGACACATCTAGGATGTTGGTGTCGACAGTTCAGAATGTTAGTGTCGACACATGACAAGTAGGTGTCGACACATCCAATATGGTGTCGACACTTATGTTTTACTCAGTATTTACTAAGTAAAGTCTCGACAATGTGTCGAGTTATGTTGTGTCGACACATAACCAAGTGTCGACACATAAAATCTGTTGACTAAACTTGTGTCGACACATGTGTGTCGAGACATTATAAGTCAGTGTCGACACTTATTGCCAGTGTCGACACATTTTAAGTTAGCTGTCCCGCCTGTTCATCTTCAAAATCAGATAGGTATAAATAGGGTTCTGTCTTTGTTTGTCGACACGCTTTCAAAGTTTCGAGACCAAAACTATTGTGTCGACACCTCTCTTTTCTAAAGACAAATTCTACAAACCCTAATGGCTCCTAAGCTTGAGGAGAACGTTAACGAGGGTTATGAGCTTGTGCGCGGCGCGTTTGACGATGCAGATGCAGAAATCAAGGCGGTTGTAACCCTAGTCGCCGATTCTGGACTAGAATATCTAGTGTCTGAACCTACAAAGATTTGGAAGAAGGAGGTACTTGAATTCCTTAATGGAGCTGCAGTAGATGAATCTGGATTCAGAATCAAATCCCGAGTTCATGGAACTAAGGTCAAGGTTTCACCTAAAAATCTGAGGAAGGTGCTTCAGCTACCAAAAATTCAATATGAAGAAGAGGTTACTGCTTCAAAGACTAGGGAAGCTTTAACCTGGTGTGGACTTGATCCAAAGATGAAGCTGGGTTCTGTTTTCAATAGAAAAGGCATGAATAACCAAGGAAAGTTCATGTCTGAGATTGTGGGAAAAGTCTTACTCAGCAAGCCTGGAGGGCATGACAGAGTGTCTGCCCATATGTTTGGCATCATGACAAGGATAATCTTCACTCTGAAAATAGATTGGTCTACAGTGGTTTATGAGAAAATTAAGGAGAGCTTGAAGAAGCCCAATCTGGGCAGGATCATTAGTCTCTACCTAGCTGGTACCATACCAGAGGTAATGAATACTGCTGCAGGCAGCAAGATAAACCACATGAGGAAAATGGATCTAAGGATCTTTTCAAGATGGGATAGGGTGTTGTCCAAGGAAATACCAACCCCAGAGAAGACAGTTACTTAGAAGGAGATTCCTCCAAAGAAAAAGAGAAAAACTGCTCCAGTGGCACAAGAGTCCTCCTGCAGTTCAGGGAGTGAAGAACATGTTATTTTCACTCCTGATGATCAAGAGGAAGAGGCTGCAGAGAAGACTCCTGCTCCTCAAGAGATAGCTGAGATCCATGGGGAGCTACCACAAGCTAGCCCCATCCACAGGGATCAAAGCAAGGGGGAGCCTCCAGTTGTAGAAGAACCATCTACACTGGACAGTGAGCAAGCCACCATCATCATACAAGAGGTACTCACTGACCTAAATACTTTAGAATATCTTATAGAAGATGCTGATTTGTCTGATGTTCCTCAGCAAACTCAGCTGTCTAGTCAAGAACCAGATGTTGTTATCAAAGACACATCTGCTGTTCCAGTAGCTGAAGAGCAAAGAATGTCTCCAGCTCAATCTCCACCTTAATTCACCATGGAAGATTTATTCCTTAATCTAGACCAACAAGATTTTGACATGGACAAGGATGCTGATGCAAGAGATAATGCTGCTGCTGAGGGAGAGAAGGTACAAGATCTGGAAGAGCCTATTAGGCAGGAAACTGAGAAGGCACCTGATGTGCAAGCTGACAAACCTCCAAGCCCTAAGGATAGGGTTGACATAGCCAGCACTTCTGCCTCTGAAGATTATGAGAGTGCTAGGGATAAGAAGAAGAAACTGTATGTCTTCAAAAGGAGAAGTCAGAGTTATAAGAAAGCTCTGCAATCTATAGCCCCACAGACTATAGTTCAACAAGCTCCAACTGTTGATTATAGTGCTTTACTGATTGCACTACAGATTAAAATGGATGAACAAAGACAAGCTATAGAGGCTTATGTAGATGAAGGGCACAAAACTTTACAGTTTGATCTGGCACAAGATATAAAGTCTATAAGGTTTGAAATGAACCTTAACAAAAAGGAAATGACTGAATGCTTCCACAAAGGTGGAAATGCAGTGGTATACTTGGCAACCCATCAGGAGAAGATCAAAGAACAAGTGGATGATATAGCATTGAAACAAGGATATGTTCTGGAAAATCAGATAAGAATGAATGATAATTTGACTGATTCTCATAATGCTATAATCACTGAGTTGAAGAACAAGGCTGCTGAACCTTCTACATCTACTGCTGCTGCTAAAGCTGAATTTGACATAGCCTTTCAAGAGGAAATTTCTACTGTGAAGACTGCAATCCAAGCCTCCCATAAAGCTATATTTGATCAACTTCAAAAGATTAAACCATTCTTTAAAGAGGGCATCAGATACTTGGATAGTCAAATCAGGTTTCAAAAGGATGATGTCAGAGATCACATGGCTAGAGAAGTCATAAAGGGGGAGAGAGTATTAGTCAAAGCTAGCTCTTACCATGCCAAATGGATATCTAATTCCATCAGAGCTACACTGGGCTATCCTCCACTCTGTGATGATGACAATGTTGCTGAATCTGGGATTCAAACTGCCTATCTTAGGAGGTGAGCAACCAGAAGTAGCTCAGGTCATTTATCCACCTCCAGACTTTGACATGATTCAAGTAGATGTGAGCACCATGTATAGCCCACCTGAGGGCAAGGACCATGTCCATATTGAAAAGGTTGTTCAACCTATATCTGAAGCCATGCAAGAGGCATTACATAAGGAAGAAGAGACAAGGTTGTCCAAAAAGAGGTTTAGGGAACAAGCAGAACAAAAGCCAGATTTTGAACAGTGGAGCCCTACCTCTAGGAATATAATATTAACTGCCTGGAAAGCTGCCAAGGACAATACTCATGACAGGAACAAGTGGTTCTCTGAAGCTGAATGGAGAAAACATGAAATAAG
Organism: Platanthera guangdongensis; assembly: GCA_039583875.1. Classification (NCBI taxonomy): domain Eukaryota; kingdom Viridiplantae; phylum Streptophyta; class Magnoliopsida; order Asparagales; family Orchidaceae; genus Platanthera; species Platanthera guangdongensis. Next base: position 49,612,684 of record CM077156.1, read on the forward strand.
ACAAGAGGCCATTGTTCAATTCAGAAGGAAGGCTAAGATGGGAAAGCTACCTCCTACTGCAGTGGAGCCTAGCAAGTACTTCCCTAAGCCATATCATTATTTTGAGAGGCAGAAGATCAAGGCAGAAGAACTCAAAAAGAAAGATCTAAAAGGCAAGAAGCCTGCTGATGCTGAAACTGTTAAAGCCCCTGTCAAAGCTAAAGTCCAAGCTGGCAAGGGAATAGTTATCAAGGAACCTGATCAGAAATAGATTAAGAATTTACTTAAAGATTATTTTGTAATCTTTTAAATGAAAAATATTTTTGTAAACTACTAAAGATGTATATGGAAAATGTTAGAACAATATATGATAAATATATTTCATGATTGTTCTGTGAATGTGTCTAATTCTTGTTTGTTCTGAAATGATGAATGTGTATACATGTGTGAATTAATACATGTTTATGTTTACCCTGCTGAATATAACCTGCTTTACATCATTTTGTAATTTTTAATTATGAATGGTGTATATCATTGACTAAGGGTTATGACTTCTCCAAATAGGGGGAGATTATTGGGTACATTGGTCAAATGTACCTGATTTGAAGAAGCCTCACCCAACTAAATGATATACATCATAATGTATTTGATGTATGTTGAGTTTACTTGTGCAAGTTAAGTAATCACTGGACTGATGCAAAACGTTTCTAAGTCCATGTGTCGATACCTAGAGGGAAAGTGTCGACACTTAAGAAAGCTTGTGTCGACACCCAGACAAGCAGTGTCGACACTTGGAGTCATTGTGTCGACACCTGGGATGCAGAGTCGACACCAGACAGAAAGTGTCGACACTTGGAGCTGTGTCGACACTCAGTGAAGAAAAGTGCAGACAAAATGTGTCGACACAAGGAGCTGTGTCGACACCCAGTGAAGTTATGTCTACACCAGAAAGTGTCGACACTTGGATCTGTTTCGACACTCAGCAAAAGTCTGCAGAAACTAAGTTAAAGTGTCGACACTCAGAACAATGTGTCGACACTCAACAGAAAGAGTCAGCACTTGAAGTATGTGTCGACACCCAGCACAATGTGTCGACACACAACCAGAAGAGTCAACACATGAAGTAAGTGTCGACACCCAGCACAATGTGTCGACACTTAGCTAAAGACTCTACACTTGAAGAAAGTGTCGACACAAGGAGCTGTGTCGACACTTAGTAAAGATCAGAAAAATCAACAAAATTATTCTAAGTACAAGTGTCGACACTAAGGGAATATGTCGACACTCAGCTGAAGTCTCAACAAGAAGAAGGTGTGTCGACACAAGGAGCTGTGTCGACACTCAGCAAGTATCGACATTAAAGACTATGTGTCGACACCAAGAAGCAGTGTCGACACTTGACAGATTCAACACAAGAAGATGTGTCGACACAAAGGAGATGTGTCGACACTTAGAAGAATTCAGTAAAGATAGAAGATCAAGTACTTGTGTCGACACTCAATTTCAGTGTCGACACCTGAAGAAGAATCTGTGTCGAGACATACAAGGAGTTGTGTCGACACCTTGTAGACTTGTGTCGACACTTACACAACATGTGTCGACACTTGGTCTATAAGTGTCGACACTTAAAGACAGAAAGTCTCGACACTTTCAGACAGTTAGAGATTTTCAAGAAATGACTGGATGACTTGACAGCTGCCGTTCCAGCCGGTCTACAGCACCTGTCAGAGATATCAGAAGTCAGTTATGGACCGGACCAGCCGGTTACCATGAAGAAGGCCTATAAATAGGCACCTATAGTTTACAGAAACAGTAGTTGAAGAGTTGTTGAAGTGGTTCAGATTGTTGAAAAACAAGTTATTAAAAGTGGTACCAAGAGTATCAACACAAGAAGATCTTGCAGTCCAAGTGCAAATCTAAGAAGTTGGAGAGAGAGGGCTCCATCCATGAAATCAGCCTCTGGAACTAGGCTGAGAAGAAGGATTCAGATTCATTCTGGATCTTAAGTGGCAGAGGTCAAGGAACAACTGTAGGAGGATTCAGTCTTATTCAGTTCTACTCAAGAAGCTTTGAAGAAAGCTAAGTCAGATTGAATCCAGCTGAGTTCTTCCAAGAACTCATCAAGAATCTCTCAACTCCCCTCTTTTATTTCTGAGTTGTAGAGTTAATATCTGTAATACATTTTTAACTTGTAGGATCCTTTGGATCTGAGAGAATTGTAAGCCTATAATTATAAAGGCTGAGGGTAGGGCTTGAGATCCTGAGTGTAGGAGATTGAGATCTCTGAGTGTAGGCCTTGTTGGCTGAGTGTAGGCCTTGATTGGCTGACTGTAGGCCTTGATTGGCTGAGTGTAGGCTTTGGGATAAAGCTAAGTTGTAAGGCCTTGGGCCTGAGGTGTAGGAACCATTTTGGGTTCTGAGACAGTGGAGGAGTTTGGCCGAATCTAGTACACTGCTAGATAGGCAATGGGGGAAAGTGGATGTACCCATATCTTGGGGAACCACTATAAACCACTGTGTATGCTGTACTGTGCTGTGATTGTTGCTGTGTTTGTTGTGTGTTAGCTGTGATAAAATAGTTAGTTTTCTGTGATATAACTGATTGCTGTCATTAAAGTATAAAAAGGATTAGGTCACCTATTCACCCCGCCCCCCTCTAGGTGTTTAGGTACCATATCTTTCAATAAGTGTCGACACTTAAAGACAGAAAGTCTCGACACTTTCAGACAGTTAGAGAATTTTCAAGAACTGACTGGATGACTTGACAGCTGCCGTTCCAGCCGGTCTACAGCACTTGTCAGAGTTGTCAGAATTCAGTTATGGACCGGACCAGCCGATTACCATGAAGAAGGCCTATAAATAGGCTTATACAGTCTACAAAAAAAGGGTTGTTGAAGATTGATAAGGTTCACATTATTAATCAAGTATCTAACAAAGAAGATCAAGCTATTCCTTGAAGAATAAAGTGCAGATCTAAGAAGTTGGAGAGAGAGAGCTCCATCCAAGAAATCAGCCGTTGGAACTAGGCTGAGAAGAAGCGTTTAGATTTATTCTGGATCTTATGAAGCAGAGATCAAGGATCAACTGCAGAAGGAGTCAATTTTATTGAGTTCTACTTTCAAGAAGCTTTGAAGAAAGCTAAGTCAGATTGATTTCAGCTGAGTTCTTCCAAGAACTCATCAAGAAACTCACAACTCCCCTCTCTTGTCTTTGGGTTGCTGAGTTAACAATTATATATTCATTTTATCTTGTAGGATCTTTTGGATCTAAGTTTTTGTAAGCCTGTAATTATAAAGGCTGAGTGTAGGGCTTGAGAGCCTGAGTGTAGCAGATTGAAATCTCTAAGTGTAGGCCTTGGTGGTTGAGTGTAGGCCTTTGTGGCTGAGTGTAGGCTTTGTGGAAAAGCTGAGTTGTAGGGCCTTGGTCCTGAGGTGTAGGAACCAGTTTGAGTTCTGAGATAGTGGAGAAGTTTGGCCGAATCTAGTACACTGCTAGATATGCGAAGGGGGAAAGTGGATGTACCCAAACCTTGGGGAACCACTATAAAACTGTGTGTCTTCTGTGTGCTGAGATTTGCTGTGAATACTGTGTGATTGCTGTGCAATAGTAGAGTAGATTCTGTGTTAAAAACTGATTGCTGCCATAAAAAGTTAAGAAGAATTTGGTCACCTATTCACCCCCCCTCTAGGTGTTTAGGTACTATATCTTTCAAGTGGTATCAAAGCGAGGTTGCTCAAAAAGGACTAACAGTCTGAGGAGATCCTGATTGGCAGATTCAGTCTAAGTCAAATTACAGATTCAAGAAAATCAAGAACCATGGGTTCCACAGATAATCACAAGGAATTGGGATCCATGAAATTACCTATATGTAGGAAAGAGATATTTGGGATCTGGAAGGAAAGGGTAGGCGAAGGGGGAAAGTGGATGTACCCAAACCTTGGGGAACCACTATAAAACTGTGTGTCTTCTGTGTGCTGAGATTTGCTGTGAATACTGTGTGATTGTTGTGCAATAGTAGAGTAGATTCTGTGTTAAAAACTGATTGCTGCAATAAAAAGTTAAGAAGAATTTGGTCACCTATTCACCCCCCTCTAGGTGTTTAGGTATTATATCTTTCAAGTGGTATCAGAGGGAGGTTGCTCAAAAAGGACTAACAGTCTGAGGAGATCCTGATTGGCAGATTCAGTCTAAGTCAAATTACAGATTCAAGAAAATCAAGAACCATGGGTTCCACAGATAATCACAAGGAATTGGGATCCATGAAATTACTTATATGTAGGAAAGAGATATTTGTGATCTGGAAGGAAAGGGTAAGGCTTTTTATGGAAGCCTCATACCCTAGGATTTATATCACAGTCAAAGAGGGGCCATATGTGCCCATGAAGATATCAGTTCTAGATGCAAATCAGAGAACACCAAAGGATTTCTCTGAAATGACAAAGGATGAGATTGTCCTAGCCACCATGGACAAAAGTGCTCAAAACATTATAGTGAGTGTCATAGATGATGCAACTTTTCAGAATCTAATACACTGTAAGACAGCCAAAGAGATGTGGGATACTCTTATTATGTATATGGAGGGTTCTGAAGAAGTAAGGCAAGACAGAAAATCCTTGCTAAATCAAGAGTATGAAAGTTTTAGACAAGGAAAGGGTGATAGCATAACTGAGTGTTATAAGAAGTTCTATAGGATAGTGAATGAACTCATGTCTTATGGAAGAGAGTTCAGTAATTATGAACTAAATGACAAGTTTCTAAGGTCCCTAACTAAAGATTGGGACACCAAGATCTGTGTCATTAGAGAAATGGCTAAGTTGGGAGAAATTCCTCCACCTACACTGTTTGGCAAATTGTTGTCATATGAAATGCAGTTGACAGTGAGGAAAGAGGAGGAGAAATCAACAAGAAATGAACATAAGGAAAGGACAGTAGCTTTCAAGACAGAAGCCCCCAGAAAGTACAGAGGTAAGTCACCAACTCCACCTCCAAAGGTTGCTGAATCAGAGTCAGATGAGTCTATCAGCACAAAGTCTGAAAGCAGTGAAAGTGATGAAGACTTTGCTGCCTTCACTAGACATTTTCAAAAGTTCTTGAAGAAGAAACAGTGGAGGACAAGGCCTTCTACTTCACAGGGAAAAGAAGACTTCTATCAGAACAAAAAGTCTTCAAAGAAAGACAGGAAGAGGACTAAGTCTAGTAAGGCAACTGTTTCAAAAATAGTCTGCTATTGCTGCAATAGACAAGGCCATGTTGTTGCAGATTGTCCAAAAAAGAGAAAGGAGTCTGGTGAGAGGAAGAAGACTCATTTCAAAGGCAAGAAAGAGAAGTCTTTTGTTGCCAAAAAGGAGAACACTCTGTCAGATATTTCTTCTTCAGAAACTGAGTCAGATGCTGAGGCATACATAGTGCTGTTTGCTGAAGAAGAAGAAGAAGAGTGCAGATTATGGATTCTATATATGAGCAAGAAGACTGTCAGTACCAAGGACTAATGGAATTGACTGAAAATGACAAAATCCTGGAGTAGTCAGGACCCAGTAAGGTACAAAGTTCAACTTTAAGTTCAGTCTCTTGTGCCAGTACAGAATCAGATTCATCATCATCAACTGATGAGAGTGCATCTGAGTGTGAAGGAGATATTCATCAGCTGATACATGAATATAAAGTACTGTTGCAAGCTTATAAGAAGAGCAAGTCCCTAGTCAAAAGTCAGGCAAAGGAAATTGCTGATCTCAAAGCTGCTGCAACAGATTCTGAGAAGTTATTTGATCAAAAGCTTAATGAGATAGCCAGACTGAAGCACATAACAGTGATTCAGATGGGAACTATATCATTTAAAAATGATCAAATCAAGAGTCTGGAGATCAATCTTCAGAAGGAGAAGGACTTAGTTGCTAGGTTTTCTAAACCTAAGTCAGTTTTACCCATAATTGATGAGTTTGTTCATCACAAAGGTAAAGCTGGACTGGGATTTACTAGACCTGCAAGGACTGTTCAGTCCAAGTCCAAGGGCAGAGCCCCAACACTCAACAAGTCAGCTGTAGATAAGACAGCAAAGACACTACCTAAGCAAAGGTACAATAAGTTTGAATGTTGGTGCTGTGGCAAGGTTGGCCATTTTGCAATGGATTGTTGGCACAATGCTAGTGCCAAAGTGAGTAGCAAACTGCCTATTGGAAAACCAGTAGGTAGCTTTGTCAGGTTGCAAACTAACAAGTATCAAGGACCCAAGAATTCTTTGGGTTCTAAGGTTCATTAATCTGTTTTGCAGGAGAGTCCAAGTGGCCATGCCCCAACATGGTACTTGGACAGTGGATGTTCCAGACATATGACTGGAACTAGAGGATTACTATGGGACTACATTCCAATCAAAGATGGTCCAAAAGTCACCTTTGATGGTTCTGAAAAAGGAATCATCAAAGGATTTGGTAACATTTCTAGTAACTTGGTTACCATTACTCAAGTGGCTTATGTTAAAGGGTTGAAACACAACCTAATAAGTATAAGTCAATTAAGTGATGTAGGGTATGACATCTCATTTGTTAAAAATGGTTGTCATATCAAGAGTTCAACTGATCAAGAGATCATTTTGACTGATTATAGAAAAAGAAATGTCTACTGCTTAGACATTATGGTTGAGAACAATGGTTCTCCAGTGTATCTTGTAGCTGATGAGACAGTCTCTCATTGTGTCAAATGGCACAAGAGGCTAGCCCATCTTAACTACAAGACTATTGGCAAACTCTTTAGCAAAGAGTTAGTGAGGAATGGTCCTCAAGTTAAGTGTGTTAAAGATGGTATTTGCTCAGCTTGTCAAAAGGGCAAGCAGACTAGATACACGTTTAGAAGCATAGAAAACAAAGATGATGTGAGGTGTTTATACCTCTTGCATATGGATCTCTTTGGTCCAATGCCAGTTCACAGCTTAGGTAGGAAGGTCTATACCTTTGTAGTTGTAGATGACTACTCAAGGTTTTCCTGGGTGTTCTTCTTAAGACAGAAATCTGAAACACCTAGTGTCTTATATAGCTTTGTCAAGCAAATTCAGAATGAACTAGACAGTACAGTGGTCAAGATTAGAAGTGACCATGGTACTGAATTTCAGTCTGATAGCATGACAAAACTATGTGAAGACTTTGGGATATTTCAAGAGTTTTCTTCACCTAGAACACCTCAGCAAAATGGCATTGCTGAGAGGAAGAATAGGACCTTGATTGAGGCTGGTAGGACCCTATTAAGTGATACATCACTACCAGAATATTTCTGGGCTGAAGCAGTTAATACTGCATGCCATGTTATAAATAGGGCTACCATCACTAAAAGCCTCAACAAGACCCCCTATGAGGTTGTGAAAGGCAGGAAACTAAACCTATCCTATTTCAGGATCTTTGGTTGTAAGTGCTTCATACTTAACAATGGAAAGTCTTACTTGACCAAGTTTGCTGCCAAGTCCCAAGAGGGAATTTTGTTGGGTACAACAACAACAGTAAGGCTTATAGAGTCTACAACTTGTCTACACAAGTTGTAGAAGAATCTGCACATGTAGTATTTAATGAGACAAAACTTATTAACAATGAGTTGTCTAGTAGTGTATGCAGCCCCACAGGTTTAACAAAGAAGATGGACAAGCTTACTATAGAAGAAGTACCTACTGCAAGACAGCAAGTAGAAGACAGTGGCTGTTGTCCATGGGGAGAACTACATGTACCAATTGCTGATGAAGTTCAAGGAGTACAACATGATGGAGATGTTGAAGAGGTTCAACCAGAAGTCAGGATGCCTCCAGCCAATAGGCATCTTAGAGATCATCCAGTAGAGCAGATCATTGGTGATCCAAGACAAGGGGTACAAACAAGGAGCAAAAATCTGAATGCAGCAATCTACTCCAGTTTTCTATCTCAAGTTGAACCAAAGAAGTTTGAAGAAGCCATTCTAGATCCACAATGGACTGAAGTAATGCAAGAAGAGCTGAATCAGTTCAAGAGGTGCAAGGTCTGGGAACTTGTTCCTAAACCTAAAGACCACAATGTAATAGGAACCAAGTGGATCTACAGGAATAAGATGGATGAAGAAGGGGTCATCATTAAGAATAAAGCAAGACTGGTTGCTAAAGGATATAGGCAGGAAGAAGGTATTGACTTTGATCAAACCTTTGCTCCAGTAGCCAGACTGGAAGCCATAAGGATGTTTCTTGCCTATGCAACCTTTCGAGGATTCAAGATTTACCAAATGGATGTCAAGTCAGAATTTCAGAATGGTAATCTTAAAGAGGATGTCTATGTGGAACAGCCATCAGGTTTTGTTGATTCAACTCTACCTAATCATGTCTATAGACTTAGGAAAGCTTATATGGGTTAAAGCAAGCCCCTAGGGCTTGGTATGAAACCCTATCTAGTTTCCTCATTGAGAACAAGTTCTCAAGGTGGAAAATAGATAAGACTATATTCCTTAGGGAATCTAGAGGCAAAGTTATACTAGTCTAAATATATGTAGATGACATTATATTTGGGTCTACTAAAAGCAGCCTTTGCAAAAAGTTTGTAAAACTTATGCAAGGTCAATTTGAGATGAGTAGTATGGGAGACCTAAAGTTTTTCTTGGGTCTCCAAGTTAAACAGACTGAGAATGGTTTATCCATTTGTCAGTCCAAGTTCACCCTAGAACTCATAAGGAAGTATGGTATGGATTCATCCAGTACCATGAAGACTCCTATGGGGTCAAGTATGTCTCTTAGCAAGGATGATGCAGCGAAACCTGTAGATGAAACCTTGTATAGAGGGATAGTTGGCTCCCTATTATACTTGACTGCAAGTAGACCAGATATCATGTATGCTACATGTGTCTGTGCAAGGTATCAAGCCTGCCCTAAAGAGTCTCATTTGACAGCAGTCAAAAGAATATTGAGATATCTAAAGGGCACTCCCTATCTAGGCCTCTGGTACCCTAGGAATGGGGATTTTGAACTAACAGGTTATTCAGATGCAGACTTTGCAGGATGCAAAGAAGATAGAAAAAGCACTACTGGAACCTATCAATTCCTAGGTGGAAGACTAATTTTATGGAGTAGCAAGAAGCAAACAAGTGTGGCTATCTCCACTACAGAGTCAGAATATGTGGCTGCAGGAAGTTGCTGTGCTCAACTTCTTTGGATACAACATCAGCTTGAGGACTATGGAATTCAGGTAAGTAGAACTCCACTCTTTTGTGATTCTACTAGTGCTATTTCAATAGCTAATAATCCTGTATCCCATAGTAGAACAAAACATATTGAAATTAAATATCATTTCTTAGGGAGCATGTAGAAAGAGAAGATATTTTACTTGAATATGTTAAAACTGATAATCGACTAGCTGATATGTATACTAAGCCCCTAGAAGAAGCTAAGTTCAATAGATTTAAAATTGAACTAGGAATGATAAACTTAGAGTAAGTTTACAGAATTGGAAATGGCTAAGTAAAAAGGTGTCGACACATAGAGATTTCTATGTCGACACAGAATATAGGTGTCGACACTTCAGGAAAAAGGTGTCGACACATCTAGGAAGTTGGTGTCGACACTTCAGAATATTAGTGTCGACACATGTCAAGTAGGTGTCGACACATCCAAAGTGGTGTCGACACTTAAGTTTTACTCAGAATTCTCTAAGTAAAGTCTCGACTAAATGTCGAGTTGAGTGGTGTCGACACATAAACAAGTGTCGACACATATAATCTGTTGACTAAAATTATGTCGACACACATGTGTCGAGCCATTATAAGTCATTGTCGACACTTATTGCCAGTGTCGACACAATTTAAGTTAGATGTCTCGCCTGTTCATCTTCAAACCTAGAAAGGTATAAATAGAATTTTGCCTTAGTTTGTCGACACGCTTTCAAAGTTTCGAGACCAAACATCTGTGTCGACACCTCTCTTCTCTCAAGATAAATTCTACAAACCCTAATGGCGCCAAAGCTTGAGGAGAATGTCAACGAAGGGTACAAACTGGCGCGGGATGCTTTTGAGGATGCCGATCAAGAAATCAAGAACGTGATTACCTTAGTAGCAGATTCAGGGTTAGAATATCTTGTTTCAGAACCTACTAAAATATGGAAGAAAGAGGTACTGAAATTCCTCAATGGAGCTGAAGTGGACGAATCTGGATACAAGATCAAATCCAGAGTTCATGGAGAAAAGGTTAAGATTTCACCAAAAAGTCTGAGAAAGGTACTTCGGTTGCAAAGAACTAAAGAGGAAGCTGAGGTTACAGCTTCAAAGACCAGGGAAGCTCTAACCTAGTGTGGACTAGATTCTAAAATGAAGATTGGTTCAGTTTTCAACAGAAAAGGAATGAACAGTCAAGGGAAATTCCTTTCTGAAATTGTTGGAAAGGTAATATTAAGCAAGCCAGGAGTGCATGACAGAGTGTCTGTCTATATGTTTAGTATTATGACAAGGATAATCTTCTCTCTGCAAACTGACTGGTCTATGGTAGTTTATGAGAAGATTAAAGAAAGCCTAAAGAAGCCCAACTTAGGCAGAATTTTAAGTCTTTACCTAGCAAGTGTTATACCTGAAGTTATGAGTCAGGCTGCTGGAAGTAAAATAAATCACATGAGGAAAATGGATCTGAGAATATTCTCTAGATGGGACAGGGTGTTGTCTAAGGAGATGCCAACCCCTGAGAAGATCATTCCCGAGAAAGTATCTCTTCCAAAGAAGAAGAGGAAAACTGCTCCAGTGGCTCAAGAGTCCACTAGCAGCTCAGACAGTGAAGAATAAGTTGCCTTCACACCAGATGAGAATGAGGAAGGACCTGCTGTAAAATCTCCAGCTCCTCAAGAGGTTGCTGAAATCCAGGGGGAGCTTCCAGTTGTAGATGAACCCACTACACTGGAAAGTGTACAAGCAACCAACACAATACTAGTGGTAATAACTGAACTAAATACTTTGGATTTTCCTATAGAGGATACTGATTTGTCTGATGTTCATCAGCAAATTCAGCTGGATAGCCATGTTCCAGATGCTGTTATAAAAGACACATCTGTTGTAGTAGAAATTGTTACTGATCTAGTGGTTGAAGAGCCCAGAATTTCTCCAGCTCAGTCTCCACAAGAGTATACCATGGAAGATCTTTTCTTAAATCTAGATCAAGAAGACTTTGGAAAAGACACTACTGCTGCTGAAGGAGAGAATGCTCCAGTTGAGTGGGAGCACATGCAAATTCTGGAAGAGCCTGTAAGGCAAGAACCTGAGACAGCACCAGATGTGCAAACTGAAAGGCCCCCAAGCCCTAAGGAGAGGGTTGAAATTGCTAGCTCCTCAGAATCTGAAGATGAGGAGGCTACCAAGGCAAAGCAAAAGAAATTTCAAGTGTTCAGAAGAAGAAGCCAAAGTTATAAGAAGGCTTTGCAAACTGTTGCTCCACAACCTATAGTTCAGCCAGCCACATCAATAGACTATAGCGATCTGATTGTTGCCATGCAGATCAAGTTGGATGAGCATAGAAAAGCACAGAGACTTATGTGGATGTAGGGCAGAAATCATTGCAGTTTGATCTGGCCCAAGATATCAAGTCAATAAGATTTGAGATGAATCTTAACAAGAAGGAGATGACAGACTGCTTCCGCAAAGTGGGGAATGCAGTGGTGTACTTAGCTACACACCAAGAAAAGATAAAGGCTCAAGTAGATGACATAACATTGAAGCAAGGGTATGTTCTTGAAAATCAGATAAGGATGAATGACAATTTGACTGCTTCCTATAATGCTATTGTCACTGAAATGAAAAACATAGCTGCTGGACCTTCTACCTCTACTGCTACTATTAAAGCTGAATTTGACAAAGCATTTTAAGAAGAACTCACTGCTATTAAGACTGTCATTCAAGAATCTCAGAAGATGATAACTGACAAACTCCAAAGGTTAAAACCATTCTTTAAAGATGGAGTTAATTATTTGGATAATCAAGTGCGATTTCAGAAAGATGATGTCAGAGATCATATAGAAAGAGAAGTCATAAAGGGGGAGAGAGTGTTAGTCAAGGCCAGCTCTGATCATGCCAAGTGGATATCAAATTCAATCAGAGCAACTCTTGGATATCCTCCTCTTTGTGATGATGATAATGTTGCTGAATCTGGAATTCATCCTGCATATCTAGGAGGGGAGCAACCTGAAGTGGCTCAAGTCATCTACCCTCCTCCAGATTTTCACATGATTCATACAGATGTGCAGTCCATGTATAGCCCACCTGGGGGTAAGGACAATGTTATTATTGAAAAAGTTGTTCAGCCAATTTCTGAAGCTATGCAAGAGGCACTGCAGAAAGAAGAAGAGACTAGATTGTCTAAGAAGAGGTTTTAGGGAACAAGCTGAACAAAGACCAAGACACTTTCATGGATCCCAATTCCATAAACAGCCTTACCAAGAAAAGATAATGTGCATGACAGGAACAAATGGTTTTCTAAGGCTGAATGGAGAAAACATGAGACTAGACAGGAGGCAATAGTCCAATACAGAAGGAAGGCCAAGATGGGAAAGCTACCTCCTACTGCTCAGGAGCCTAACAAGTACTTTCCTAAGCCTTACCATTACTTTGAAAGGTAGAAGATTAAAGCAGAAGAGCTTAAGAAGAAAGACTTGAAAGGCAAGAAGCATGCTGATGCTGAAGTTACTGATGCTCCTGTTCAAGCCAAAGTTCAAGCTAGAAAAGGAATAGTGATTAAGGAGCCAGAACAAAAATAGAATTAGAATTTTCTTAAAGATTACTTTGAAATCTTTTTGATGTAAAACATTCTGTAAAATGAATATGACAGATATTAGAACAATGTGTCATATGTTAAATCTATTTCATATTTGTTCTGTGGTGATGTCTATGTCTATTTCATATTGGTTCTGTGATGTTGTCTGTGATGATGTCTATGAATACATGTGTGATTGATACATGTTTATGTTTACCATGCTATATAATTATCCTGCTTTACATCATTTTGTAATTTAATTATGAATGGTGTATATCATTTACTAAGGGTTATGACTTCTCCAAATAGGGGGAGATTGTTGGGTACATTGGTTTAAATGTACCTGATTTGAAGAAGCCTCACCCAACTCAATGATATACATCAAAATATATTTGATGTGTTGTTGAGTTTACTTGTGCAGGTTAAGTATTTGCAGGATTGAAGCAAAAAGTTTCTAAGTCCATGTGTAGACACCCAGAGGGAAAGTGTCGACACTTAAGAAGACTTGTGTCGACACCCAGACAAGCAGTGTCGACACTTGGAGTCATTGTGTCGACACCAGGGATGCTGAGTCGACACCAGACACAAAGTGTCAACACAAGGAGCTGTGTCGACACTCAATGAAGAAAAGTGCAGTGAAGTAGTGTCGACACTTAGTAGCAGTGTCGACACCTAGAAGAACTGTGTCTACAACAGAAAGTGTCGACACTTGGAGCTGTGTCGACACTCAGCAAAAGTCAGCAGAGACTAAGTATAAGTGTCGACACCCAAAACAATGTGTCGACACTCAATAGAAGAGTCAGCATTTGAAGGAAGTGTCGACACCCAGAACAATGTGTCGACACACAACAGAAGAGTCAACACTTGAAGAAAGTGTCGACACAAGTAAGAATGTGTCGACACTAAGCTGAAGACTCTACACTTGAAGAAAGTGTCGACACATGGAGCTGTGTCGACACTTAGCGAAGAACAGCAAGATCAACAAATTATTCTAAGTACAAGTGTCGACACTATGAGAATGTGTCGACACTCAGCTGAAGTCTCAACAAGAAGAAGAATGTGTCGACAAAAGGAGCTGTGTCGACATTCAGTAAGTATCAACACTGAAGACATGTGTCGACACCAAGAAGCTGTGTCGACACTTAATAGATTCAACACAAGAAGATGTGTCGACACAAAGGAGATGTGTCGACAACTTAGAAGAATTCAGCAAAATACAGAAGATCAAGTACTTGTGTCGACACTCAATTTCAGTGTTGACACATGAAGAAGAAACTGTGTCGAGACATAGAATCTACAACACAAGGAGTTGTGTCGACACCTTGTAGACTTGTGTCGACACTTACACAACTTGTGTCGACACTTGATCTATAAGTGTCGACACTTAAAGACAGAAAGTCTCGACACTTTCAGACAGTTAGAGAATTTTCAAGAACTGACTGGATGACTTGACAGCTGCCGTTCCAGCCGGTCTACAGCACTTGTCAGAGTTGTCAGAATTCAGTTATGGACCGGACCAGCCGGTTACCATGAAGAAGGCCTATAAATAGGCTTATACAGTCTACAAAAAAAGGGTTGCTGAAGATTGATAAGGTTCACATTATTAATCAAGTATCTAACAAAGAAGATCAAGCTATTCCTTGAATAATAAAGTGCAGATCTAAGAAGTTGGAGAGAGAGAGCTCCATCCAAGAAATCAGCCGTTGGAACTAGGCTGAGAAGAAGCGTTCAGATTTATTCTGGATCTTAAGAAGCAGAGATCAAGGATCAACTGCAGAAGGAGTCAATCTTATTGAGTTCTACTTTCAAGAAGCTTTGAAGAAAGCTAAGTCAGATTGATTTCAGCTGAGTTCTTCCAAGAACTCATCAAGAAACTCACAACTCCCCTCTCTTGTCTTTGGGTTGCTGAGTTAACTATTGTATATTCATTTTATCTTCTAGGATCTTTTGGATCTGAGTTTTTGTAAGCCTGTAATTATAAAGGCTGAGTGTAGGGCTTGAGAGCCTGAGTGTAGGAGATTGAAATCTCTGAGTGTAGGCCTTGGTGGCTGAGTGTAGGCCTTTGTGGCTGAGTGTAGGCTTTGTGGAAAAGCTGAGTTTTACTTTCAAGAAAGCTACAATCTTCGTTCACGGCGGGCTTAAGCCCTTTCCTTATTTGCACCTTTATTTTCCTAGTTTAATGTTATCATTATTTCATGTTGTCTTTTATTTTGGACATGTTTAATTTTTGGTGTGCTCATAGCCATCCAATAGATTATAAATTGGATGGCTAGATTTATTTTTCTTGTTTTGGGACTTGCCTATATATAGGCTTATTTGATGAGAAATGAAGGCATGCTATTTGAAAACCCAAATTAATCCTCTCTTGAGAATTTCGGCCACCTCCCTTTGGGATTGCCCCCCCCCCCCCCCCCCCCCCCCCCCCCCCCGCATCCTCCTTCTCCTCCTTTGTTATCCAATCGCTTGGGTGATCCAAGGCTTATGAAACGCGGAGGCGGAGTCTTCTCGGTGTGACTCCGGCGAAGAAGAAGGTTGCCACTCGGTGTGACGCCGGTGGTGCGTGGACGTGTGACTCTTCCACTTTCCTTGTGTAATCTTCACCCCATCTTAGGGAGGGTAATATCTACATCTTTCCTTTGTGATTTCTTGTGAGATTTGGAATGGCTGCAATGGCTTTTTATCCGCGATCTTGAATACGATCTTTTGGATTTAATCAAAAACCTTCTTGCGCTTATTTTCGAAACCTTGCAAGAAGCCGGATCGGGTGGATCCATTTGCTTGAAGAAGATCTTGGCATATAGTTATTGATCTTCCTCTCAAAAAGGTGTGGCGGCCTTTGCTTTCAATCTTCGGTGGGAAAGGATTGGACTTTAATTAGATCGTCGCTTTTAGTCCACTCCCCTCCGCGTGTTTGTGCGAGATGACGGTGAATCGTGCGGCTAGAATGTTTGTGTTAGGACGCGTTAGAACGTGTTATGTGGGCTTGAGTTGTAAGAAACTCCGTACGCTATTGTAATCCGACGAATCCCTACGTCAATTTGGTATCAGAGGGAGGTTCTTGTCAGTTTCCTAATTGGCACTCCTCCCCCGCTCAAAATTCAAATTTCAAATTTCAGAATTCAAATTTCAAATTTCAAATTTCGAATTTTAAATATCAAAATTTCAAAATTCAAATTTCAAAATTTCAAATTTCAAATTTCAAATTTCAAATTCTAAATTTCAAAATTCAAATTTCAAATTTCAAATTTCAAATTTCAGAATTCAAATTTCGAATTTCAAATTTCAAAATTTCAAATTTTAAATTTTAAATTTCAAAAAAATTCAAATTTCAAATTTCAAATTTCAAATTTCGAATTTCAAATTTCAAATTTCAAAATTTCAAATGTCAAAATTCAAAAAAACAAAGAGAAAATTGCGCTCTAGCCTTTGGTTTTTAGGGTGTTAATCCGTACTCGGCACGGTATGGAGTACACGAACCCGTCTACCTCCACTATGGCTGAACACCCTGATGAGGAAACTAATCCTACGGCTATCACTGAGCTTAGGCAAGAATTAGGTGAGTTGAGGGGTTTGCTAACACAACTTTTGGCGAACCAAGCTGCTCAAACACCACCACCACCTAACCGTGGACAAGTCCCCCGACCACCCCTGGTGTATGTTGCGGAACATGATGGGTACTTCCCCGGAGCAGCCCGTCAAGTTCCCAATCCGGAAAGAGAGTTTGATATAACAAAAGCGATTTGTATGAAAGCCCCCTCTTACGATGGTATGGGAGACCCCCCAAGTCTTCCTTACATGGGTGGTTGACATAGAATGCTATTTTGATTGGTATCACCTTACCGATGAGCAAAAGGTTCAAGTAGCTCGTATGAAATTAAACGGGAGAGCCAAGACCTTTTGGTTAAATGAGGAGAAATGTTTAGGGACCGGTCATTGTGTACGCCTAGTTGGTTGGATGGTTATGAAAAATTTGCTCACCGACCAATACGTGCCCGCTTACCACCGAACTCAAATGTTCGACGATCTTGCCACCCTTCGGCAAGGTTCCAAAATCGGTGGCTGATTACATGGGTGAGTTAAAGGATAAGATGGTGCGGTGTGAGATCCAAGAGATGCCAGAGGTTACGCTTTCTAGGTTCCGTAAGGGACTTAATCCGGACATTCAGAAGAAACCTCTTCGATATGGCCACACTGATATTAATACTACTTTCAATGCTGCCTTGGACATTGAAAAACATCTGGCCATGAAAACACAATCCCGTTACTCCCAACAAAAGGGAAAGGCCCCCATAGGTGCCCTTTCCTCCACTTATTATGATAAGGGTAAGGCGAAGATTGGGGAGTCCAAACTAATTGTCGTGACTGCGAGAAACCCTAGGCAGCCTAATAGTGAGAGAATCCCTATTGGCAAGGTGAGCAAGGCTAACACCACGTGTTACTCTTGCGGCATTCAAGGCCACTATGCCTATGAGTGCCCCACCAAGGCCAGGCTACTTTATCTTTCTAGACGAGTCCACTAGTGACTTTGCAGATTTAGTGATTGAGGCAGATGAGGGTTATGAGACGGATGATGTGCCTAGTGATATGGAGGATGAGCACCTTCTTAGCGCTATGCATTGTATTCTGACGACCCCTCGCCCGCTTGACGATTGGAAGAGGTCCACTATTTTCTCCCTCATCTTTAAGAGTGGGGAAAAATATTGTAAGCTCATCATTGATAGCGGTAGCTGCATGAATTTCGTTTCCGAGAACGCCGTTATGCGGATGCATTTGGCTACCGAGCCTCATCCTACCCCATACCAAGTGGCTTGGGTAAACAAGGTAACCATCCCGGTGACCAAGCATTGCCTAGTTCCACTTACGATCAAGTCATATACGGATGAGGTGTGGTGTGATGTCATCCCTATGGATGCTTGTCAGGTGTTGTTAGGCCTCCCTTGGCTCTATGATCCGTGATGTCACCCACTACGGGAGGGCAAACACTTATGAGTTCAAATATAATGGGAAGGTAGTCACGTTAAAACCCACGACCCCAAAGGAACCCAATAGCCCGAGTACGGATACCACAATCCCAGTCGAGAAGAAATTAGTAAGCCTAATGGGTAGAAGAAAATTTGAGAGGGACCCCTTTGTGGATGGGATTATTTATGCATTGGTTCTTTTGAATAATAATAAAGAAAATGGGGTTTTAGAAGATTTACCCAAAGAATTTAAAAAACTACTGGAAGAGTATAAGGATGTCTACCCGGACGAGTTGCCCCCTACATTGCCTCCTCTACATGATATCCAACATGCCATTGACTTTATGTCGGGCGCCTCATTGCCTAATCATCCCCATTATAGGTTGCACCCCGCAGCCCATGAGGAGCTCCAAGCCCAAATTTCGGATTTATTGACGAAGGGGTTCATTAGGAACAGCAAGTGTCCGTGTGCGGTACCGGCTTTGTTGGCTCCAAAAAAGGATGGTACGTGGCGTATGTGTGTAGACAGTAGAGCCATAAATAAGATCACAATCAAGTATAGGTTTCCCATCCCTAAACTGGACGATCTTTTGGATATGTTGTCTGGTGCCTCGATGTTCACGAAAATGGATTTGCGGAGTGGTTACCATCAGATTCGGATACGTGATGGAGATGAATGGAAAACTGCATTTAAATCTAAGGACGGGCTCTACGAGTGGTTGGTCATGTCATTTGGGTTGTCAAATGCTCCAAGCACATTCTCACGAATGATGACCCACGTATTCCAACCATACATGGGATGATTTGTTGTGGTGTACTTTGATGACATATTGATTTATAGCACCACTTTTGACTCACATGTGTCTCACCTACGGATTATTCTATCTACACTTCGGGACGAAAAATTATATTTAAATTTAAAGAAGTGTATATTTTATGTAAAGGAAGTGGAATTTTTGGGCTACCTGGTTGGATCTGAGGGAATAAAGGTAGACCCCAGTAAGGTGAAAGCAATTCTGGATTGGTCCGAACCCACAAGCTAGAGAGACGTTAGGAGTTTCCACGAGTTAGCCTCATTTTATAGACGATTTATTCGGGATTTTAGTACTATTATGGCTCCCGTGACGGAATGCATGAAAAGGGGTGAGTTTAAATGGACGCCAGCAGCTACCCAGGCATTCCAACACATTAAGAAGATGATGACTGAGGCTCCTATTTTGCGCTTACTAGATTTTAATAAAGTATTTGAATTGACATGTGACGCATCCGGAGTAGGAGTAGGAGGTGTCTTAAGCCAAGAGGGACATCCAATAAGTTATTTTAGTGAGAAATTGGCGGGTGCAAAACTTAATTATTCCAATTACGATAGAGAGTTCTATGCCATCATTAGATGCCTACACCAGTGGAGACACTACCACCTTTCCAAGGAGTTCATGATTCTCTCTGACCTTGATGCACTTAGGCACATTAATGGGCAATCTAAAATCAGCCCCCGTCATGCAAAATGGGTATCTTATCTGCAAGAGTTTTCGTTCACCTTAAAACACCTTAAGGGCACTGAAAATCGTGTGGCCGACGCGCTTAGTAGAGTGACACTTTTATTGTCGATCATGGAAGTAAAGGTTGTCAGATTTGAGAGAATAAAGGATGAATATGCCATGTGTCCTGATTTTGGAGAGGCGTATCTAGCGGCACACGATGTCTCACCAATGATAGTGTCAACATATGTATTGAGCGACGGTTATTTATTTCGGCACGCTAAGCTATGTATTCCCCGTACCTCCCTACGCCATCACATAGTATGGGAACTACATAGTGGCGGGTTGAGCGGCCATTTTGGGCGGGATAAAACGATAGCCTTAGTCGAGGAGAAATTCTATTGGCCTAAACTTCGCGTTTTAGTTGGGAAAATCGTGAGTAGCTGTCGGGTTTGCCAAGTGTCTAAAGGGAGAAAGACTAATGTGGGACTATACACTCTGTTGCTTATTCCATCTAGACCTGGGGAGGACGTGAGTATGGACTTTATTTTGGGACTTCCTCCAACCCAGCGACGACACGATTCCATTTTGTGGTGGTTCATAGGTTCTCTAAGATGGCTTATTTCATACCCTGTAGTAAGACTATTGACGCGTCTCACATTGCAAAATTATATTTTAAAGAGGTGGTGAGTCACCGCGGCGTTCCTACGACCGTTGTCTCGGATCGCGACATTAAATTCACAAGTTATTTTTGGAAGACGCTTTGGACATTAATGGGAACGAAGTTGTTGTTTTCCGCCGCCTATCACCCACAAACTGATGGGCAGACGGAAGTGGTAAATAGGAGTTTGGGAAACTTGTTGCGTTGTCTTGTGGGTGACCACAAAGGCACTTGGGATTTGCTCCTTCCCCAAGCCCAATTAGCCTACAACAACTCTACCAATCGGTCTACGGGTATGTCTCCAAATGAAGTAGTGCACGGGTACCTTGCGAATGTGCCTATTGACTTGATTCCTTTACCTCCATCTTATCATACAAGTCAATTTGCACAATCTTTTGCCGAGCACATACATGATTTACACACCCAAATATGAACAACTTTAGCTACCACGTATGAGTCGTATCGATACCAAGCGAATTTACATCGGAGGGAGTCTAACTTCCAAGTTGGCGATCTTGTTTTAGTGCGCCTTATTCCCACGCGGCTGCCTTCTGGCACCGTTAAGAAGTTGGCACCAAAGCGAGCCGGCCCGTTTCGAATTATTAAGAGGCTAGGAGATAACGCGTTTGTTTTGGATTTGCCGACGGATTGGAGTATTTCACCCATTTTCAATGTTTCGGATTTAACGTCGTATGTTTCCATTCCAACTGAGTTGACTTCTACGCCTTCTTTTTTCCCCAATATTTCTTCCTCCACAAATGTCTCTTCTGGGTTGGTGAGTGGTAGTTCTGTGAGTCATTCTTCCATTGCACCTACAGGCCTAGCGCCGGGTGGTAAGTCTTCTAGTTTGCTTCCACATGATGATATGTTTCTTAGATTTCCCCGTACATTTCTTGTCCCAGCTCAGGTCCTTGCAGATGGCTACACTTCTCCAGCTGATGGCGGCCATCGCCGCTTCCTCATTCGTTGGCGTGATCGTCTGCCCTCCGACGACTCCTGGGTTATTGAGTCGGATCTCTTTCGCTTGGATGAGGACCTCCTCTGCCGCTACCTTGCAGCCCACTCATTGGTGCTGAGTTACATTAAGGGGGGAGGATTGATGCCGGCTCGTATCCCATCCCCTTGCTCGTTGATGCTAAGAGTGCTCGTGATCAAGTTGCTGTGGATGATGATCAAGTTGCTCGTGATCAAGTTGATGCGGCGCAACATAAAGATGCTCGACGACCTTCTACCGCGACTCGTGACCTTGGTGGCTACAATCTTCGTTCGCGGCGGGCTTAAGCCGTTTCCTTATTTGCACCTTTATTTTCCTAGTTTAATGTTATCATTATTTCATGTTGTCTTTTATTTTGGACATGTTTAATTTTTGGTGTGCTCATAGCCATCCAATAGATGATAAATTGGATGGCTAGATTTATTTTGCTTGTTTTGGGACTTGCCTATATATAAGCTTATTTGATGAGAAATGAAGGCATGCTATTTGAAAACCCAAATTAATCCTCTCTTGAGAATTTCGGCCACCTCCCTTTGGGATTGTCGCCCCCACCCCCGCCCCCCACCCCCCCACCCCCCCTCTCATCCTCCTCCTCCTTTGTTAGCTAATCGCATGGGTGATCCAAGGCTTGTGAAACGCGGAGGCGGATGCTTCTCGGCGTGACTCCGGCGAAGAAGAAGGTTGCGCTCGGTGTGACGCCGGTGGTGCATGGACGTGTGACTCTTCCACTTTTCTTGTGTGATCTTCACCCCATCTTGGGGAGGGTAATATCTACATCTTTCCTTTGTGATTTCTTGTGAGATTTGGAATGGATGCAATGGCTTTTTATCCGCGATCTTGAATACGATCTTTTGGATTTAATCAAAAACCTTCTTGCGTTTATTTTCGAAACCTTTCAAGAAGCCGGATCGGGTGGATCCTTTTGCTTGAGGAAGATCTTGGCATATAGTTGTTGATCTTCCTCTCAAAACGGTGTGGCGACCTTTACTTTCGATCTTCGGTGGGAAAGGATTGGACTTTAATTAGATCGTCGCTTTTAGTCCACTCCCCTCCGCATTTTTGTGCGGGATGACGGTGAATCGTGCGGCTAGAATGTTTGTGTTAGGACGCGTTAGAACGTGTTACGTGGGCTTGAGTTGTAAGAAAATCCATACGCTATTGTAATCCGACGAATCCCTACGTCTCCCGAATCTTGGAGTTAGCAGGGGTTATCGCAACAAAGCAGTAACAACCAGCAACACATGCAGCATAAGCGTCTTTATTGATCAAGAGCAAACTTATTTACAAGGCGAGACATACATGGCGAGACATGCTTCACCAACAACCAAAACAGGAGAGCAGAGACAGTTACAAAGATGAGAAACAAAACAAGCCACGCTGAATCAATCAACAAGCCGCCGGTCTACTGCCGTGGAGTGCGCTCAGTCCGCCACGTCGCCAGACCGCAACCCAAGCCACGCATACTCACCCCTTATTCCAATGCTAGCTCTTCACCACTGATCTGCAGGACTCCTGACCGCGAGGTCGCCTAGCCGCCAGACCGCACATACTCCAACACTGAATGGAACAATCCGCCTTAAGCAGGCGACCTCTTGAACCCCGAACCAAGTTGCCAAAGAGAAGACCACCTAGTCATTGTCTGAGACTTGTTGTTTACCGCCTGTTGCTTAACCGCAGACTCCGCACTGTCCCTGACCGCAATTAGAGCCAAGTCCTGGCTTTCCAGCGCTATCTGCACAACCTGCACAGCACAACCCGATCAACCCTATCAAACCGCGCGGACACCAAAGTCCAGTCTGCAGCAACTTCCGCGAGCTCAAATATTGTTCACTTACTTCGGTTTAGGTTACTTTTTGGTCTCTATTCCTGATGTGACATGGGTCCTATTTATAGGCACGATGATGAGTATGGTCACCGCCCTAGCCGATAGGATCACCTCCACATCCTGCAGTAAGAACAAGTGTGTCCGCCAGCCCGCAAACACACACCCAGTTCGTCGCTCCTGTACAGATATCCAGTCCTCCCCAGCTTCTCCAAGGCCGGACTCCAATCTATAGTCCGCCTTGTCGCCAAAGGCCAAGCCAGGACCACCATAGCCGGACTCCAAAACATCTATGTCCGCCAATCTGCAGACACAGCACCAGCCCGCATAACCTGAGCCCGCAGCCTAGCCACCAAGGCACCCGCCGGACTCAGCGTTCACCCGGCTTCTGTCCGCACATCCCGAGTCCATTGCCTCATTTCCAAGGCATCCGCTGGACTCAGCGAACATGCCTATCCAGTCAGCTTACACAGCAAACTCCAGTCTGCTTCCCTGAGTCCATAACCTCATCACAAGGCTCAACCGGACTCAGCGGACTCTAGCACCAGTCCGCACGCTCTTGCACACACAATCCTCCAGTCCGTATATCCCCAAGCTAGCAATCAAGGCAACAACACTTTTACTAAGCTTGGCGGTCTGAGAAAACAGCCCGCGCTCCACTGCGCGATCTCCCCGTACTGAGCTAACCTGGACTTTGTTCAGTACCCACCAAGTCTAGTCCACTGGCCACAAGGGCCAGTCCGCACTTACTGGCGGACACTGGATCTAGCCCACCACACCGGGCGACCTCCAGCTTCTATCTGCACTGACTGGCAGTCTCCGTGACTTCCACTTGTCGCTGCACCAGAGCAAGACCAAGGCAATAGCCAAACCGGTCTGCCAAGCTCTAGTTCATCAGTCCGCTTCATGCCGGACTTCGCGGATATGATTTCTATCCGCCCGGTTACTTCCTGGGAGTCAACCACCTGCTGAGTATGCACTAGCCTGACAGATCGCTGCTGCTGTCCGCGTAGTCCGCGCGAACAGACCGCCCAGGCCACCACAGAGCAAACCGCCTACAACATCCCTGCCGACTTAGCAGTCCGCCAACACTGTCCGCGTAGTCCGCGTGGATAGGTCCAAGTGCCCCATTCACCCACTTTCACTTCAAAAATTTCAACACTCCCCCTTGTAGTGAGAAGTGGTGAATAACTCCAGCAGCTCCCGTAACCTTGCACTAGGTCCTTCTGATAGTATCTACGAGGAGATGTCCAAGACATAGTCCTCGCCCCGCATATCATGGACCATAAGGGAGCCCTCCAGCATCTCCCAAAAGGAGTCATGCTTCCCTCTGCCTTCTTCAGCTTCAACCTCCACTCATGCATCACAGGAGTATCACCAACTACATTGGGCACAAAAACCCAAGCCTCGTTACCTCTGAGAGAAGTCACCTCTTCAGCCTTGGTGTCAATCACCTCCTTGATTGTAGTGAGGTCATCACAGCCGGAAGAACCTTGCTCGACCTGAGGGCTTGCAAAGAAACATGGGACCAAGTCCGTCGTGTTCCCTTCGCTATATCGAGCTGGTGGCCTACTGATCCTCTTCGATCTCCGAAGAACATGATCATGGCTAACCACCTCCGCTGCTTCTGAGCCAGCTCCGTTCCCGGGCAAACACGGAACAATGCTCCACTTGCTTCCTAAACAAGAGGCCTCCTTATTGGAACCAGAAGCACCTGGAGCAACGCTAACCCTGCTACCTGAACCAGAAGACTCCCCTCTTGAACAAGATCTACATGGAACATCGCTCCCCCTGCTTCCTGAACCGGAAGCCTCCGCCTTCGAGTCAGAAGTTCCTGGAGCTTCGCTCCCCCTTCTTCCCGACTCTGACGCCTTTGCCCCGGAGCTAGAACATCCTGGAGCACCTGGTGACTCAGGTAGTTCCACTTCCTTAGCAGCAGCCTTCTTCAGCCCACCATCTGACCTGCTCATCTCTAGCTCTACATGAGAGCTACCCCAATACGGCGTCAACTCATCAAAGACAATGTCTCTAGACACTATGAGTTTCTTCGTCGCAGGATCCATACACCTCCATCTTCTCCTCTGCTCATCATACCCAACAAAGGCTAGCTTTATCTTGAGAGCACATGGAGTGTGTAAGTTGCAGGTAGATCCAAACACCCTTAGGTGCTTCACGCTGGGCTTTACTCCGAACATCAGCTCATAAGGAGTCTTCACATAGATCAGACTAAGAGGCATCCGGTTGATGACATGAGCAGCACATGCCATCCCTTCCGCCCAAAGAGACTTCAGAACGCCATTACTCTGAAGCCAACACTTGCAGTTCTCCGTTAACCAACGGATCATCCGAGCTGCAACACTACCTTGTTGTGAAGTATGTCCACAAGAAAGCTCCTTCCGGATCCCTTGCTTCCTGCAAAAGTGTGAGAACTCGGTTGAGCCAAACTCACCACCGATGCTTGTCCTCAACACCTTGATCCTCAGGCCTAGCTGGCCTTCCACAAGCTTCTTGAACTCCACAAACAAGCGCATCATGTTGGACTTCTTCTTCATGAAGTATACCCAAGTATACCTTGAATAGTCATCAACCAAAATCAGCATGAACCTGCTGCCTCCAAGACTGGCTGTGACGGTCGGTCCCACCAGAGCACAATGGACAACCGCCAATGGTGCTTTACATCTGGATTGTGCTTTATCAACCATGAAGCGATAAGCTTCACTATGCTGACATCCCGCATACCCCCGACCATCGTCATAGGATGACAATCTAGGCAATCCTCTTACGAGTCTTCTTTCCGCCATTGCTTTCAGCTTGTCCATCCCTACATGCCCCAGTCTTTCATGCCAGATAGGTGCACTATCACTGGCCTTCATCCGATCAGCTCCAGAACTTGTTGATAACCCAACAATGTTCTTCTCCTTCCTCCCTACTTGAGCCATGTTTGCCGAGAGCAAGGTAACCTTGCACTCCTTCGTGAGATGACTATGCTGCTTGCATTTATAGCACCTTGGTCCTTCCTTCCTCTTCTTATCACGCCTAGGAGAACCACTCCATTCTTCCTGATATGAAGTAGAGGGACCATCTTCTGCAGCAACCTTCATCTTCTTCCGGAACAACCCATCAAGGGAAGTGCAAACCTCCGTAGTTGACCGACATCCACTGATGTGGTCCAAGAGCTGCTATGAGATCACCTGCCTGAGAATAGACTCCGCTCTTGCATTTGTCTTTTTCCAAGCTCTCATCTGTTCAACATTGCCAGCAGTAGCCTCTTGTCTTCCTGCTTCGAATACAACCTCCCAAAGGTCCTCGCTAAGAAGAAAGCTCTTCATACAAGACTTCCACCTTTCAAAGTTCGCCTTTGTAAGAAGATCAATTCCAAGACAACTTGCATCCTCCACTGCCATGGTTCTACCACTGGTTTCCTCTTCACAAGAGCAACTACTTCCATTGAGCACTGCTTGACCACTCCAACCTCCCTCTGATACCATATTGAATTTTCAACAAACCCGCAGAGGCCTCCTCGGATACCCTGTTGAAACTCAACAAACTGGAGGAGGACACCTCCACTTATAATGTTGAACGTTTTCCCGGATCTTGGAGTTAGCATGGGTTATCTCAACAAAGCAGTAACAACCAGCAACACATGCAGCACAAGCGTCTTTATTCATCAAGAGCAAACTTCTTTATAAGGCGAGACATATATGGCGAGACATGCTTCACCAACAACCAAACCAGGGGAGCAGAGACAGTTACTAAGACGAGAAACAAAACAAGCCACGCAGACTCAATCAACAAGCCGCCGGTCTACTGCCGTAGAGTCCACTCAGTCCGCCAGGTCGCCAGACGGCAACCCAAGCTGCGCGGACTCACCCCTTATTCCAATGCTAGCTCTTCATCGCTGATCTGCAGGCCGCCTGACCGCGATGTCACCTAGCCGCCAGACTGCACACGCTGCGACTCTGAATGGAACAGTCCGCATGAAGCAGGCGACCTCTTGAACCCCGAACCAAGTTGCCAAAGAGAAGTCTACCTAGTCGCTGTCTGCGACCTGCTGTTTACCGCCTGTTGCTTAACCGCAGAGTCTCCACTGTCCCTGACAGCAATCAGAGCCAAGTCCTAGCTTTCCAGTGCTATCAGCACAACCTGTACAGCACAACCCGGTCAACCCTATCAAACCGTGCGGACACCAAAGTCCTGTCCGCAGCAACTTACGCGAGCTTAAATACTGTTCACTTACTTCGGCTTAGGTTACTTTTTGGTCTCTATTCCTGATGAGACATGAGTCCTATTTATAGGCACGATGATTAGTATGGTCACCGCCCTAGTCAATAGGATCACCGCCACATCCCGCAGCAAGAACAAGTGTGTCCGCCAGCCCGCGGATACACACCTAGTTCGCCGCTCCTGTGCAGATAGCTAGTCCGCCCCAGCTTCTCCAAGGCCGAACTCCAATCTCCAATCCGCCTTGTCGCCAAAGGCCAAGCCAGGATCACCACAGCCGGACTCCACAGTAGCTATGTCCGCCAATCCGCCGACACAGCACCAGCCCGCATAACCTAAGCACACAGCCTAGCCACCAAGGCACCTGCCGGACTCAGCGGATACCCGGCTTCCGTCCGCACATCCCGAGTCCATTGCCTCATTTTGAAGGCATCCGCCGGACGCAGCGAACACGCCGATCCAGTCTTCTTACACAGCAAACTCCAGTCTCCTTGCCTGAGTCCATAACCTCATCACAAGGCTCAACCGGACTCAGCGGACTCTAGCTCCAGTCCGCATGCTCTTGCACACGCAATCCTCCAGTCCACATATCCCCAAGCTAGCAATCAAGACAACATCACTTCTACTAAGCTTGGCGGCCTGAGAAAACAGCCCGCGCTACACTGCGTGATCTCCCCGAACTGAGCTAACCTGGACTTGGTTCAGTACCCACCAAGTCCAGTCCACTGGCCACAAGGGCCAGTCCGCACTTACTGGCGGACACTGGATCTAGCCCTCCACACCGAGCGACCTCCAGCTTCTGTCCGCACTGACCGGCGGTCTCCACCACTTCCACTTGACGCTGCATCAGAGCAAGACCAAGGAAATAGCCAAACCAGTCTCGCGAGCTACAGTTCATCAGTCCACTTCATGCCGGACTTCGCGGATATGATTTCTATCCACCTCGTTACTTCCTTAGAGTCAACCGCCTGCTGAGTATACACTGGCCTGACAGACCACTACTGCTATCCACGTAGTCTGCACGAACAGACCGCCCAGGCCGCCACAGAGCAAACCTCCTACAACATCCATGCCGACTTAGAAGTCCGCCAACCCTGTCCGCGTAGTCCGCGCGGATAGGTCCAAGTGCCCCATTCACCCACTTTCACTTCACAAATTTTAACATGAAGGGCATGACTTTTATGCCTAGTTGTCGGCGCAACTACAGTGAGGTGGCGGAGGTCCAAAGTTAGTTTATAAAAATAGGGGAGGTTTTTTTAAAAAAGTAAAAACTTGGGAGGTTGTGGAAAGAAAGAAGATTGGGGAGGGGAGTCGCTGCGGCGGAATGTTGGTGATGGAGAGGCTGCAGAGGTTATATCCTGCATAAATTAAAAGGCCAT
>CM077156.1:49641393-49809500 GCA_039583875.1 Platanthera guangdongensis
ATTCATCTATAAGTTATGATATATCTCCTTCAGATTCAGATCCTCCACATCTCTTGATGCAGATGCTTCTGATTCTGAGCCAGTGTAATAATCAGAGTCTTCAGATAAGCTTTTTACCATACTGGGACCAGGATGATCCTAGCAGTGATTTTCATCAGTCAGGGCATCAGCCCTTTGCACTGATGATCTTCAGTTCCATTTATTGAGTCCAGCAATTGTAAGAACTCGGTCTCTTCTTCTGTTGCAAACAGACCAATATAAGCTTCAGCATCAGATTCAGAATCTGAAGATGATGGATCTGTCCAACTTTTCTCTTTCTTTGCTACAAAAGATTTCTCCTTCTTGTTCTTATACTGAGACTTCTTCTTATCTGTAGATTCCTTCCTTTTGTCTGGACAATCAGCTACTACATGTCTAGGTCTGTTGTAGCAATAACACACAATCTTTGTAGTTGTTGATTTGCTAGGTTTTGACCTACTCTTGTCCTTTCTATATGACTTTCTTTTCTAATAATATTCATCGTTGGACTGAGAGGAGGATGGCTTAGTTCTCCACTGCTTCTTCTTCAAAAATTTCTGAAACTGCCTTGTGAAGACAATAAAGTCCTCATCAGGATGATTGCTACCTGAGGTGTGACTATCAGAACATTCAGAGATCACTTCTGCAGCTTTCTTAGGAGGAGATGGAGAAATCCTCCTGTCCTTTCTTGTGGCTTCTGCCTTGAAGGCCACTGACTTTTCTCTATGGTCAACTTTAGTACTTTTCTCTTCCTCCTTTCTGGTCATGAGTTGCATTTCATAAGAAAGCAAGTTGCCAAATAGTGTTGGAGGAGTGATTTCTGCTAGTCTGGCCACTTCCCTGATGGCACAGATCTTGGTGTCCTAATCCTTAGTCAAAGATCTAAGGAATTTATCATTCAACTCATATGTACTAAAGACCCTTCCATATGACATTAGTTCATTCACAATTTTGAAGAACTTCATGTAACATTCAATGATGTTGTCTGATTTACTTTGTTTGAAGCTCTCATATTCCTGATTAAGCATTGACTTTCTTTCTTGCCTAACTTCTTCTGATCCCTCCATGTAGACTATCAATGTGTCCCACATCTCCTTGGAGGTTTTACAGTGAATCAGATTTTGGAATGTTGAGTCATCTATGACACTCACTATAATATTATGAGCTCTCTTGTCCATAGTAGCCAAGATAATCTCATTCTTAGTCATTTCTGAAAAGTCTTTTGGTGTCCTCTGATTAGCATCAAGAACTGAGACTTTCATTGGAATATAAGGCCCTTCCTTAACAGTTATATATATTCTTGGATAAGATGCTTCCATAAACAGTCTGACCCTTTCTTCAATATTCCAAAGATTTCTTTCCTGCATATGGGCAACTTCATGGAACCAAGTTCCTTATGATTTTCTCCTGAACCCATCTTCTCTAATTTATTCTGCCTCACAGATCTTACTCAGACTGTTAAGTCTATCTTTGAGTAACCTCGCTTTGATACAACTTGAAAGAATTGCTTTCAAGATAACCTAAACACCTAGAGGGGGTGAATAGGTACAATTCCTTTTTACTCTAAGGCGGAATATTAATTCATTTAATCAATTAGAATCACACAGTTCTACAGATACCACATCACAAAAATCATGAAATCACACACAATCACAGATGGCACATAGATTTATAGTCTTTTCCCAAATGATGGATACATCTACTTTCCCCTTCGCCTATCTAGCAGTGTGCTAGATTCGGCCTAACTTCTTCCTTCCTTCTTAGATCAACAGATCTTACAGCTCAGAACCCAGTCAATGTTCCTACAACTCAGAGTGAGTCCACACTCCTACAACTCAGGCAATTAGGCCCTACCTCAGCCTTCACCCAGGCCTACAACTCAGAGAATCAAATCTCCTACCTCAGGCACACAGCCCCACCTCAGCCTTCCCAAGGACTACAACTCAGAGATGTAAATCTCCTACCTCAGGCACTCAGCCCTACCTCAGCCTTTATAAATTAGGCTTACAACTCAGATCAATAATGATCTTATAGAAAAATGATATAAAATAAGTTTTATCTTTCACCCAAGTTGAGAGAGAATGGGTAGAAAGTTTTCTTGATCAGTTCTTGAAAAATCTAATTACTCAGAAAACAACCTGTCTTTGGCTTTCTTCAAAGCTTCTTGAATCTGAACACAATAAGGTTGAATTTCTTGAAGATGATCTTCAATCAGCTTCCTTCTTAAAATCCAGAAATTAATCTGAATTCTTCTTTGCAGATTAGTTCAGGATCTGCTCTTAAGAGACTAGTTGATGATAGTCTCTTTCTTCACTTGAATTGTTGGAGCTCTCTCTCTACAAATTCTTCTGAAGATATTTTGAAATTATTCACTTAGATCCACTTGAAATCTCTGACTGGATTTTCTTGTGTAAGTTGGATCTTCTGTTGTAATTGTGGTTTGTGTACTTCGTCGTCCTCAATTGATAGAATATGTCTTTATCTAGACTTCATTCACGGTTACCGGCTGATCCGATTGCTAACCAACTTCTGACAGATTTGACAGTTGCAGTAGACTTGCTGGTAATGGTAGCTGTCAAGTCTCCAGTCACTTCTTGAAACTTTGTCTCTATCAGCAAAGTGTCAAATCTGAACTTCACATGTGTCGACACAAGTAGGCTAAGTGTCGACATAATCATTGGTGGTGTCGACACAACTCTCATGGTGTCGATACTGCTTCTCGAAATAGCTTCTGTAAGAATGTGTCGACACAAGTCATGTGTGTCGACATAGTCACTTCTTGTCTTGACACAATTAACTTAGAAGAAATTCTGGTGTGTATGTCGACACAAGTACTGTGTGTCGACACAGATGATGTCGTCTGAACTTTCTGTGTGTCGACACAAGTCCTGTGTGTCAACATAGTTGATGTTGACTGATCTTTTTATTTGTCGACACAAGTCCTGTGTGTCGACACAATTTCTGCTGGTGTCGACACAGCTTTTCCATGTGTCGACACAATTGACTCCAGGTGTCGACATAGCTTTTCTCAAGTGTCGACACAAGTCTTCACAAGTGTCGACACAGCTTCTTCTGGTGTCGACTCATGGACCTAGAAACTTTTCCTTCATATTCTTAACCTGCACATATAAACTCAAAACAACATCAAATACACCTTGATGTATATCACTGAGTTGGGTGAGGCTTCCCCAAATCTGGTACATATTTTCTAATATACCCAACATGGGCACATGTGATAAGAGCATCAAGTATCCATGATTCATGCATCTGTAGTGTCAAGACTGGGTGAGACATGGAGAACGTTAACATTGCACTCATTATCGGATGCCACTATAGCCTGTTGTGGCTCTTGTGTTCTCTCCTTGAGCTTCTTCTTCGGGCAGCTATTTTTCCAGGGTCCATCTTCCTTGCAGTAATGACATCTGTTATTTCAGATTCTGGACTTAGACTTGAGCCTATTTCCCTTC
This sequence comes from Platanthera guangdongensis, assembly GCA_039583875.1. NCBI lineage: Eukaryota > Viridiplantae > Streptophyta > Magnoliopsida > Asparagales > Orchidaceae > Platanthera > Platanthera guangdongensis. Next base: position 49,644,879 of record CM077156.1, read on the forward strand.
TTGCCTCTGTCTATAAATCTATCTCTGACTCGGTCGTTGCTCTTCACTAGGAGACCATCACCGGTTCTAGAACCTGACTTGCTTCTTATTTCATTAGACAACAATATATTCATTACCTCTTCCATCTTCAGGGTATCCTTACCATAAGGGATTGTGGTGACCAATTGATCAAAAGACTTCGGCAACAAAGATAGCAGAAGAAGAGTCTGGTCTTCTTCCTCAACTTTTACATTCATGATGCGCAACTTAGAGATGAGTTCGTTGAACACATTCATATGCTCTGGCAACTAAGTACTCTCGAATATCCTTAGGCTATATGATTGATTCTTGACATAGAGTTTGTTCGATAGTAACTTGGACATGTAGAGCTCCTCCAATTTCTTCTACAGATCTGATGTAGTCTCAGCGTCGAATAGATTATACATCACCTTGTCTGTTAGGCACAACTTGTACTGATGACCTTCAGATCCAATTCTTCTCATTCATCTCCATCTTTCCTGGACTTCTCCTTATCAAGAAGTGCCTTATGAAGATTTTACTGAATGAGGACTACCTTGATCCGTTTCTGCCACAGACAAAATCGATCTTGTCGTCGCACTTCAGAATCTCGAATTTTGTCGTCATCGCGTTGCTTTGGGTTTTCCGAGAACCGGAACCTGGCACTGATACTAATTGTTATGAAATGGCTCTGTAATCTCTTGTCACCGCGATGCACATAACAGATAGTAATAAACGCAAAATTAATAGATAATAATAATGCCGAAAAAAAGAGTGCACTGACAATCACAGATGACACAAAAATTTACGTTGTTTGGAGAGAAGCTCCTACATCTACGGAGAGAGTACCAGAGAATGATTCACTAAAACAATAAGGAGTGTTTGCAGTAATAAAAAAAGAACTTGGGCGGCCAAATAGAGAGCTCGAGTTCTTGAGATGAGTAGCCCTCACTAACAAATTTCCCCACCGAAAAAAGGAACCACTGGAGGGGGGGCCTCTCCTTCTACCTCTGGTTTACAGCAGCAGTTCACACTGATGTCCAGCCCTCTGGTGAAGGCAGCACCGACGAACAGTTTTGCTTCCATCTAGCTCCACCTCCACTGGAGAGTCAGGAGCCTTCTCTACAACTTTAGCATGAGACTGAGACTTCTTGAAAAATAATGTTGCACTTCAGCTCGACCTTCATGGTATCAGGATTCCACAGCTTGAACCATTTGGTGTCGGCCCTCTGGCCCGGATAGATATACCTCTTAGACTTAGCCTCCAACTTTATTCTTTCTGAATCCTGAAGCAATTGTAGACAAAGCATCCAAAAATATGAATATCAGAAAAATCAACAAATTTACCAAACCATACTTCTTGTGGAGACTTTATATTTAGTGATATTGATGGAGACTGATTAACTAGATAACAAGTTGTATTAATAGCTTCGACCTAGAAAGACTTGGGTAAATCAGCGAACAGTCGCATGCACCGAGCTCTTTCTAGCAACGTTCTATTCATCCTCTCTATAACCCCATTCTACTATGGTGTACCTGGTATAATGAGATGTCAAGTGATGCCTTCCTGACTGTTGGATGCCTGAAACTCTATTGAGGTGTATTCACTGTCATTATTAGAGCTGAGGTATTTCACCTTCTGTCTGGTCTGCTTTTCCACCGTGGTCTTCCAGATCTTAAACTTCTCTAATACTTCAGACTTGTGATTGAGAAAGTTGATCCGGCCCTTTCTTGAGAAATCGTTGATGAAGGTCACGACGTACTTTGCACCTCCAAGTGATGGATCTGGGGCTGGCCCCCAAACATCTGAGTGTACATACTCCGAGATCTGCTTGTTGTGCTTGCTCGATGTCACAAATTTTAATTTACACTATTTCCCGAGGATACACGTCTCGTAGAAGTAAAGCTTGCACGTTTTACTCCTTTCAGCAGTCCTTTCTTATGCAGCTCAAATAGCCCTCTCTCGCTCATGTGGACAGGCCCAGCATGCCAAAGTAGAGCGGAATCCTCATTTTTCAATGTAGAAACCGCTGCTTCTCCAGCTATTGTAGTGCTGATCAATCTTTACAGAGTACCTAAGTGCTCGTCTTTCATCACGATTAGAGCGGTTTTCTTGACCTTCAAATAACCACCTTCACCAACATAGGAATAACCGGCGCATCCAAATTGTCTAAAGAAATCGGGCTCTTTCTTATGTCAAGCACATATCTGACTTCTGTAAGTGTTCTGATCATTCCGTCGAACATCTTGATTCTGATAGTTCCAATCTCCGACATTCTGCACTGTGAATTATTACCCATCAGAACACTCCCATCATCATATTTCATGAAGCTATGAAACCATTATTTGTTTGGTCGGATGTAATAAGAGCATCAAGTATCCATGATTCATGCATCTGTAGTGTCAAGACTGGGTGAGACATGGAGAACGTAAGCATTGTTCTCATTATCGGATGCCACTGCAGCCTGTTATGGCTCTTGTGTTCTCTCCTTGAGCTTTTTCTTCAGCCAGCTATTTTTCTAGTGTCCATCTTCCTTACAGTAATGACATCTGTTATTTTAGATTCTGGACTTGGACTTGAGCCTATTTCCGTTCTTGCTTCTGTCTCTAGATCTACCTCTAACTGGGTCTTTGCTCTTCACCAGGAGACCATCACCAGTGCTACAACCTGACTTGCTTCTCGATTTATTAGACAACAATGTATTCATTACCTCTTCCATCTTCAGGGTGTCCTTACCATAAGGTATTGTGGTGACAAGTGATAAAAGGACTTCGGCAACAAAGATAGTAGAAGAAGTGTCTGGTCTTCTTCCTCAACTTTTACATTCATACTGCACAACTGAGAGATGAGTTTGTTGAACACATTCATATGCTCCAGCAACTGAGTACTCTTGGACATCCTTAGGCTATATGACTGATTCTTGACATAGAGTTTGTTCGTGAGTAACTTGGACATGTAGAGCTCATCCAATATCTTTTACAGATCTTATGTAGTCTCAGCGTCGACTACATTATACATCACCTGTCTGTTAGGCACAACTTGTACTGATGACCTTTAGATCCAATTCTTCTCATTCGTCTCCATCTTTCTTGGACTTCTCCTTGTCAAAAAGTGTCTTATGAAGATTTTGCTGAATGAGGACTACCTTGATCTGTTTCAGCCACAGACAAAATCGATCTTGTCGTCGTACTTCAGAAGCTCAATTTTTGTCGTCATCGCGTTGCTTTGGGTTTTCCGAGAACTAGAACCTGGCTCTGATACCAATTGTTATGAAATTGCTCCGAAATCTTTTGTCACCACGAAGCACGTAACAGATAGTAATAACCGCAAAATTAATAGATAATAATAATGCAGAACAATAAGAGACCACTCACAATCACAAATGACATAAAAATTTATGTTGTTCGGAGAGAATATCCTACATCCACGGGGAGAGCACCGGAGAACGATTCACTAAAATAATAAGGAGTGTTTGCAGCAATAAAAAAAGAACTGGGCGGCCAAATAGAGCGCTCGAGTACTTGAGATGAGTAACCCTCACTAACAAATTTCCCCACCGAAAAATGAACCGCTGGAGGGGGGCCACTCCTTCTACCTCTGGTTTACAGCAGTATTTCACGCTGATGTCCAGCCCTCTGGTGAAGGCAACACCCGACGAACAGCTTTGGACGTAGGAGGAATCAATTTATGAAGAGGAATGATGAAGCTAACTCCACCACCGGTTGGCTCAGACAACCACACCTCCTTCACTGGCCTTGGCCGAGGAATAAGGAGATTGCGCCTACCGCCGCTGATTGAACATCGCCAGAGTCGCCACTACCACTGATGAGAAGAGTTGACTCGGCTTTGCTTTGCTCTCAATTCGCCCTAATGAACTGAGGAAAACACAAACACACACACACCCACACCCACACACCCACACACCCACATACACACACCCACACACACACACACACATATATATAAATATATATATATATATATATATATATATATATATATATATATATATATATACGAGCATCTTCGCACCGGCTACGCCCGTGCTTGATGCTCTCGGGCGGCCTTCGACCGCATCAAGCGGGCTTAGCCCCCCTGCGCAGGGTCTTCGCCCATTCTTGATGCTCCGGCATCCTTCGACCGCATAGAAGCGAACCCCGCTTCCATGCAATTCACTGGCTCGGCGCCACAACCGGCACTCACGGCCCCACTCCGACCTATGACAGTTTGCATAGGCACTGCGGGGCGGCGAGTGGTGGTTGCGGCGTCGAGCCAGTGAATTGAGTGGAAGCAGGGTCCGCTTCTAAGCGGCTGAAGGCTGCCCAGAGCATCAAGCACGGGCAAAGCCCGTGCACAGGAGAGCGAAGCTCCTGCGCAGGCGGGCAAAGACTGCTTGATGTGGCTAAAAGCTTCCCGAGAGCATCGAGCACGGGCATAACCCGTGCGAAGATGCTCTTATATTATTTAATGTGAAGCCCAACTGATGCGGCCAAAGGCCTCCCGAGAGCATCGAGCACTGGCGTAGCCCATGCGAAGATGCTCGTATATATATATATATATATATATATATATATATATATATTCTGCGGGCATATCCGCTCCGGGGGCCGCGAGTGACGAGTACGTTGTCGAGCTTGTGAATTACGTGGAAGCGGGTGAAGCCCGCTTCTATGCGACGTAATACCGCCCAGAGCATCAAGCACGAGTGAAGTTCGTTTGCTGGCGGCCAAAGCCTGTCTGGATGCGGCCGAAGGCTGCCCGAGAGCATCCAGTGTCGTTGAGGGGCGAGTTTGGGCGGGGGTACCGTCGCGGCTGGGGTACTGTCGATGCGAAGAGCATCGAGCACGGGCGTAGCCCGTGCGAAGATGCTTGTATTTGAATATGATTATTGTTATCACTACGATAGTGACGGGGATCTGCCCTTTTGCTTTCGAACAACAGTCAATAGGCATTGAATCTATCCTAACTACGATCGTAACGTTCTCTACCCCTATGATTGACTTCTCGATGAAACATAAAATTTTATCATGAACAGCAGGGTGGGGAGATGGATTTCAACGTATCTATCGGCATAGAACTGAAAAGGGATATAATCAACTTACACCTTAGTGAAGAAATGTCCAAAATCATCAATGATATTGTAGCAAGGAAACTTTCAAGCAAAATAAATGTTGCATACTTGTTTGAGGAAGCAAAGTTTTGTCATCATAATCAGTAGCATACCTGTTTATAAGTATAATAAATTTCTCAAGTATAATGACCAAAAACATTAGTTCTTTGATGGGAAAACGTAATTTATTTTCTAGTTTGAGTCCAATGAACAACTGAATTCATCAATACTTGTGTTTAGGTTTATGAATCATTTTTTCCACTTGATTTTGTTGAGATGTTGTTATGTTCAGTTTGTGCAAAAAATTATCACAATATATATGACAGTTACAATCTGAAAGAAATTTCTGCCGAGCTTTATAATCATAAAAAATTTGATGCTACAAAATTGTTCTTTATGTCATCAATTAATATTTTAACTAACAAATTAAGAAATCGGACTGATAAATAGCAACCAACCAAATCCAGAAATCAAATTCTAATTATGTAAATGCATATCCATCGATATCATTTGAAGAAAAAATATATAGATCAAATTACTGTTTGACGGCTTTAAAAAATTCCTTACAAATTCCAAAGCAATTGCCTAGAAGTCCACTCCTCTTTGGCCTTTTAACTCTTCTCAGAGACCTAACAAAAAAATTAACATGGACTGAAATCAATAGAACATAACCAACATTGTGAAAAAAAAGGTTTCTGTGAGTTAGAAAGCAATGGTATAACTCTTCTTCTGTATGCATGCCACACTGTAAATGCATTGAAGCTGTAAGTATGAAAACAATAACAAAAAAATAATGTCTATGCTTAATCTTTGAGTTTCTAGCTTACACTTTATTTGCTGAGTTTCTGGATTAACAATAAAAATTCTTGCTCAACTATTTGATGATACATCAGCATTCAACAGTACAAAGTGTAGAAACAGAGATCGTCGATCTGAGCTCAACTATCGTAGAACTACGCTCGTCGAAGTGAGCTTAACGATCGTCGAATGGAGTTCGATGATTCGTCGAAGTGAGCTCAACGATCGTCGAATGGAGTTCGACGATTCGTCGTACTGAGCTCGACGAAATGACTTAGTCTCCAAAACTGAAATCTCTGGTCTTGAGGGCAGCTACCAAACCTAACTACTAACTCTTAGACTCAAATCTAATTGACCTTTAGATCTATACAATGAGGTCAAGACAGGTTTCCTAAGAGACATAGTGATCCTTGCCCAAATCAGTAATAGGGTGTTCCAACACAGTGAAGTTCGAGGTTCGGTCCGCGCGGGTCACAACCGCCGGAGAAGGAGATGAGACTTGGAGGTTGGAGAACGAGGAAGGGTTACGCCTCTCGCTAGACATGTGGGAAGAACTGCAGGACGTGGCAGCTATCAACAAGAAGAGATCAAGCGGCGAATGGCCAAGTATTTTGATAAGCATGTCAGGGTCAAGCAGTTTGCCGAAGGAGATCTAGTGCTGAGAAAGGTTGACACGGCAGGAAGGTCGGCTCCCATGGGCAAGCTCAACTCGAACTGGGAAGGGCCATACATAGTGAAGGAAGTCCTTAAAACGGGACGTTACTACCTCCAGGACGTGGAGGGGAGGGCCTTAAGGCACACATGGAGCGGTGATGACCTGAAACGCTTCTACCCATGAAATGGGAAGGATGTAATTATGTATCTCAAAATTAAAGTTATTATACTGCATCAGTTGACTTGATTTTCTCTTGACTATTGTGAAATTTTTATAATAGGACGTAATTATGTGTTTTGTAATACTCCGAGCTCGGCTCGGCCCCAGGTAGACCCGCTGCGCAGGCTATCATCTAGCCGGCAGGTCCGAAGGCTCGCATGTGAGTCATAGGTTTGGTTGGAGAACTTCATCGGTACCCCGAGCTCGGCTCGGCCCCAGGTAGACCCCCTGCGTAGGCTCTCATCTAGCTGGCAGGTCCGAAGGCTCGCCTGTGGGGGATATGTTTGGCTTGAGAACTTCATCGGCACCTCGAGCTCGTCTCGGCCCCAGGTAGACCCGCTGCACTGGATCTCATCTAGCTGGAAGGTCCGAAGGCTCTCCTGTGGTGGATAGGTTTGGTTTGAGAACTTCATCGGCAACCCGAGCTCGGCCCCAGGTAGACCCGCTGCGCAGACTCTCATCTAACTGGCAGGTCTGAAGGCTCGCCTGTGGGGGATAGGTTTGGTTTGAGAACTTCATCGGCACCGCGAGCTTGGCTCGGCCCCAGGTAGACCCGCTGCACAGGTTCTCATCTAGCTGACAGGTCTGAAGGCTCGCCTGTGCGGGATAAGTTTGGTTTGAGAACTTCATCGGCACCCCGAGCTCGGCTCAGCCTCAGGTAGACCCGCTGCGCAGGCTCTCATCTAGCTGGCAGGTCCGAAGGCTTTCCTGTGGGGGAAAGGTTTGGTTTGAGAACTTCATCGGCACTCGAGCTCGGCTCGGCCCTAGGTAGACCCTCTGCGTAGGATCTCATCTAGCTGGTAGGTCCGAAGGCTCGCCTGTTGGGGATAGGTTTGCTTTTAGAACTTCATCGGCACTCTAAGCTCGGCTCGGCCCTAGGTAGACCCGCTGCGCAGGCTCTCATCTAGCTGGCAGGTCCGAAAGCTCGCATGTGGGGGATAGGTTTGGTTTGAGAACTTCATCGGCACCCCGAGCTCAGCTCGGCCCCAGGTAGACCTGCTGCGCAGGCTCTCATCTAGCTGGCAGGTCCGAAGGCTCTCCTGTGTGGCATAGGTTTGGTTTGAAAACTTCATCGGCACCCCGAGCTTGGCTCGGCCCTAGGTAGACATTTTGCGCAGGCTCTCATCTAGCTGGCAGGTCTGAAGGCTCGCCTATGGGGGATAAGTTTGGTTCGAGAACTTCATCGGCACCCCGAGCTCGACTCGGCCACAGGTAGACCCACTGCATAGATTCTCACTTAGTTGGCAGGCCTGAAGGCTCACCTATGGGAGGGAAGTTTTTGATCCTAGAAGACACTCCGACTCGGATGCTCTGAGCAGGACAATAAATACACCCGGAACTCGGAATGAAAAGAGGTAAGACCCCCTTAGGCAGGAGAGTTCTCGGCCAGAAAAGATCTCAGCGGGGAGGTCCTCGCCAAGGAGATCTCGCCGAAAGAAGTTCTCGGTGGGAAGGCTCCTGACACTATTCTTGATCAGACAACGGGAAGTGCAAGGCGAAAGCCTCGAATGGTTCGCGTAGGGCAAAGAAGGACGGCCTCGTCTTGAAGGGCACACGAGCAATGTTCCCGGCACAAGGTTTTCGGCAGAGCGCAGAAACGAAACGTCTAAGACCAGTGCTCTTTTGATAGGTTCTCGCCTATCGATCACTAAGGGAGAGTACCTTAGGGAGGACAAGGGCCTCGACGGAAGCGTGCTCGAGAAGCACTCGACTACAATAATTATATCAAGCGCATTTACATTAAAGAGAATGGCATGAACACAATATTTACAATGTATTTTATATAGTTACAGGTCTAGAGCGTTCTCGCTCAGTATTAACGAAAAGAAAAGAAAAGGGGGGCCTCTCAGGGAGACACGTTGTACCCCTCAGAGCTCTCGCTTGAACTCCCGCTGGAGCTCTCACCTGAGCTCTCCCCGAATGTCTCGCCACCCATGGCAGGGGATTTCGGGACATCCGAGGGCGGGGAATCGGACGCGCCTGGGGGCTTCGGGACAGGCTCGAAGAGCCAGGGGATGAGCTGATGAGCGGTAATGGTCTTGCACCTCCCATCCAAGCAACCGACATCCCGCAGCGTCTCCAGGGTCAACTTGACTGTGGCTTGCGCGTTGGACTGGAGGAGCTTGTCGATGTCGTAGACGGAGTAGTAGTGGCTCTTTAACCTTTCATCCAGTGGAGGGGGCGCATTCGCTATAACACCCCCTACCTATTGCATAGCATATAGCAGTAGGTCCGGCCGGGGCCCGATGCCATACACCACAGACAGACCGGGTGGTTACTCATGGAAACCATCCAACCAATCATACGTCCTACACAGAGCATTCTAGCGGAAGCAGTTTTATAAGTTGCAATTAAGAACCCAGCACAAAAGCATGAATGTCCACTAAACACCAAATAGGAATATAGTACAGACAAAAGAACTGGCCTTAAGGCCTTATACAATTGTTTACTTAATATTACATGATTTACAAACCACGGCACGCAGACCGGTCATACATGAATAAAAGCAGTAAACACTCCAATTAGGCCTTCGAGGGCCGGCTTCACAATTTGAACTTTAGCCCGCTATTGACCGCTTGGTCTAGCAGCACCTACAATCAACAAAACCATCGTACGGTGGCAAACAAAGAGCAACAGTCAGCAATGCTGACCAAATTATAATGATCCCGCCCCAACTCGGGGCGACGATGCTCCTTCCCTGCACTTATTAGCATAAACAGGCATTATAGTAATTTCACAACATCACAGGTGTAGGCTCGCACGGCTACACACCCCGTGCACTCAGGGCACATTCTCAGTAAACCGGCCAATGTCACGTCAATTTAAGCCATAGACATTCCAGACTCACCACCGCCACTTTGACGGCCAAACATATGAGCTTTTGTCTTCTTGGCATAAGTCACATCAATTTAAGCCATACACCGCCGAAGACCCTCATCTATGCCAACGGCTCTAACCGAATGACATAGAACGGGTATGGTTCCATCTAACCCGTGCTCACATCGCAACGACAGTTTAAGCCATATGCGTGGGTCAAACTTCTCCCGAGTCCCGTTTCCATCACACTTCACATAACCCGGTTATGTTCATGTTGGCTCCCAGGCCACCAAGTTGGCAAGATCATGCATCCAGCCAGTTTTTCGGGTACACCTTAGGGTTAATCCCCAAGGCTCCCTGTTGCAATCTACCACGTAGAAAACACGAAAAACAACCACTCGCACAGAGTCTTCTCCGGCATTTATACAATGCAACATCATCGATCCAGACCAACATGTCCGGATAGGATTCACACATTATGCCTATGTCCGTTCTCGTTTACGGACTCTACACAACGGGGACTTTACATATTACCCGAAGGAACTCCTCCAACTCACTGCAAACTCGCGAGAGCGGGCTTCTTATGCAAAGGAGGAGAGCTTCACATGTTCAAGGAGAGAATCGTTACACTAGAGTTCCTCTTTGGCGCCATGGAAATGTAAGCGGATGAAAAGCACCGCACTCTCTTTGCCTCCATAGATCTGAAGTCGGCTCGCGATTTGGAGCTTCAAAGCTCCTCCAATGGTCGGATCTAAGCTCCTTCTTCCACCATAGCTCTCCTCTCTCTCTTGACTTAGAAAGAGAACCACTCAAAAGAAATGAGGGTTTCAAAGGCCCAATCCCGGGTATATCACAGTAGGAACAATCCCCAGCCGTCGGATCCCAAAATAAGGAAACGAATGGCTACGATTCGTAGCTGAAAAGTAAATCCTGGGCCGAACACGGCCTGGCACACGCCCGTGTTCATGGCCGTGTCCCTCATTCGCCGTCAAAATCGATGCGCCTGGAACAACACACGGGCATCCAACACGCCCGTGTTCGACCTAACACGCCCGTATTCAAACCGACACGACAGTGTGGTCGGTCGTGTACCTCCATCGACACAGCCCCGAAAATAACCCGAGACTCACACGGGTATTGGACACGCCCGTGTCCTAGCCCGTGTCTACTCGAACACGCCTGGGCTCCAGGCCGTGTTCACTGTCGCTACACTTTGTCGAGCGAAGTTCGTCGAACCGCTGACACGGCTTGGGACACGCCCGTGTCCTAGGACGTGTTCCTTGTCTCGACACTTCGTCGAGCGAAGTTCGTCGACTAACTGACACGGCCTTGGACACGCCCGTGTCCTAGGCCGTGTGCCTTGTCTCGACACTTCGTCAAGCGAAATTTGTCGACTCCCCGGGCCGATCGTCGACATGGGCTCGACACGCCCTGAGACATGCCCGTGTCTCAGGCCGTGTTCTCGGCTCGACGATCGTCGACTCCAAAATCATCGACCTCACGACCAAATCGTCGACTCCAGCCTGACACGCCCTGGGACATGCCCGTGTCCCAGGACTTGTGCCTCCTGCCAGATTCCAAATCTGGCCCAAAACGTCACCCGTCGCTCTTTTGAGTTTCGGGGCGTTACAACTCTCCCCCTCTTAAAAGAATTTCGTCCACGAAATTATATAAAGGGAAGACATTTATAAAATTAAATTGTACCTGAGCGGAACAACTCCGGATACTCGTCAAGCATGGTCTGCTCTCGTTCCCAAGAGAGCTCCCCTCGACCGCAATTGTCCCATCGGACCTTGACCATCCTGATCTCTTTATTGTGCATCCTCTTTACCTCCGAGTCCTTAATCCACACGGGCTGGACTCTTGTTGTCAATCCACTATCCACTGTCACTTGATCAACCGCGATCACTTGCGAAGGCTCTTGCACTGCCTTCTATAGAACCGAAATATGGAATACATCATGTAAACCACTAAGCTCCACTGAGAGCTTCAACCGATAGGCTACTTCACCAACCCGCTCCAAAACCTCAAACGGCCACAGGTACCTCGGGCTTAGCTTTTTCAATCGCCGCACCCACGAGACACCCTTGAACGGTTTGATATTTAAGTACACATAGTCGCCCACAGCGAACTCCACATTCCTGTGCTTAACATTATAGTACTTCACTTGCCGGTCCTGAGTGTAAGACCCCTTCCTTCCCCTTACCAAGGAGGGCTACCAGTCCTTATGCCCAGAACTGCCGTCTTACGGTGGCACTAACGCACGGGTTAGTCAACACCGCAACACGCCAATCCTGCCGGCTAATACGATCATATACATAGGCCAATATGAGAAAAGAAGTGTAACAATGTAACAAATCAACAAGTCCACAGGTCACAGAGTACATCATATATGTATATGGAATGAATAGTACAACATGGTCCACAATGAGTACAAAACGAAAGAGTAATAAGGGCTTAAGCCCGGTACATCAAAATCAACTCTCTCTCACAAATAAAAACGAAAGCTATACTAGTACATCAGAATTCGTCCCACCTGAGGACGCACAATAATGGTAGTAGCCTGTTGTAGCGGTATCTGTTCCTCACGTCCTGTCTCCTCGTCGTGCTGGTGCTCCATCTCCACGGGATCCTAAAAATAGTATGGTCACCGACCATTAGTCAAAAAGACTAAGTCGGTTCCTCCGCACCTCGCCCCGCAACTCCTAGGCACCGAGCGGGAGGATGAAGCGGAGGACAACAAGGGGTAGTAAAAGTTGAAGCAGGTGACAGAAACTAACTAGCAGTTGTAATAAGTATTATTGTTCTACTCTAGCAGTTCTAAATATGGTACAAGTAAGTAAGAGCATTATAGTAAAGGAAGTAAAGAACAGCAGTAAGGGCAAGTAAATAAACTATTCTACCACTATACTACTATCACAAAAGTACCCTAACTTATATAAATGCCCATACAAATATATAAGTTAGGATTTCTAGGAAATTTAACTTATCATATAAAAGAGCACATACTAATTTATATGATAAGGATCTATGAAGCGTATGACCTAATATGAATGAATGTTATGATGCAATTTTATGTACAGGCAAGTGCAACTCACGCACAATGACTCTATGATCACAGACCTTTAGTTCCCACTTTTTGAGAGCTAGCATCACTCTCGGGTACCACTGCTGTGGCTACGGCAGCAGTGGAGCGGGTGTCTCCACTTTTAGGTCGGTATGCACACTATCAAGCCTTAGACCCCTCTCATACGCCTCTGAAAGTGCAGCTAGATCTGATATACTCTAGAGGGGGGTGAATAGAGTATATGGTGCTTGAAACCTTTTTACAACAATTGTTTTAATCTGAGTGAACAGGGAAGCAACTATTAATTCTAATCACAAAATAACCTACAACAGAGATTAATCACAGATCTAAGCTAATCACAAAACAATCATAGCCAGAAATAAAAGATAAAGACAAGCAAGCCAGAAGACGCAAGGAGCTATAGTGGTTCCCCTAAACTTGGGTACATCCACTCTTCTACCACCCTAGGTAGGAATCCACTGCAAGACGAGTTGATCAGGTGTCCTTGGCACCAATGAGCTTTTGATAAGGTGCTCAAAAACCAAAACAGATTTTTTGATCAGGTGTCTTGCCACCAATGAGCTTTTGACAAGATGCTCAAAAACCAAGCTCAAACTTTTGAAGGGAGTTTGAAAAACCCTTTGCAGAGATGGGGATGAGAGAGTTATGAAAGTCTTCTCTTTCTCAGAGCAGCTAAGAAGACTATGTGGATTTTATGTTGTCAAAGCTCCCCCTGAGTTCTTGAGATGTTCAGGAAATGAAGCTTTGTTGTAGGGTGATAGGCCTTCAAAAGTTGATCTCCAGCAAATGATGATTTCAGCAACAGCTAAAATGTTAGGTGTCTGGAGTCTTGAAAGATGTTGGCCTTGAACACTTGAATCATAAGAGATTAGAACATTTCAGAAGGTTTGATCACCTTGGATGTGTGTTCTTGTATGAATTCTTTGAGACAGAGAATGTCTACAGCTCTTTCTCCTTTTCTCTTGTGAACAGAAAGATGTTTGAGAAAGATGTTGTCCAGAGAAGTGTAGCAGAGAATGTTCTTGATCTTATTCTTCTTGTTCTATGTTGTCTCTCTTATGTTCTGTGTTCTGAGTGATGGAGAGTTTCAAAAATCTTGTATTTTATTCTCTGGTACTGAATAGATAATCATCTGTCAAGAATAGTCGTTGGCCTGACATTAATTGCATCCTTAATTGCAAATGTCTTCTGGAGGAAAGTCCAAAGAAATATTCCTTGATAATCCCTTGAAACTTGGTCCAGAATAAATGAAAACGGCTAGAAAAACTTCTGAATTAATTGCTGAATAACTCCTTAACTATTCTGAATTTGAATCTTGAAAAATCCTTTAACTCATCAGAAAAACGTCGAACTGAGCTCTGCTATCGTCAAACTGAGCTCAGCGATTTGGACTTATATAGCAACAGAGATCATCGATCTGAGCTCAAAGATTGTCGAACTGAGCTCAGAGATAGAGAATCAATACTGAGTCAAGATCGTCGAACTAAGCTCGCAGATCGTAGAACGGAGTTCAACGATTTGATGAAGTTGAGCTCAGCGATCGTCGAATGGAGTTCGACAATCTGTCGAAGTTGAGCTAGACGATCGTCGATTGGAGTTCGACGATTCGTCGTACTGAGATCGACGATATGACTTAGTCTCCAAACAGAAAATCCTTGGTCTTGAGGGCAGCTTCCAAACCTAGGTACTAACCCTTAAACTCAATTCTAATTGACCTTTAAATCTATACAGGAGGTCAAAAAACAAGTTTCCTAAGGACATAGTGATCCTGACCCAAATTAGTAATAGGGTGTTCCAACAATCTCCCCCTATTTGGGTTAGGATTACTATTTACAGAACTTGGAAAAATTAAATAACAACATACACAGTAACAATACAAAAATACAATAAGCAGGACAAGCAGAACCACAGATTTATTATCCCAGAAAATAATCAGAAATCAAGATGATTGTCATCTTACATAGTTATTTCTTCTCCTTGCTCTTTATAAGTTTGATTTCTCTATTGGGGTTAAGAGCTTCCTTCTTTGACCTTCTGTCATCTGCTGCACCTAAAGAGGTTTGTTGTTTTGGCCTGGGAACCACAGCTTCAGGATGCAGCTCCATATATCTATCAGAGTCAAAGAATTTGCTTGAGCCATATCTTTCCAATTCTTTCTTTCTTTGTTCAGATAGTGTAGTGATGTTGGAGGAATCTCTTCCTTTCTCTTTAGCTTTCTTAATCTGGTCCAGTGCAGCATGCTCTTTCATCCTGTCAGTCCAAGCAGTTGGATTATTTTCAGGATCTTCAAAGGGCACTGGTGGCTCATATCTATTTGATGGATTATCCTGAGGAGGTCTGGATAAAACTACTTCCTTTAGCTTATAGGGAAAAGGACCTGAGGTTGTGTCTGATGAGGTTTGTCCTTCCCTGGAGTAAGGATGTTGCCTTGAATAAACTTTTGAATAAACCTGGAATTCCATTTGATTTCCTCTATAGTTTCCTCTTCTAGATTGAGAACCCCTGGACTAGCTTCCCCTATGATAAGATCTGGCATGAGGCTGATAGGGGGTTTGGCTTTTAGCATGAGGTTGAGCAGCTGAGCTTCCACCTGCACCTGCATCAGGAGGAGGTGGTGGAGGAGGATTAGAATGATGAAACTGGGAAGATCCTTTTTCATACTTCCTTTTTTCTTCATGACTTTAAGTTGGTTCTTTGAATACTGCATCCAGTGCTCGGTTATGGGGCAGTCATGAAGAATGTAATATGGAATGTCATTATTGTACTTTACTTTGGCTGGAGGTACTCTTTTCATGGCTTTGCTCCTTGCCTTTCTCTTTCTGGTAATAGTGGCAGAGGAGTCATCAGAATCAGTCCTGAATTCATCACTTTCAGAACTTTGCTCATCATATAGAGCATCAATCTTTTTCATGTAATCCTTCTGAAGTTGAGTTGAAGCAGATATAGCAGCAGTGGTTGGAGCAGCAGCAGATACAACACTAGTAACAGAAGTTGAAGCAGCAGCAACAGTAGCAGACACAGAAGTTGAGGCAGTAATAACAACAAACAAAGAAAGTTCTGGAGCAGCACTCTTAGAAGGTATAACAGCAATAATAACAGTAGCAGTTGGGGCAGCAACAGTTTCAGATGAAACACTTTCAGATACAACAATATCAGCAATAGCAGGAATATCATCAGTAAACACAGAAGGCTCAAAATCATGTGCCTCTGTCATCTGCATATCCTTAGAGATTAACTCATCAGCAGTATCAGCAATAACATCAACAAAACTGTCAGTAGGAAGGGCAGCAGCATCAGAAACATCAACAATGCTTTCAGCAGGAGTAGCAGCAGCATATACTGAATTGACAAAAGAATAAATAGTGCTGATATCACAGCTAGAGAAGGGCACAATGGCCTTGGACAAATCCTCTGATGGGTGGATAGCAACTCTCTCTGGAAGACAACTGAAATAGGCTGAATCAAATAATGAAAGTAAGGACCTGATGTCCACTGGGAAGACTGCAACTGGAGGGGGAACTGGAGCTTGAAGAACAACAGCAGCAGCAGCAACAATAACTGAAGAAACAACAGGCAAGCTCACTTCATAAGGCATCTCCCCCTGCCTAGATTCAGATAAGGATGGATCAAGGCACACTGATGAAGGGGTTGCCTGAGGGAAGAGGGAGGATAGCCTGGCAGAAAGGGCTGCCACTGACTGGAGTAATGGAGCCAAGGAGGTCTCCAATAGAAGAGATAGCCTGGGGGCTAGCAATTCATATATCCTGTCAGCTAGGGCTGGAAGATCTACTTGCTCAGCAGTGACCGGAGCAGAGGTAGAGAATGGAGGTGGAGCTACTGGTGATGGTGGTGGAGAGCTGGTGGATGGTAGGAGGGATGGTTGAGGTGTGGGCATAGTGGAGATGGAAGACAGTGGAATTGAGATAGAGGGTGTGAAGGTGGGTTGATCAATGATTTCTTGTAGAAGTTCCTGATAAGATGTTGATGAGGAGGGTAGCTCAGGAGGAGATGAGGGTGAGTCATCCATGAAGGAATCATCAATAAGATTGAAGGAGGGAATGGAGGGTGATGTGGCAATGTCTGGTTGAGTGTAGGAATATAATGGATGGAAGATTTCTTCTGTTGTTGGTAGAGTTGGAATTAGAGATGGTATTGATGTTGGAGAAGGGCTGGAGATGATGATAGTGGATGGTGTTTGAATGGTGGATGGATCTGGATAAGATGAAATAGGAAGAGGAGTAGAGGCAGCAGCAGGCAAGTCATCTGTAGGGGCAGAGATTTGAGGGGAAGTGACTATTGCAGTCCTGGTGCCTGAAGGTGTGCTTGAAGAGGGCCTGCTGGGCTTGGTGATCTGCCTGTCCCATTTGCCAAATAGGGCACAGGACAATCTCTTAGATGCATTAGTATGTATCCCAGATGATACAAGTAGAGTAGGGCATCTGTTCTGTAGAAAGAGGCCTAGAATCCTCCCAAAATTCCCAAAAATTTTATTTATTTTCTTTTTAATCAGGTCAAAGAAGACCTCTCCCCAGTTCAAATTCTTCTTGTCCACTCTGGCTCCCATTAAGCATAGCTGGTTCCTAGAAATGGTATCATGTGCTGAGCGCTTAGCCAACAAAACCTTCCCAACTACATCAGCCAAGAACCTGTACTCCACAGCTAGGTTTTTCTTCAGCAGCTTGCTAGGGTTAGCTTCAGAGTGACCCATTCTTGCAAGCAGATCAGCAAATTCCTCTCCAGACAGATCAGCAGAATCTCTACCAGAACTTAGCTCAAAAACTTCTGTCAGAATGGTTGGAGTCAAGGGTACCTGGGTGCCAGAAATTGATCCAACTATGGTGTTTTGATCCTGGTTGTGGACAGTGTAGACCCACTCCTTAATCTCATCAGCAGCAAGTTTGATTCTGGTGGTCATAATGGTAGCAAGTTTCTGCTCCTTGAAGAGTTCCAAAATATCCTAGAAAACTTGATCAGTTGTGCTGAAGGACTCCATGTCAATGTCAAAGCCAGCATCGAATTTCATTGCGGTGAGAACAGCAACAGAAATTGCCATGGTTACCTACAAAAATCAACAAACAAAATGACCAAGTGTAGAAATGTTTGGAGGGAAAGAGAATTTTTGCAGAGAAATCGAAACCACAAAAGGAGAACGACGACGAAAAATGAATTTTATATTAGGGTTCGACGCAGAAAAGGAAAGATCGTTGAACTCAGTTCGACGATCGGGGCTTCTAAAGGAATCTGAAAGGCCTTCAATATCGTCGATCTCCGTTCGACAATATTAGAGAGCGTCGAGCTCTATTCGACGATCGTTCAGAGAACAAAATCGTCGAGCGCCTTTCGACGATCGTTGACCGGAAGAGATAGTTCAGACTATCTGAGAAACGCTGAACTCAGGTCGACGATTTCGGAAATCGTCGATCTCTGTTCGACGATCTGGGGGAAAATCGTCGAGCGCAGTTCAGAGACCAGAAAAACGCTCTAGACACTAAGAAAAATCAAGATGTTTGCCTAGTCTTGGTCAATTTTTGAACTTTTAAAATCTTGGATATTATTTTAGACTTCCTCCATCTAACATTCTTAACTGATTTAGGAAGAAGGTGTGTTTCTTTTCATCCAAGGGCTTCGTGAAAATATCTCCCCTTTGCAAATTAGTTGGGATATATTGAAGTTCAATTTTATTCTTCTCAACATTATCCCTTAAGAAGTGATGCCTAATCTCTATGTGTTTTGTCCTACTATGGAGGACTGGATTTTGAGCTATAGAAATAGCACTGGTGTTATCACAAAATATTTTAGACTTCTCCAAGTTGTAGCCATAGTCTAGGAGTTGGTTTTGAATCCACAAGATTTATGAACAACAACTGCCTGCAGCCATATATTCAGCTTCAGCAGTTGAAGTTGACACAGAAGTTTGTTTCTTACAAAACCAAGAGACAAGTCTATCACCAAGGAACTGACAAGTCCCACTGGTGCTTTTCCTATCAATTCTGCATCCAGCATAATCAGCATCAGAAAATCTAGTTAAATCAAATGCTGAATCTTTTGGATACCGGAGACCTAGATTTGGACAACTTTTAACATACCTGAGAATCCTCTTTACTAGTGTTAGGTGTGACTCTCTAGGGCTTACTTAGAACCTAACACATATACATATAGCAAACATTATATCTGGTCTACTAGCTGTAAGGTACAGTAAAGAGCCAATCATTGCTCTATATGTTGTCTGATCAACAGGTTTCCCATGTTCATCAGCATCCAATACATCATTGGTAGGCATGGGTGTCTTCATGCAAGATGCTTCAGATATAACAAATTTCTTAACCAATTCATTTGCATACTTGGTTGGAGAAATAAAGATGCCTTCAGCATGTTATTTGACTTGCAATCCTAGAAAGAAGGATAGCTCACCCATACTACTCATTTCAAATTTAGAATGCATTAGTTTGGAAAACCTTCTGCACAATTTTGAGTCAGTAGAACCAAAAATAATATCATCTACATAAATCTATACTAGTAGGGTATGGGACTTATGGGTTCTAATGAAAAGAGTTTGGTCTACTCTACCCCTTATAAATCCATTTTCCAAAAGGATTCATGCTAGGGTCTCATACCATGCTCTAGGAGCTTGCTTGAGACCATATAATGCTTTGTTCAACTTAAAAATATAATCAGGATAAGTTGGAGAGATAAAACCTGGAGGTTTTCTGACATATACTTCTTCTTTGATGTCTCCATTCAGAAATGCACTTTTCACATCCATCTAATATACCTTGAAGACTTTATGTGATGCATAAGCTAAGAAGATTCTGATGGCTTCCAATCTTGCAACTGGTGCAAAAGTCTGGTCATAGTCTATGCCTTCTTCTTGAGAATATCCTTGAGCAACTAGCCTTGCCTTGTTCATTACAATTACTCCTTGATCATCCAGTTTGTTTCTGAACACCCATTTTGTTCCAACAATGGAGTGATCCTTAGGCTTTGGCACTAGTTCCCAAACTTTGTTCCTTTCAAATTGATGCAGCTCTTCTTGCATTGCAATGATCCAGTGTGGATCTTGCTCTGCATCTTGAATGGACTGAGGTTCGATTTGAGATAGGAAGCAAGTGTGCAATAGGTTTTGGTTGACCTGATTTCTAGTTTGCACACCAGCTGAGATGTCTCCAATTATTTGGGAAATTGGATGGTCTCTTGATGGTACTAAATCAACAGGGGGTGTTGATTGTTCACCAACCTGTGTTGTTGTTTCCTCTTGTGGTACAACAACTGGCTCTTTAAGTTGTTTCTCTTCAATGTGTTGAATACTTTCTTCATCCTCACTGCTTTCCTCTTTTTGAGTAACCTGTAACTTGTTCAAGTCTTCAACAAGAGAATGTTCCTGCAAAGGTGCTATGGTAGAAGTATTCTTCTCCTTGAAAGACATGTTAGATTCATCAAATGATATATGAACAGATTCTTCAATTTTTAGAGATGATTTATTATAAACCCTATAAGCCTTGCTGATCATGGAGTATCCCAAAAACACTCCTTCATCAGTTTTAGCTTGAAATTTTGCTAAATATCATTTGTCACTATTGTGTATATAGCAAATACAACCAAAAACTCTAAAATAACCAACTTTAGGTTTCTTCCCTTTGAGTATTTCATAGGGAGTGTTTCCCTTTAGTTTATGTATCAAAATTCTATTCAGCACATAGTTGGAGGTGTTCACTGCCTCTGCCCAAAAGGATAGAGGAAGATGAGCATTTTACAACAATGTAGTGGCAGATTCAATAAGGGTTCTATTTTTCCTTTCAGCTACCCGATTTTGTTGAGGAGTTCTAGGAGCTGAGAAAGTGTGTCTGATCCCTTCACTCTGACAAAACTCTTGTATAAGAAGAGAATCAAACTCTATCCCATGATCACTTCTGATCAGGGCAATGTGAGTATTGAACTCAATCTGTATATATTTGAGAAACTCTGTCAAACACTTAAAGTTATCAGACTTCTTCCTCAGAAAGAACACCCAAGTGAATCTAGAGAAGTCATCTACAACTACTAAAGTGTAAGATTTACCTCCTAGGCTTTGTACTGTGATGGGTTCAAAGAGATCCATGTGTAACAGATACAATATCCTAGGTGAATCACTCTTATTAAGTGACTTAAAACTATTTTTAGTTTGCTTGCCTAATTGACAAGCCCTGTAGAGTCCTTCCTTCTTGTAGGGGCCAGAAGGTAGTCCTCTAACAAGGTTGTCCTTGGATAGCCTAGCAATAGTTCTAAGGTTTAGGTGTCCTAGTCTCTTATGCCATAAAATATTAGGTCTACAGACATAATTGAACAGGCAAATATCTACATCTGTTGAAAAAAAATCTACTAGATAGATATTATCTTTCCTTTTACCTGTCAACACAGTTATGTTGTCCTTTGACTTGATCTTGCATAATGCTTTGCTGAAGGTCACCTGGTAGCCTTTATCACACAGCTGACTGATGCTTATTAAGTTGGTCTTCAGTCCTTCCACATAAGCTACCTTCTTGAATGTTATTGATCCAATCTGGACTGCACCATATCCTTTACTTTGTCCAAAGTTTGAATCCCCAAAGATAACTTTGGGTCCAAGCTTAGCTTTAAAGGATGTGAGGTTGTCCTTATTTCCTGTCATGTGCTTAGAGCACCCACTATCCAAGTACCATTGCTGGTTTGATGTTGTATAAGTCCTCACCTGCACATAAAATAATTCATTTGATTTTGACCCAGTTTACCTTGGGCCTAGGTTGATAACCTTTAAACTCAGAAATAAAAGACATCCCAGGTTGACTCTTATAACCTTCAGGATGATATCTCCTTGGAGGTATAATCCATTCAGTATAAGGGTTAAAGATTTGTGATGTAGGACACCTAGGATTGGATTTTGATTTGCCCTTGAAAGTGTTTCCAGAGCTCTGATCTCTGTTCGACGATCGTGGAGCTGCATTCGACGATCTTGGGTCAGATCGTCGAGCTCCGTTCGACGGTCGACTGTGGCAGAGTTCAGGAATTAGAGATCGTCGACCTGAGTTCGACGATTTTGCCTGAGATCGTCGATCTGCGTTCGGCGGTCGTCGAGCTCCGTTCGACGATTTCTGCTGGGCCTTAGTTTTCTTAGGCAGATCAGAATTTTTCCTAGCTACCTCTACAAATCCCTTCCCTTTGTCAGAAATGAACTTGATTGGGGTTGTTAGAACTATAGGTTGGCTGGATGAAGCACCCAAGCCCAGTGTACTATTAAATCTGGAGTTCACTATGCTTGTGATGTCCATCAGCTTGATACTTCTCCCATTAAGGGATTCTTCAAGCTTCTTAGCCTCAGATAGCTCACCTTTTAGTGAAGCTATCTGCTCCCTATAACACTCCAACTCCTGAGAGAGTTTGAGGTTTTCTGACTTTAAGGTATTATGTTCAGACAATTGATTTCTGAGAGAGATAATTTCCTTCTCAGATTTTAGCAGGTCTAAACATAATGCTTTAAACTCAGATTTAAAGTCCTCTGAATTGAAATCAAATGAACTGATTACCTGGTCTTCTTCAAGTTGAGTTTCTGAATCTGACTCTGAGTCCTCTTCATCTGAATTATGTTGTGAGGCATTGATTGCCATCATGCAGAACTCCTTCTCTTCTGCATCATCTTCATCATCACTGGAGCTGGATGAGGCTTCTGATTCCTCTTCAGTTTCACTCCAGGATTCAGCAACAAATCCCTTCCTAGTGTGTTTGTTTTTGCTTGAGGAGGGTTTCCCATTGCCATTCCTCTTGAAGACTTTCTCCTTTCTTCTTTCTTTCTTGTCCCTTCTGTCCTTGTTTTTGTTTTCTGGACAGTCAGGTACAATGTGTCCTGGTTTCCTACAACCAAAGCAGACAATTTCCTTATTATTAATTGACTTATCATACATTGGATTATCATGCTCCTTGTATGATCTCTTTCTGAAGTCCTTTCTGGCCATCTTGTAAAATCTTTTGGCCAACAGACTGAGCAGTTTATCATTGCCTGTGACTTTGTCTTCAGGCTGATCTTCAGTTGCTTTGAAGGCTATTGTCTTCTCTTTTCTTGTGGCTGGTGAAGCAGCCTTCTGCTCTTCTTCTCTATTTTTGATTAGTAGCTCATAAGATTTGAGCTTTCCCAAAAGGGCTTCTGTGGTGATCTCATTCAAACTTATGGCATCCTTGATTGGCCAGATTCTTGAATCCTAAGTGCTTGGGAAGCACATTAGGATTTTTTCATTAAGTTCAGTTAGTGATATCTCCTTATCCAAAGTTTTGAGTTCATTGACTATTAGACTGAGTCTGTTGTACATATCTCCAACTGACTCAGCTTCTCCCTTCTTCAGATTCTCATATTGGGATATGAGGTGGGATATCTTGTCCTTTCTTTCATCAGCTGATCCTGACACTATTTCAATGAGCTTATCCCAAATTTCCTTTGCTGAATTACATTCAGCCACCTTTTAAAAGATATCATCAGACATGGTCTGGGCTAAGATATTCATAGCCTTTGCATCTGCAACCTTCCATTTCTTGATATCAGCATTTGTTCCTGATGGAGGTGGAACATCATTTGTACTTGAGTTCTCTGGAGGTCTTGGGCAAACTGTCAAAACAGAATTAAAAATATCCTCGTCAATAGAATTCATGTATAATCTAATCCTTGCTTTCCAAAGTGCAAACTTGGAAAGATTGCACACTGAATGTCTGGTGCTAGCATAATCTTTGTTTTGGGCCATGATTGGTGAAAACAAAATCTAATAATAAACTCAAAAGAAAACAAATCTAACTAGGAATCTTTGGGTTCAGGTGTTAGCCTTTGCAACCACCAAGGTGTGGTATGTTTAACCAACCTGGCTCTGATACCAATTGAAAGTGCAGCTAGATCTGATATACTCTAGAGGGGGGTGAATAGAGTATATGGTGCTTGAAAACTTTTTACAACAATTGTTGTAATTTGAGTGAACAGGGAAGCAACTATTAAATCTAATCACAAAATAACCTACAACAGAGATTAATCATAGATCTAAACTAATCATAAAACAATCACAGCCAGAAACAAATGATAAAGACAAGCAAGCCAGAAGACACAAGGAGTTATAGTGGTTCCCCTAAACTTGGGTACATCCACTCTTCTACCACCCTAGGTAGGAATCCACTGCAGGATGAGTTGATCAGGTGTCCTGGGCACCAATGAGCTTTTGATAAGGTGCTCAAAAACCAAAACAGATTTTTTGATCAGGTGTCTTGCCACCAATGAGATTTTGACAAGGTGCTCAAAAACCAAGCTCAAACTTTTGAGGGAGTTTGAAAAACCCTTTATAGAGATGGGGATGAGAGAGTTATGAAAGTCTTCTCTTTCTCAGAGCAGCTGAGAAGACTATGTGGATTTTATGTTGTCAAAGCTCCCCCTGAGTTCTTGAGATGTTCAGGAAATGAAGCTTTGCTGTAGGGTGATAGGCCTTCAGAAGCTGATCTCCAGCAAATGATGATTTCAGCAACAGCTAAAATGTTAGGTGTCTGGAGTCTTGAAAGATGTTGGCCTTGAACACTTGAATCACAAGAGATCAGAAGATTTCAGAAGGTTTGATCTCCTTGGATGTGTGTTCTTGTATGAATTCTTTAAGACAGAGAATGTCTACAGCTCTTTCTCCTTTTCTCTTGTGAACAAAAAGATGTTTGAGAAAGATGTTGTCCAGAGAAGTGTAGCAGAGAATGTTCTTGTTCTTGTTCTTCTTGTTCTGTGTTGTCTCTCTTCTGTTCTGTGTTCTGAGTGATGGAGAGATTCAAAAATCTTGTATTTTATTCTCTAGTACTGAATAGAAAATCATCTGTCAAGAATAGTCGTTGGCCTGACATTAATTGCATCCTTAATTGCAAATGTCTTCTGGAGGAAAGTCCAAATAAACATTCCTTGATAATCCCTTGAAACTTGGTTCAGAATAAATGAAAACGCCTAGAAAATCTTCTGAATTAATTGTTGAATAACTCCTTAACTGTTCTGAATTTGAATCTTGAAAAATCCTTTAACTCATCAGAAAAACGTCGAACTGA
This sequence comes from Platanthera guangdongensis, assembly GCA_039583875.1. Lineage (NCBI taxonomy): Eukaryota > Viridiplantae > Streptophyta > Magnoliopsida > Asparagales > Orchidaceae > Platanthera > Platanthera guangdongensis. The sequence goes on from CM077156.1 coordinate 49,669,618, forward strand.
GCTCTGCTATCGTCGAACTTAGCTCAGCGATTTGGACTTATACAGCAACAGAGATCGTCGATCTGAGCTCAAAGATCGTCAAACTGAGCTCAGAGATAGAGAATCAATACTGAGTCAAGATCGTCGAACTGAGCTCGCAGATCGTCGAACGAAGTTCGACGATTTGATGAAGTTGAGCTCAGCGATCGTCGAATGGAGTTCGACGATCTGTCGAAGTTGAGCTAGACGATCGTCGATTGGAGTTCGACGATTCGTCGTACTGAGCTCGACGATATGACTTAGTCTCCAAACAGAAAATCCTTGGTCTTGAGGTCAGCTTCCAAACCTAGGTACTAACCCTTAGACTCAATTCTAATTGACCTTTAGATCTATACAGGAGGTCAAAAAACAAGTTTCCTAAGGACATAGTGATCCTGACCCAAATTAGTAATAGGGTGTTCCAACAGCCTCCGTACTCGTCCAAGGTAGCCTCTAGAGTCTCGCGTACGTACTTTGCTGACAACCCGTCAGTCTTGTTGGGTCGGATGTGCGTTATCGGGGGTCGTCCTCCAGGCCGCAGTGTAAAACAACCCACTAACCCCTCTAACCCTCACAACCGCCTGGTGCACCGTACTGCCATCGGTGTGACGAACGACCAGTAGAGCACGCCCCGCCACTATATTTATGCACATGCAAGTATTTCATTCCGAGCCTTCCGCTCGCAGGACCAAACCCATCATGAAACCCTCAAACCCAACCCGGGTGAGAACTCACAATAGTGCCTTTATACCAATTCCCTCAAACCCTACACGGGTGAGCTTATATCATGAATATCTCCAACCCTACACGGGTGAGAATGTACAACAAATGTCTTAACCTATTAGACTACTCTTGTCTACGGGTTATTATACTTAGTGGTTTAAGGTTAATCCCAGGACTGCCCAGGGTATACCCAGTGAAGGGATCTCGGGGGCACTAGGAACTACGATGAGATTACGCCCAAAGTTCCCTTTCACAAGGATATTTACTTTAGTTGATGGCTACCCATATTCACCCCAACTCTCATTGTTGCTCTGGACAATCCTAGTGACTTAAGATATTACCGGGAAACCGACGGTCTTCCGTCGACCTCCACTCCGATTGCTACCAAAAGACTTGCACTTTTAATCTCGTCATTAAGACAATACTACCCACCAGGTATTATTCATATTGCACTTCCTTATTTCTTCCGATAATCAATCCTCTGGTAATCCCCTAAAGTATGCCCTATTTAAGCTATATGCAGACCATGTCCTATTATTATCCCAAAAATGGAATCTTCCAATCCTTAGGGGCTCTTGCCCCTAACTATTTATCCTAGGGTGGTATGGGCTAATGGAACTATCATATGGATTCTCATAATTTTCCTTGGTCAAATAATCTCTTAATTAAATCTTTTAATTTATTTCCTAGGTCACTTTACACATGAAGTAGTATAATTTAAAATCCACTGACCTAGGTAATTTTTTCCTGAGTTGTATATTGATAAAATATTTCTGTCTACAGAGTTTCATAATTTTCCTTTAATTATTTATACCAATTCATTATTTAATACCAAATCTACATAATTTCCATTTTTCAAATGAAGTACACGGAATATATAATCCAAAATTTCAGGAAATTTACAGAACATATAAAACATTAATTTGAGACTATTGACAGAGTTTCATCAATTTTTATTGTGTAATGTCCTAACAATTCCATTCTTAAATATTTACCAAAATGTCATTATATTGCTTTAAAATTTATCAATACACCCATAAATTCTGAAATACATTTACAAGACTAATAATATAATTATACAACACTAGAAATATTTCCAAATTTTTCTGAGGTGTATATCCATCAATTCAAGAATAAATGAAATAAGGGTAAAATGGGCATTTCAATGTATTTTTACTCCAAAATTTCTTCAAACAGAAAGATCAAATTTTCTTAAGTCAATTATAGCCTTATTTGTAACTTGGTAAAGTTTGAGGACTTTTACTTGAGGAAAACCTATTTTTCCAATTTATTTTCAAAAGGAGCTATATTTTTAAAAATTCCAATTAATGGGATTTTTGATTCCAAAAATCCCATAATTAATCTGAGGGGTGCACTTTACCCTAATGAACCCTAGGAATGAAATCCATGATTTTTGAGTGCCTCAATTAGGCTGAATGCACCATATTTAATTTATTGCTATTGGCACACCAAGGCAATATATAAACCAACACATGCAAGTGGATTTTCCAACATGCAGTGATCCAAATGTGCTGAAATTTTTATAATGCACAAAGGATGTCCCCAAGGACCTACCACCAAAATATGGGGCTATGAGGAGTCATATAAATCCAAATATTTCATTTATTTAATTTTTGACATTACGGCCAAAACTATAGAAACCGTTGCCCTACAAATTCCTAAGTTTTGGCAGTGGCTAGGTACGCCCTAATCATGCATGTACTCAACATTTGGGGCCATGGTGATTGCTGGTTTGACTTGGGCATCCAAATGAATTTCTGCCCTTGTCTAGGACCAGTCCTAGGGGAAATGCCCTACAGGACTATATAATACACCAAATCACACATTTAATGTGGCAAAATAAAGGTAAGACAGTCAGCAACATTTTTCATTTAGAGATTAGTTTCTGGAAATGCATCTACATGGCCTAAAAATGACATGCAAGGTCACTGAAATAGTGTGACATTAATTTGATTTTACTTCATTGCATATAATACAATATTTTTTGATTTTTAATTTAAGGCCGCACGAATCTTAAAGCGCAAACGAACGGGATCGGTTATCTCCTACCTCCAGCCAACGGCTGATATCGAGCCGACCTGGAGCAACTTTGCTGGCGATTTCCGGCCAGCTGAGGCGGCGCCACCCCCGACCAATGGTGCCATCACCTTCACGGTGGTGGTGGCTATCGTTCCCCGGTGATGGGGCGGCGGGAGACGGCGGAGACGGCGAACCCGAGTGGTTAATAAAGCTTGGAAAAATCACACTTTTATCCCATGGCATCGGGCTCAGTTGAGCCCGATATCTCACCTAATCGATCTAGGATCCTAGTACGGGTAGAAGTGAGGTGAAATGGACCTGAATTGGGGCTTGGCTGCGGGTCAGGCGGCGGTTTGCCATGGTGGTGGTGCGCCGGCGAGCTCCTCCCCGATTCCTTGATTCTCCACAATTTTCCATGTTCCAGCACTCGATTTCAATTCTTTCTCACTCTCTGAAGCTGATGGATGGGTTATTTGGGGCTGAGGGGGTGTATATGGGGAGATACAACCTATGTGAGCTCGGTTTGAGCTTTGGTTGTGTCACCATGGGTGCCATGTGGCCAGCATGCTACCAAAAATTCTCTGGAATATCAGAGGGGGCTGGCCAGCATGTGTTGGGCAGGGAATTGCAGCTGAAGGGGTGGCCATGTGGCCACCCTTCTCCTTCATCCCGATTTTCTCTCTCCTCTTTCTATTAAAATCCCATTTCTACCCCTTTGCATGCACTCTCTCTCCTAATTCAGAGGGGTAGGGCTGGTCTTGTTCACTTGGGCTGGCCATGGGCCAAATTTGGTGAGCTTGGTCCAAGGAAAGTGAGCTTGGCCTTCATTTCTCTCTTTTAGGTCAAATAGTTGACTATGTTGACCTTGAGTTGACTTGGTCAACCATGGTGGGTGGGCTGACCCCACTTGGTGGTAATGGGTCTAGTGGCACCACCCAACTTGGGTTGGGTCAAGGGGGTGCCCTACTTAGGCTAATTGGGCTTATGAGTGTGGGTTTGACCAAATTATGCCCAAGGTTGACTTTGGTCAACTGGGGTCAAAGTGTTGACCTAATGGCATGCCCTAGGGTGCACTTAGATTGTTTTTAGGGTTAGGGCAATGTGGTGGGGTCATGGTGCGGTTTGGGTCCCTATTTAGGCTAGTTTGACCTAGTTTGACTTGGTCCTATAGTGGGCCCCACATGGCTACAACCCACTACCTAGGGTCAAACCTAGCTAAAACACTTATCACCCATCTCATGCCTAACCCAATCTAAGTGGAAGGGGCCTAGAAGTAACATGGGATGTTACAAATTCCAACACCCAAGAAAAATAATTTCGTCCTCGAAATTTAAGTTCGGGTTTATGGGTTCTACTTGTTAGAAGAATTTTTTATTTTAAGAAACTTTAAAACATAAATTGAAAGTACCCGATGCAAATAGCTCCGGGTGTTGCTCCAGCATCAGATCCCTCGGCTCCCAAGTGTGCTCCTCCCGTCCATGGTTGGACCACAGCACCTTCACAAGTGGGACCTTCTTCTTCCGCAACACTCGGATGGTTGTATCGTCAATCCGGATCGACTCCAAACTAACTGATTTGTCAGGCTCTACCGGTCCGGCTGTAGTAGTAATGTGCTGCTCCGGCCGAAGGAGAGATCTTCGCAAGGAAGAGACATGGAAGACGTCATGTAATGCACCCAACTCCGGTGGCAGCTACAGTCTGTAAGCTAAGGGTCGATCCGCTCCGGGATCAAGTATGGCCCCATGTATCGTGGACTGAGCTTCTTGTGCCTACGCACCCGAGAGACACCGTGTATATGACGTATCTTCAAGAAAACTCTGTCTCCAACCTGGAACTCCACCTTCCGGTGCCGAGCATCATAATACTTTGCCTGCCTGCTCTGGTCCTCTAGTAGCTGATCTCTGATCAAACGAATCTGAACCTCAGTGTCCTCTATATAATCAGATCCAAGAGCTCTGGTATCCACATCCTAAACCCATGATAGCGGTGTCCGGCACTTCCTCCCATAAAGTACCTCATATGGAGCCATCCTGATGCTAGCCTGGTGGCTGTTATTGTATGAGAACTCAATCAGTGGCAGCAGCCTCTCCCAAGGCTTCCCCGTATCCAATATGCATAGTCTAAGTATGTCCTCCATGGTCCGGATGGTCCGCTCGGTCTGTCCGTCGGTCTGCGGGTGGAAGGCGGTACTAAAAGTAAGCCGAGAGCCCAAGTAAGCATGCACGGCCCTCCACTCGCTCGAAGTGAACCGACCATCACGGTCCGAAACGATCGTCCTGGGAATGCCATGATATCTGACGAACTGCTTCGCAAATAATCTCACCAGAACTACAACTGGGGCATCCTTCCGAACTGGAATAAAGCGCGCTACCTTGGTCAGTCTGTCTACTATGACCCATATAGAATCGTGCCCAGAGTGGGAGCGAGGTAGTCCGTGCACAAAATCCATATCAATGTCCTCAAACTTCCACTCCGGTACTAGCAGTGGATTTAGCAAACCTCCTGGGCTCTTACATTCCTCCTTCACGCGCTGACACGTCTCGCAGAATGTCACAAAATGAGTGATCTCCCTCTTCATCCCAGGCCAATACATAGACCTCCGCAAATCTGCCCACATCTTGGTGATGCCGGGATGCACTGAAAATCTGGAGCAATGAGCCTCTCTGAGTATGTCCTCCCGAATACTGCCTCCTGCGGGTATGTAAATGCGTCCACAGAATCGAAGAAGATCATCCTGTATCGTGTAGTCCTCAATCTTGCTCCTTTTAGGGCACTAAAAATCGGCTGTAATGCAGCATCCCGCCTCTGATGTGTTCGGATGCGCTCTCGTATGTCATCACTACTGATCACTGAGCTCAAATACTCTCGATATACCACTGGTTCGGCCTCAGATACCATGGTAATGTGCATGTCCTCCATCATCCGCAGAAGCTCTATGGACATCAATCGTGGCTCCGGTCCAGAAGTGTCGGGCCACCTACTCAAAGCATCTGCTACTGTGTTCGCTTTCCCCGGATGGTAGTTGATCTTATAATCATAATCGCAGAGGAATTCCAGTCATCTCCTCTGTCGTAAGTTCAAGTCTTTCTGCGTATCGATATATTTAAGATTCTTGTGATCTGAATAAATATCACAATGAATCCCGTATAGGTAATGCCTTCATATCTTTAGGGCGAATACCACAGCCCCGAGCTCTAAGTCATGTACTGGATAGTTATGCCCATGCTTCTTCAACTGTCTCGAAGCATAAGTAATAACATATCCATGCTGCATCAGGACAGCACTCATCCCCTGGTAAGAGGCATCTGTGTAAATCTGAAATCCTTCACTCCCGGATGGAAGCGCAAGAATAGGGGATGAGATGAGTCGGTGCTTCAGCTCCTGAATTCCGCCTCACACTGCTCTGTCCAGGTGAACTCAGTATCCTTCCTTGTCAAAGTCGTGAGGGGGAGGGCTATCCTCGAGAACCCCTCCACAAACTTCCGATAGTACCCTGCCAAACCCAGGAAGCTGCGAATATCGGATGCTGTCTTTGGCCGTGGCCAATCCCTTACTGCCTCTATCTTGGCTGGGTCCACTGCTAACCCAGCCCCACTGATCGTATGTCCCAGGAAAGCCACCTCCTGCAGCCAGAACTGGCACTTTGAAAACTTTGCGTATAACTGGGACTCCCTCAGCCTCTGCAAGACCAGCGTTAAATGCTTTGTATGCTCTTCCTGAGTCCGGTAATATATCAAAATGTTGTCGATGAATACAATTACGAAGCGGTCTAAGAAGGGCTCGAACACACGGTTCATTAGACTCATGAATGTGGCAGGGGCATTCGTGAGCCCAAAAGGCATCACCGTGAACTCGTATAATCCATAGCGTGAACTGAATGTCGTCCTCGGTATGTCCTCTTCCCGGATGCGGAGCTGGTAGTAACCAGATCGCAAATCTAGCTTAGAGAACCAGAAGGATCCTTGTAGCTGATCAAATAACTCATCTATCCGAGGTACTGGGTATGTATTGTGGACCGTTAACCTGTTCAGCTCCTTGTAATCTATGCATAGTCGTAACGATCCGTCTTTCTTCTTCACAAATAGAACTGGCGCTCCCCACGGCGATGAACTAGGCCGCACAAATCCCGACTCAACTAGCTCCTGAAGTTGAGTCCTGAACTCTGCTAACTCCCTGGGAGCCATCCTGTAAGGTGCCCGGGACACCGGTGTCACTCTCGGTACTAGCTGGATCATGAAATCAACAACTCTGGTTGGTGGTAGCCCGGGCAATTTCTTCGGGAATACGTCGGGGAAATCCCGGACCACTGGAACATCTAAAATAGAAGTCTCTGTCCCTAACATCTCAAAGCAGATAAGGTAAACTTCTTCTCCCTGCTCGTGGGCCTTCACAGCCTGTACAGAAGATAACAATGTGTGGCAGATAGGCTGAATACCTTCGATCATAACATGGGAGTCGTCATGCCTTAGTGTGATCCTTCTTGATGGACAATCTATCTGAGCATGGTTCCGATGTAACCATGTCATGCCCAAAATCAAGTCAAAGTCCTACAGCTTCAGAATAGTTGCGGCGCCTCAAATGCCTTGCCGCCAATCTCGGCCTCCATATCACAATGGGCTGTGGTCTGTGTTCTGACCATCGGGTAGACGCACCCTATTCTAGTCTAGGAAATCTTTCTAGCCTTCGAGTCCGTCTATGAAGGCCTCAGATACGAACGAGTGCGAAGCAACCATGTCGAACAGAGTATGAGCGGGCTTGCCGCTGATCATAACTATGCCTGAGGTTTGTTTAAGTTAAAATTAATTGTTACCATATATTTCCAGGTACTATCTAATTGAAAACTCAAGGAACTTAATAATTGATCTTACGTACCTGTGATAACCTCCTCGGGGTTCCTCTGCTCCGTGAGGTCCAAGGCATATATCTGCTCCTGATTGCATCCACTGCCGTGATATCCCCAGCCTCGGCCTCATCCTCGGCCCTGGCCTCAGCCTCGCTGTACTGGGGCCACTGGAGGTGGAGGAGGAGGAAGAGGATGGAATCGATGCGGCACTCCGACCTAATGTTCACGGGCTGGCGGCATCCGTAACAAACTACCTGCCGGTGGCCATGGTCATCCTGTCTCCTCGGATCATGCATCTGTAGAGGTGGGGAGCCAATGCTGGAGGAGGCCCCTGCTCCTGCCTGAAGTTGGGACGACGACGTCCCCCACTCTTCTTGTATCCGATAGTCCTGCCTCTCTGAGATCCCCTGCTACCCTCTCCTGATGTGGACCCATCAAACGGTCTCTTTCCTCTGCCTTGCACCATCAGCTGGTCAGCCTCCAGCTTCTTTGCCATCTCAATGATCTGCCTAGTGCTGCCATGAGAAATGAACAGCAAGGCCTGCCTCAAATCGTCCCTGATCCCCCGGTAGAACCTCTTGGCATACCTCCTATCATCGGTATCCTGAATCCCTGCGAACTTGGCCAAATGAGAGAACTCTTGCTGATACTCGATCACTGATCTAGTCCCCTTCCTGAGGTTCAAAAACCTCTCCTCCAAGGCATCTCTGTCCGTAGCAGAGACGAAGTGATCCAGAAATACATAGCCAAACTCCTCCCATGATATCTCTGACAGCTCGCAGTCTGCATATGTAGACTCCCGCACTGATTTCCACCATCTCTTTGCATGCGCCTCTAGTGCAGAGGTGGTTAGAGGTACTGCCTCACTGACCGGGCAGCTGATGCCTGCTAAAATCTCGTGTATGGCCTCCAGCCATTACTCTATCTTTACTGCATCTTCTGTCCCATGGTACACTGGTGGGGACAGGCTCTTGAAAGCACTCAGCCAGTTCGACCCCGGATTTGGATGCGGAGCCGGGACTTGCTGGGATTTGAAGGCATCCAGAATCATCGTCAAAGTCTGCCTTATATCCGTATGTAGGGATGGAGTGGCAGCTGGAGGGGGAGAAGTCACATTTTGTGGTGCGGCGACCTGTGGAGGTTGCATAAAGGTAAGGTTAAAACAGAACTGGCCTAACTCATTGTACTTCGTGGACCATTTCATGTGACTTTTACACATGGTTCACCACGGCTTCCGCTGCATAGTTTGTCCGCAAACTAATGCTCGGGCGGGGGTGATCCGGTGTTGTGGACTTCTTGCTCATATGATTGTTGTTGAAGTGATACCAGTTTGTAAGACCCCTTCCTTCCCCTTACCAAGGAGGGCTACCGGGCCTTATGCCCAGAACCGCCATCTTATGGTGGCACTAACACACGTGTTAGTCAACACCGCAACACGCCGATCATGCCGGCTAATATGATCATATACATAAGCCAATATGAGAAAAGAAGTGTAACAATGTAACAAATCTACAAGTCCACAGGTCACAGAGTACATCATATATATATATATATATGGAATGAATAGTACAACATGGTCCACAATGAGTACAAAACGAAAGAGTAATAAGGGCTTAAGCCCGGTACATCAAAATCAACTCTCTCTCTCACAAATAAAAGCGGAAGCTATACTAGTACATCAGAATTCGTCCCACCTGAGGGCGCACAGTAGTGGTAGTAGCCTGCTATAGCGGTATCTGCTCCTCACGTCCTGTCTCCTCGTCGTGGTGGTGCTCCATCTCCACGGGCTCCTAAAAATAGTATGGTCACCGACCATTAGTCAAAAAGACTAAGTCATTTCCTCCGCACCTCGCCCCGCAACTCCTAGGCACCGAGAGGGAGGACGAAGCGGAGGACAACAAGGGGTAGCAAAAGTGGAAGCAGGTGACAGAAACTAACTAGCAGTTGTAATAAGTATTATTGTTCTACTCTAGCAGTTCTAAATATGGTACAAGTAAGTAAGAGCAGTACAGTAAAGGAATTAAAGAACAGCAGTAAGGGCAAGTAAATAAACTATTCTACCACTATACTACTATCACAAAAGTACCCTAACTTATATAAATGCCCATACAAATATATAAGTTTGGATTTCTAGGAAATTTAACTTATCATATAAAAGAGCCCATACTAATTTATATGATATGGATCTATGAAGCGTATGACCTAATATGAATGAATGTTATGATGCAATTTTATGCACAGGCAAGTGCAACTCACGCACAACGACTCTGTGATCACAAACCTTTAGTTCCCACTTTTTGCGAGCTAGCATCACTCTCGGGTACAACCGTTGTGGCTACGGCAGCAGCGGAGCGGGCGTCTCCACTTCTAGGCCGGTATGCACACTACCAAGCCTTAGACCCCTCTCATATGCCTCTGTACACATCCAAGGTTCACTCTAGAGTCTCGCGTATGTACTTTGCTGACAACCCATCAGTCTTGTTGGGTCGGATGTGCGTTATCGGTGGTCGTCCTCCAGACCTCAGTGTAAAACAACCCACTGGCCCCTCTAACCCTCACAACCGCCTGGTGCACCGTACTGCCATCGGTGTGACGAACGGCCAGTACCGCATGCCCCGCCACTATATTTATGCACATGCAAGTATTTCATTCCGAGCCTTCCGCTCGTAGGACCAAACCCGTCCTGAAAACCTCAAACCCAACCCGTGTGAGAACGCACAATAGTGTCTTTATACCAATTCCCTCAAACCCTACACGGGTGAGCAAATATCATGAATCTCTCCAACCCTACACGGGGGAGAATGTACAACAAATGTCTTAACCTATTAGACTACTCTTGTCTACGGGTTATTATACTTAGTGGTTTAAGGTTAATCCCAGGACTGCCCAGGGTATACCCGGTGAAGGGCTCTCGGGGGGCAATAGGAACTACGATGGGATTACGCCTAAAGTTCCCTTTTGCAAGGATATTTACTTTAGTTGATGGCTACTCATGTTTCACCCCAGCTCTCATTGTTGCTCTGGACAATCCTAGTGACTTAAGATATTACCGGGAAACCGACGGTCTTCCGTCGACCTCCACTCTGATTGCTACCTAAACACTTGCACTTTTAATATCGTCATTAAGACAATACTACCCACCAGGGATTATTCATATTGCCCTCCCTTATTTCTTCTGATAATCAATCCTCTGGTAATCTCCTTAAGTATGCCCTATTTAAGCTATATGCAGACCATGTACTATTATTACCCCAAAAATGGAATCTTCCAATCCTTAGGGCGTCTTGCCCCTAACTATTTATCCTAGGGTGGTATGGGCTAATGGAACTATCATATGGATTCTCATAATTTTCCTAGTCAAATAATCTTTTAATTAAATCTTTTAATTTATTTCCTACGTCACTTTACATATGAAGTAGTATAATTTAAAATCCACTGACCTAGGTAATTTTTTCCTGAGTTGTATATTGATAAACTATTTCTGTGTACAGAATTTCATAATTTTCCTTTGATTATTTATACCAATTCATTATTTAATACCAAATCTACATAATTTCCATTTTTCAAATGAAGTACAAGGAATATATAATCCAAAATTCCAGGAAAATTACAGAATATATAAAACATTAATTTGAGACTATTGACAGAGTTTCATCAATTTTTATTGTGTAATGGCCTAACAATTCCCATTCTTAAATATTTACCAAAATGACATTATATTACTTTAAAATTTATCAGTACACCCATAAATTCTGAAATACATTTACAAGACTAATAATACAATTATACAACACTAGAAATATTTCCAAATTTTTCTGAGGTGTATATCCATCAATTCAAGAATAATTGAAATAAGGGTAAAATGTGCATTTCTAGGTATTTTTACTACAAAATTTCTTCAAACAGAACGATCAAATTTTCTAAAGTCAATTATAGCCTTATGTTTAACTTGGAAAAGTTTGAGGACTTTTACTTGAGGAAAACCTATTTTTCCAATTTATTTTCAAAAAGAGCTATATTTTTAAAAATTCCAATTAATGAGATTTTTGATTCCAAAACTCCCATAATTAATCTGAGTGGTACACTTTACCCTAATGAACCCTAGGAATGAAATCCATGATTTTTGAGTGCCTCAATTAGGCTGAATGCACCATATTTAATTTATTGCTATTGGCACACCAAGGCAATATATAAACCAACACATGCAAGTGGATTTTCCAACATGCAGTAATCCAAATGTGCTAAAATTTTATCATGCACAAAGGATGTCCCCAAGGACCTACCGCCAAAATTTGGGGCTATGAGGAGTCATTTAACTCCAAATATTTCATTTATTTAATTTTTGATATTATGGCCAAAACTGTAGAAAACGTTGCCCTACAAATTCGTACGTTTTGACAGGGGCTAGGTATGCCCTAATAATGCATGTACCAAAAATTTGGGGCCATGGTGATTGTTGGTTTGACTTGGGCATCCAAATGAATTTCTGCCCTTGTCTAGGACCAGTCCTCGGAGAAATTCCCTACAGGACTGTATACTACACCAAATCACAAATTTAAGGTGGCAAACTAAAGGTAAGCCAGTCAGCTACATTGTTCATTGATAGATCAGTTTCTGGAAATGCCTCTAAGAGGCCTAAAAATGACATGCAAGGTCACTGAAATAGTGAGACATTAATTTGATTTTACTTCATTGCATATAATACAATATTGTTTGATTTTTAATTTAAGGCCGCACGAATCTTAAAGCGCAAACGAACGGGATCCGGTTATCTCCTACCTCCAGCCAATGGCTGAGATCGAGCTGACCTGGAGAAACTTTGCTGACAATTTCCGGCCAGCTGAGGCGTCGCCACCCCCGGCCAATGGTGCCATCACCTTCACGGTGGTGGTGGCTATCGTTCCCCGGTGATGGGGTGGTGGGAGACAGCGGCGACGGCGAACCCGAGCGGTTAATAAAGCTTGGAAAAATCACACTTTTCTACCATGGCATCGGGCTCAGTTGAGCCCGATATCTCACCTAATCGATCTAGGATCCTAGTACAGGTAGAAGTGAGGTGAAACAGAACTGGATTGGGGCTTGGCTGCGGGTCAGACGGCGGTTTGCCATGGTGGTGGTGCGCTGGCGAGCTCCTCCCCGATTCCTTGATTCTCCACCGTTTTCCATGTTCCAGCACTCGATTTCAATTCTTTCTCACTCTCTGAAGCTTATGGCTGGGTTATTTGGGGCTGAGGGGGTGTATATAGGGAGATACAACCTATGTGAGCTCGGTTTGAGCTTTGGTTGTGTCACCATGGGTTCCATGTGGCCTGCATGCTACCGAAAATTCTCTGGAATATCAGAGGGGGCCGGCCAGCATGTGTTGGTCAGGGAATTGCAGCTGAAGGGGTGGCCATGTGGCCACCCTTCTCCTTCATCCCCATTTCTCTCTCCTCTTTCTCTTAAAATCCAATTTCTACCCCTTTGCATGCACTCTCTCTCCTAATTCAGAGGGGTAGGGCTGGTCTTGTTCACTTGGGCTGGCCATGGGCCAAATTTGGTGAGCTTGGTCCAAGGAAAATGAGCTTGTCCTTCATTTCTCTCTTTTAGGTCAAATAGTTGACTATGTTGACCTTGAGTTGACTTGGTCAACCATGGTGGGTGGGCTGACCCCACTTGGTGGTAATGGGTCTAGTGGCACCACCCAACTTGGGTTGGGTCAAGGGGGTGCCCTACTTAGGCTAATTGGGCTTATGAGTGTGGGTTTGACCAAATTAGGCCCAAGGTTGACTTGGGTCAACTGGGGTCAAAGTGTTGACCTAATGGCATACCCTAGGGTGCACTTAGATTGTTTTTAGGGTTAGGGCAATGTGGTGGGGTCATGGTGTGGTTTTGGTCCCTATTTAGGCTAGTTTGACCTAATTTGACTTGGTCCTATAGTGGGCCCCACATGGCTACAACCCACTACCTAGGGTCAAACCTAGCTAAAACCCCTGTCACCCATCCCATGCCTAACCCAATCTAAGTGGAAGGGGCCTAGAAGTAACATGGGATGTTACACTGAGCGATTAGCAACCTCTCCCGAATGGTATGAACCAAAGACGTAGCATCTTCCACCTCTTGGCGCTTGTACAACTTTGACTCACCCGTTTCTAACCAAGACAACGGCGTGGGGCATTTTCTACCACATAGGGCCTCAAAGGGCGTCATTTGAATACTCGTCTGGTAGCTATTGTTGTACGCAAACTCCACCAAATAAAGATGGTCTTCTCATTGCTTTCCGGAGTCCAAGACACACATGCGGATCATGTCTTCCATAGTCCTATTGACCCTCTCGGTCTGCCCATCTGTTTGCGGATGGAAGGCTGTGCTTAATTTCAACTTTGTTCCCAACATTTGCTGCACTAGCCTCCAATCATTGGATGTGAACCGCCCATCTCGGTCACTCACGATGCTGCGGGGTAAACCATGAAGCCGTACAATATTATCCACATACAGTTTTGTCAACTTCTCCACCGGATCATCCTTCCTATGCGGAATGAAATGCGACACCTTCGTTAACCGATCAACGACCACCCAAATGGCGTCGTTCCCCTTATGCGACCTTGGCAAACTGTGTACAAAGTCCATAGAAATGTCGTCGAATTTCCACTCCGGAATAGGCAAGGACTTCAGAAATCCTCCCGACTTTTGGCACTCCGCCTTCACCAAGGCGCAAGTGTGGAACTTCGTTACGTAGAGTGCCACATCCTTCTTCAAACCCGGCCACCAAAACAGTTTCTTTACATCGCGGTACATCTTCACGCTCCCCGGGTGAATCGAGTACCTTGTATTATGTGCCTCGTACAACAATTCCACCCGTAAATTTCCCACACTAGGGACGCACAGACGACCGCCTTTCCAAAGCAATCCGCCTCCACAACGAATTGGGAATTCGACCCATCCAGAGCCTCTACCCTGAACTGCTTCATATGGACATCCATATCTATTGGGTATTGTATCCACAATTACCTGGATTTGAGGAAGCCACCTGTCAAGCTAAGATGAATTCACAGTGTATTTGATAAAATATTTCAAGTTGTGCTTGCAGTTATTCCACGCTAAGTGCACACCAATATCAGGGTGCAGTAGGTCAATATACACGGGTCTGCACAACGTAATCCCTCGTTGAGCAGATCAATGTATTGGCCTACGTGTACTCTCTCTATTGGAGTGCACTTAGTTTCAAGTACAGGGCTGTAACTATGCAAGAGCAGATAAGGAGCAAGGATGGGTCAAGGAGCAGCTCTTGGGTGGAAAGACGAAAAATCGTCTAAGTATAAATCGACGAGAATTACCAAGTGATTCTCGCCGATTCGGCGAGAATCACTAGTGATTCTCGCCGAATCGTCGAGAATCACTAGTGATTCTCGCCGACTCTATCCGGCTACCTCAAAGCGGTGCCAAGTAAGATTCGGCGAGAATCACTAGTGATTCTCGCCGAACCCATCGTTGAACAGATCATGGCCAAGTAATATTCGTCGAGAATCAACAGTGATTCGGCAAGAATCATCAAGTGATTCGGCGAGAATCACTAACTGATTCTCGCCGATTCGTCGAGAATCACCTTCGATTCTCGCCGATTTTGACTTGGGCAATTTTCTGGAAAAAGCTGGACCGGATTCTGCCGCTGACACTGTTTTGAACCGGATCTAGGGTTTCTTCTGGTGGACCCATAACGGTCATAAGAGAGTATTTCACTGTATAAATACACGCGTATTTTTGAACAGTAGGGTGGCGAAGAAGTTTTCAAAAAGACGAGCCGCGACGTGACCTAGATCGCTGTTTCCGCTCCGCCTCCGCCGCCGTCGCCGCTCGCGCCGAGTTGTTCGCCGTTTGATCGTGGTTTCGCCCAGATCCTCATGCGACAGAAGCCTAGCTAAGCTTAGCGTCTCACGTGTCTAACCGGAGATCCTTTGTCTCTTGATTTGTTGATCGGGAAAACCTTCCCCGTCCGAATCGATCGAGACGATTGATCCTAGTATGACCGTTGGAAGACCTAGCTAGCTTCGCTACGAAGTTTGAATCTCCAAAGTATAGCAGCCGCGCACCGTCGTTGCCACCGATCCCGAACCAAGCCGCCGCTCGTCTTGCCGCCGCCGGTTCTGGGGAGATTCTCTCCAAGAGAGATCTAGGGTTGTAGACTCTTCGTTGACTTCACGAACACGTCGTCGAACTAAGAGGAACACCTTAATCTCCAAAAGTAGTTTGTATTTCTTGTACATTCTAATTTCATTTTTTGTTGTAAAGGAACGTTGGTTCCTAGGTGTAAGGGTTGGGTGCAACCTGTGTAGTGGGAGTGTTGACTCCTACGTGTGGAAGGGATCCTTCCGATAGTGCAAGGATTGGATTTCAATCCTGTTGGTGAAGAGACCGAGTCGTCCCGTGTTGGGAGATAGGTCGAAGGGGGAAAGTGGATGTACCCAAATCGAGGAACCACTATTAATAGTTTATGTACTCTGTTTGCTGTGCTGTTTTATTGTTGTGTGCAGGTACAATTTTAATTGCGCAAAAACGCTGCACGTCACCTATTCCCCCCGCCCCCCATAGGTGAGGCTAGTTGACACTAGGTGGACTTTCAAGTGGTATCAGAGGGAGGTTACTCATCAAAAAGGTTTACACCTTGAGTAGAATCCTGCCACCAGTGTCAGAAGCATGGAGCTGGATCATGAGATATCGCCACTAAGACTCCCCGCATGCACAAAGGAGTATTATCCCGTCTGGAGGATGAGAGTGTCGTATCACTTGGAGGCTATCGATCCTCGAGCATCTTTCATCCTGGAAGAGGGTCCTTTTATTCCTATGAAGATCTCCGGCTCTGGAAAGAATTTCCAAGTGCCCAAGTGCATTGCTGAGATGTCGGAGACGGAACTTTCATTATTTAATTTGGACAAGAGGATTCGTCAAATTATCATGGATATCTGGTCTGGACCTTCTCTCTCTAGATTGGAAAAATGTGGGACGGCTAAATCTATGTGGGTGATGATCTCAGAGCTGATGGGGGGGGGTCAGAGAAAGCTGGAATCTGCTGTCAACTAGAGGATGAAGCCTACGTGAGGGTCCTCGCCTCTGAAGATGAAGGCAAGGATCAATCGGACAGCATCAGAGCTCCAGTGTCCGTGTCAGAGACTGAAGAAGCCAGTGAGGAAAGCAGTTCTGATGAGGATGACACAACGGTCACTGGCGCTAGTGACAATGACTCTGATGAGCAGGTAACTTCTTCATCTTGCCCCATCTCTCTTGAAGTTCCTGAAGACAGGAACTATTTTCCATCAGAAAATCCTGATTCCCTGAAGAGAGCCCTTCAGAAAAGCAATCTACTTGCTGAGGAGCAAGCTCAAGAGATTTCTCGACTGAAGATCTTGTTGGTTCTCCAATTGGCATCCAACAAGGTCAAGGACTCTAAAATCTCAGCTCTAGAGAGTAGTCTAGAGAATGAGAAAAGGATAGTAGCTAACTTTTCCAAGGTTGATGCTATGAAGAGAAAGGTAGAAAATGGGTGGATCTCCAGAATTATCAATTCATGGAGAAATGGGGAAACGGTATTCCGACCCCCCACTCCAAACAGGAAGGGTAGTCATCATGACTTCAGGTATGATCACAGGAACAATCGTGATCACTGTAAGGGTGATCTGTCCTCATGTGGAGACACTCATAGTGCAAGGGCCGTCGTGGCCACCCATGAGAGAATACCTAAGGCTCATTTTGAGCCCTTTGTATTCACTGCCACTGCCTCAACTCGGTGTGAATCTGCATGTATCAGCTCACAGAACGCTTCTCACCACCTGAGGATACAGGACAGGGAGGTTAGAAGTCATGCTGTCAATTTTCATGGGGCCTCAGGAAGGGGGATGCCTGAAAGGAAGGCACCACCTCCCCGGCCTCATGACGCTCGCAACATGCATTCCTTCAACCCTTCCACGTGTCACGGTGGAAGAGGAAATTTTGTGAGGAGATCATGCTCTATCCCGTTTAGACCTAGGACCATGACTACCTCAGTCACTAGATCAGGTCAGAAACGGCGATACAACATTCACTCGTGTTGGTGCTGTGGCAAAGTGGGACACTTTGCCATAGACTGTTGGCACAACCCCTCTGTATCAAGGGCAAGGGCCTATCCACATTTTCTGGGCAGAGGTAGTTTTCCTGACAGGATTTCTGAAGGAAGGCAGTCGAGTTCTTATGCTAACAGGAACCTAGGACCCAATATGTATTGGGTTCCTAAGGTAAAGTAACTCTTTCTTGCAGGGTAGTCTAGGTTCCCGTAAATATGATGGGAACTAGACAGTAGATGGCTCAAGACTAAATTGGAACAAGCGTCTGGAATAACAGATGTGATATCTACATGGGCATACTCACATTGAGCTCCTAATATGTTTTACCAGAGGGACTAAATGATAACTCTCATAATCCCAAGTACTTTTGATCAGTTCCAGGACTTGAGTCATATTGTATCCACATTTACATATATATATATATATATATATATATATATATATATATATATATATATATATATATATATATATATTTATACTTATACTTACACTTATATGTGTGTACATCTAAGGATAGGTTAACACGGTAAACATAAACCATAGATACGACAATGAAGACTTATCGGAAATTCCACTGGTTGATTCGAGAACTCACATCTACAGGCGTAAATCAGTTCGCTGAAAACTAACGAAGATACGTCATTGGAAATCTTGACATCAAGAAATATATGGAAAAGCCCTGTTCAAACACTAATAGATTGGCTTTAAGAAGTATTTATATATTTAGAAGATTTTCAAATCGACTTAGACAAACTAGAAACCCGCTTAACCCGAAGGCTTCCGCTGATCACACGGAAACCGTTAAAATCCCCTTAACTCGTCGATCGTTCATATTCCCGCCGACCCTTCATATTCCGTAGGAATCCCGCCGAAGGACGCTCTCCGCAGGAAACTCGCCGAATCGACTCTCTCCGCAGGGGAACTCGCCGACTCTTCCTCTTCCGTCGGCATCCCGCAAGAATCCCAAACCTCGTGAAAAATCTCGTCGATCTCTCCGATTCTTCCTTCCAGGAATTTCTCCGCGGTTCCGATCTCTCCCGGTTTCGATTCTTCCGTCCAGGAATTTCTCCGCGTGCACTCATCGGGTGTCCATTATCTTCAACCAACTAACTCCCGTCTACGCTTTTGGGTAACCACATCCTCACCCTTGCTTGGACTTTATTACTAGTGTCGCTTCCCTTTTGACTTTTGATTAAGCGTAGAGTAGGGCTTCTCTCCCTAGGTTTGCAATGGCTCCAAGGACAACCGCTGGGCTTGTCACTGGATGCGAGCTGGTTCGAACAGGGTTCTCTCATGCCTCGGATGAATTCAGGAACATCATCCTTATGCTAGAGGAGGCTGGACTCTCATTCGTACTAGAGCACCCCTGTAAAATCTTGGACAAGGAAGTGCTGGAGTTCTTCGCTACCGCCAGACTCCGAAATGAAGACTCTCTCATCAAGAGCAAGGTTGCAGGGGCAACGATCAAGATGTCTGCAAACAAGCTAACCCAATACTTGCAGCTCACTAGCTCGGAGCACGAGGATTATCTTGAGGAAGAAGACAAATCCAGGACTCTATTATTCTGTGGTCTCGCTCGAGGAACTCGGTCGATAAAGCGAAAGGATATGAATGAAGATGGGAAACTTCTGTCAGACATCGTTTGAAAAGTACTCATATGCAAGCCGGGCTCTCATGACCACATCTCTGCGGACATGTTCAAGATCCTGGTGGCAATTGTCTGCAGGAAAAGATTCAACTAGGGGGCATTGCTGTTTGAGAAGATAAAGGACACCCTTAGATCTCCTAGCTTTGGCCGAATCATCAGTCTGTATCTCAATCAATTGAACGGAGATAAGTATGACATGAGTAAAGGTGTTCCTCTACATTACTTAAAGAAAATGGACTCGAGTGTTTTTGACAGATGGGAGAGGCGCGTTGGGCAGGCCGCCGTAGTAGAACAACGGGAAGTATCTCCAGCCGAGGACGGCACTGTGGCTGATTCCGTAGTAATCCCCAGTGAAATTCCTGATGCTTTGACTGCAGGAATTGAGGGGGAGCCTCTACCCTCTTATGCTCATATCGTATCTGACATCTCCCAGATAGCCAGAGATGCAGTGGCGAATATACCAGAAGAAAGTGAAGCTGTGCTGGAGAATGAGGAGGCCCTGAACCTGAACAATCTAGGAGCCGGAGGTGCTGTAGAGGAGACTGCTGACGAAGAGTTGGAAGATGATGCTGATGAAAATGATCTCCTGGATGATGAAGGTGAGGAAGACGACAATGATGGACAGGAAGCTTTAGAGACTCAGGATATCACTGAAGCTCCATTTGACAAGAACGCTCCTGAGATTGCTCCTGAGATCATTGGTGCACCAGTGGAGGGGGAGTCCGAGAAATCTACAGAGGCCGCACGCTTTCCCCCCTTAGAGACTGTGCTCGTGTCCAGCTCTACAGGTGCATCTGCTGAAGCACAAGGCCAAGGAGTGCCTCAGGCTCATCCACTACGAGATGATCTAGCCACTCACACCGTGAATGTCATTCAGGGTATAGTGGATGAGCTTAAAGCCTCTTTTGAGAAAGCTCAAAATAAAATGCTGAAAATAATTAAGAAATCAGAGAATCTCATGCTCCAGAACATGGTGGAGATAAATCACAAACTGGACGTGATGGAAAATATGTTTGAAGATAAGTATACTGCGGCCGGCCAATCTGTCACTCTTCTTGTGGACGGATTGAAAAAGAACACCGATACTCTCGCTGTAGTGAATCAGAATGCTCATGTCATAGCAAATAATATTCAAAAGTTCGATGGTAATATGGTAACTCTCAACACCAATCAACAAGCCTTGGTCACTGAATTCTCCAGGACTACAAAGCATATTGATGACTCACTGCACTCCTATGCAAACTCCATCGCAGTCGAAGCCAAAAAAAGGGAGAGAAAGAATATATAGCTAAGATGGCTGAGCTTCGGGAAGTCATGATCAAAAACTTTGAACAGTCAAACCAATATGTCTATGACAGTTGCTGGTGGATGCTACAACAAGCATTAGGCGTCGATTTGCCTGAAAATCCTGCAGGTACTCATGCTCTTGAGGAAACTACGGCTGATGAGGGAGTAAGTGCTGCAGAAGTTCCCATGAGTGATGCTGATGCTAGGGCTATTTCCAAAGCAAAACTGATGGCCGTGTTTGACCAAGAGGCCCTAGCAAAAGCCAGGGACAAGAGAAGATATCAAGAAGGGACATCAAAGGAAACACAAGCTGAAAAAAGAATCAGACTGAAGGAGGAGGAAGTAAGAAACGAAAAGTGGAGTCCAGTATCCAAGAGTATCATATTGGACACATTCTGGCTACAGGAAAAAGGGGAAATCAATCGAAACGATGTATACAGCCAGTATGAGTGGGAGATGCACAAGACGTATGAAGCGAAACAGAACATCTTCTTCAGGACCAACACTGCGGCAGATAAAGCTCCTCCTCCCAGATATTATCCGAAGCCCAAAGAGTATATGGAGAGGCAAAGAAAGAAGTATTTGGCTCAAAAACTCAAGGATGACTTAGCCAAAGAAAAATAGTCAAAAATTTATAGCCTGTCATTCTCTCTTAAGAACAATTAACGTTTATTGTTATTATATGAACAATCTTGAGATTATATATACATATATATATTTATATGTATTTGAATTTATTGATGACTCAAGTCTTGATCTGTTTGCCTATATTCTCTTGTGCTGCATATTTAAATTCTGAATGTTGTTTATATTATCTGGTTGGTGTTATTCATCTTAGCTAGTAGGATTTTAGCTTCGTCAAATAGGAGGAGATTGTTGGGTATTGTATCCACAATTACCTGGATTTGAGGAAGCCACCTGTCAAGCTAAGATGAATTCACAGTGTATTTGATAAAATATTTCAAGTTGTGCTTGCAGTTATTCCACGCTAAGTGCACACCAATGTCAGGGTGCAGTAGGTCAATATACACGGATCTGCACAACGTAATCCCTCGTTGAGCAGATCAATGTGTTGGCCTACGTGTACTCTCTCTATTGGAGTGCACTTACTTTCAAGTACAGGGATGTAACTATGTAAGAGCAGACAAGGAGCAAGGATGGGTCAAGGAGCAGCTCTTGGGTGGAAAGACGAAAAATCGTCTAAGTATAAATCGACGAGAATCACCAAGTGATTCTAGTGATTCTCGCCGAATCGGCGAGATTCACTAGTGATTCTCGCCGACTCTATCCGGCTACCTCAAAGCGGTGCCAAGTAAGATTCGGCGAGAATCACTAGTGATTCTCGCCGAACCCATCGTTGAACAGATCATGGCCAAGTAATATTCGTCGAGAATCAACAAGTGATTCGGCGAGAATCGAAGGTGATTCGGCGAGAATCACTAACTGATTCTCGCCGATTCGTCGAGAATCACCTTCGATTCTCACCGATTTTGACTTGGGAAATTTTCTGGAAAAAGCTGGACCGGATTATGCCGCTGGCACTGTTTTGAACCGGATCTAGGGTTTCTTCTGGTGGGACCCATAACTGTCATAAGAGAGTATTTCACTATATAAATACACGCGTATTTTTGAACAGTAGGGTAGCGAAGAAGTTTTGAAAAAGACGAGCCGCGACGTGACCTAGATCGCTGTTTCCGCTCCGCCGCCGCCGCCGTTGCCGCTCGCGCCGAGTTGTTCGCCGTTTGATCGTGGTTTCACCCAGATCCTCCTGCGACAGAAGCCTAGCTAAGCTTAGCATCTCACGTGTCTAACCGGAGATCCTTTGTCTCTTGATTTGTTGATCGGGAAAACCTTCCCCGTCCGAATCGATCGAGACGATTGATCCTAGTGTGACCGTTGGAAGACCTAGCTAGCTTCGCTACGAAGTTTGAATCTCCAAAGTACAGCAGCCGCGCACCGTCGTTGCCGCCGATCCCGAACCAAGCCGCCGCTCGTCTTGCCGCCGCCGGTTCCGGGGAGATTCTCTCTAAGAGAGATCTAGGGTTGTAGACTCTTCGTTGACTTCACGAACACGTCGTCGAACGAAGAGGAACACCTTAATTTCCAAAAGTAGTTTGTATTTCTTGTACATTCTAATTTCATTTTTTGTTGTAAAGGAATGTTGGTTCCTAGGTGTAAGGGTTGGGTGCAACCCGTGTAGTGGGAGTGTTGACTCCTACGTGTGGAAGGGATCCTTCCGATAGTGCAAGGATTGGATTTCAATGCTGTTGGTGAAGAGACTGAGTCGTCCCGTGTTGGGAGATAGGTCGAAGGGGGAAAGTGGATGTACCCAAATCGGGGAACCACTATAAATAGTTTGTGTACTCTGTTTGCTGTGCTGTTTTATTGTTGTGTGCAGGTACAATTTTAATTCCGCAAAAACGCTGCACGTCACCTATTCCCCCCCCCCATAGGTGAGGCTAGTTGACACTAGGTGGACTTTCAATATCCAAAGCCTGTTGATTCCGATCAGCTAGGTCATATTGGACTTCAGTCCAATTCAGTACTGCTTCAGCACTTGATTGTTTTTCCACACAAACAATCTCCAATGCCTCCAACTCCCGAACCAACCTCTCATCATACACCGATTGCCAATTGGCTTGAGCTAGGGCTCGGCGACTCAACGCGTCCGCAACCGCATTGCCCTTACCAGGCACGTAGTGGATCTTGAATGTATAGTCCCCCAAGAACTCCATCCATCTATGATGCCGCATATTCAGATCTTTCTGATCGATCAAATACTCCAGGCTCTTATGATCGGTGTAGATATCAATCTCCACACCGTACAAATAGTGTCTCCACAGCTTCAAGGCAAAAATTACGGCCGCTAACTCCAAGTCATGGACCGGATAATTTCTCTTGTGCACTTTTAGCTGTCTCGAGCCATAAGCTATTACACTTCCGTGCTGCAGTAGCACGCAACCCAAACCGCTGCCCGAAGCATCGCTATAAATCTCACAACCTTCGGTCCCACATGGCGAACTCAGCATAAGCACCGTGGTCAACCGACACTTCAACTCCTCAAAAGCTCGTGCGCACTCCGGCGTCCAAACGAACTTCTGCTCCTTCCTCGTCAAAGTAGTGAGAGGTAACGCTATCCGCGAGAAGTTCTCTATGAAGTGCCTATAATAGTCGGTAAGCCCCAGAAAGCTCCGGACTTCCGCTACCATAGAAAGCTCAGGCCACTCCCGTATCGCAACAATCTTTGCCGGATCCACTGCAATACTATCGATGACCGAGGAACGCCACTGAGGATAACAAAAACTCGCACTTTGAGAACTTGACATACAACTGATTCCTCCTTAGCGTCTCAAAAACCAAATTAAGATGCTTGAAGTGATCTTCCTCACTCTGCGAGTACACCAGAATATCGTCGATGAACACGATCACAAAATGGTCCAAGTACTCCCTGAAGGTCTTGTTCATCAAATACATGAAAACTGACGGCACATTAGTCAGCCCAAACGGCATGACCGTAAACTCGTAATGCCCGTATCTCGTACTGAACGCTGTCTTCGGGATATCACTCTCCCTTATTCGCAGCTGATAGTACCCAGACTTGAGATCCAACTTTGAGTACACCGTCGACCCGACCAACTGATCAAAGAGATCATCGATCCGGGGGATCGGGTACTTGTTATTTTCCGTCAACTTGTTGAGCTCCCGATAATCAATACATAGCCTCAAGCTTCCGTCCTTCTTCTTAACAAAGAGGACCGGCGCGCTCCAAGGCGAAGAACTTGGGCGTACATACCCTTGCTCCAACAACTCCTGCAGTTGAACCTTCAGCTCCGCCATTTCCTTAGGAGCCAGCCGATAAGGAGAGCGTGACACAGGCTTTGCACATGGTACGAGCTCTATCGTAAAATCTATCTCCCGTTGAGGCGGGGCTCCAGGAAGATCTCTAGGGAACACATCAGGGTACTCCGATACCACTGAAATACTATCCAACGCAGGCTTCGGCTTCGCAATTTCCACTAGTGTAAAGAACAGTTCTGCGCCGGCACAAACCACCTTCACCACCTGAAGACCAGACATCAATGTCTTGCTCGACCCCTTTAAGCCCGTAAAAGTGGTCTTACGACTTTCTCCCAACTTGACTTCCTTGCGACCGCAATCAATATAGGCCCGCTGCTCCGAGAGCTAGTCCATGCCAAATATAACGTCGAACTCCACCAGCGGGAGTAACGACGCTTGCAGATCGAACTCCTGATTCCCAATCCGGATCTTAACACCGCAGATCCTATCCGCGCGCATCGAACACCCATTGGGCAACAACACATCCAACTTATCCTTCGCCATCGAAGAAGGGACTCCGATGCGTGATATAAATCCTATGGACAAGAAGGAGTGTGAAGCTCCCATATCGAAGAGTGCTCTTGCCGGATTTTCACAAATCAAAACAAATCCTAAACAAGAAGTGTTAAAGTAATAGGTGCATAACAAGTATTTAAAGAAATTAACTTGCTATAAAATAAACTGTACCTGTCACCACATCCGCCTGTTTGATGGCCTCCTGTTGGCCAAGATTATACACCCTTGGTTGGGTCGGAGCAAAATGGACGCGGTCGACTCCACTGCCTTGCCCTTCTCTTCATAAGTCGCTCCCGGCTTCCTTTCGGACTTGGGACGTCCGCTCCAACAATCGCGGGCAAAGTGCCCCGACTTCCCACAAGTAAAACACGCTCCCGGGGTCCGACCCGTAGTCGCCCCAGAAGCTCCAGAAGAGGGAGCTTGACCCGAAGTCCAATTCTTCTTGTGGAATCTTCGATAGCTGGACTTTGAAGTAGTCGACACTTTTAACTCAGCTTTCTTGTCACCAACGCTCTTTTACACTTGGACGTTCTTCATGTCCTTCTCCAAGGATCGGGCCGTGTTGACCAAGGTCAAGAAACCCTACATCATCGGCCCCGAGAGTAGTAACCTCAACTCATCTCTCAACCCTTCATAGAATCGATTCGTCTTACGCTCCTCATCCGCAATGGTGAAGCTAGCATATTGACTCAAACGAGTAAACTCGTGGAGATATTCATCCACGGTATTGTCTCCTTGCACCAACTTCAGGAACTCGTTCTCCAACGATATCCTTTGCGCCGAAGGGAGGTATCTAGCTAAGAACAATATCGAGAACTCCTCCATCGAGACATCAACAAGTTGCCTACCTCTCAAAAGATGCAGCTCCAAACCTTCCCAGCACATTCTCGCTTCACCGTCCAAAAGGAACGTAGCAATAGTGGTCATTTGCCACTCCTCCGTCTCTGTTGCTGTCATGACTCTCTTCACCCTGGAGAGCCAGTCTTCAGCTTGAGATGGGGTTCCCAACCCCGATAATACCGAAGGATTAAAGCACATGACATGCTTAAGCTGTCTCTCGGTTTCCCTCCTTGGCACAAACGGTTCCTCTACTACCTGTTTCACTCTCCTCGGCTCAGCCGCTTGCAGCGGTACCTGCTCCATCGCAGGAGCGGGCTGCTGCGTTTGCCTTGCAGGCTGCGCATTAATCATGGCCAACACTGCTTCGGCCACCAATCGTATGGTCTCGGCTGATAGAGGTGTTGCAGGAGCTTCATTAGGTGTACTGCTAGCCTCAGAAACTCGACGTTCCGACGGCCCAACACCACTTCTGGTCACCTATAGTGGTACAAATCACCGTTAAGCGACCAAATAAAATTGCAAATAGCAATTATATTAACACGCAGGTTCCCCAAACATGTGTATTTACATTCCTAAGTGGACATTCATGGGTTCTTTTAATGTTATAACGATGACGCACACACATGTGCTCACCACCCCTTAAAAATAATTCGGCCACGAATTCATTTTAAGACTGACCAAAACCAGTAGTCTGATACCAAATTGTAACACCCCCTACCCATCGCATAGCATATAGCAGTAGGTTCGGCCGGGGCCCGATGCCATATACCACAGACAGACCGGGTGGTTACTCATGGAAACCATCCAACCAATCGTACGTCCTACACAGAGCATTCTAGCAGAAGCAGTTTTATAAGTTGCAATTAAGAACCCAACACAAAAGCATGAATGTCCACTAAACACCAAATAGGAATGTAGTACATATAAAAGAACTGGCCTTAAGGCCTTACACAATTGTTTACTTAATATTACATGATTTACAAACCACGGCACGCAGGCCGGTCATACATGCATAAAAGCAGTAAACACTCCAATTAGGCCTTCGAGGGCCGGCTTCGTAATTTGGGATTTAGAACGCTATTGACCGCTTGGTCTAGCAGCACCTGCAAGCAACAAAACCACCGCATGGTGGCAAACAAAGAGCAACGGTCAGCAATGCTGACCAAATTATAACGATCCCGCCCCCAACTCGGGGCGGCGATGCTCCTTCCCTGCACTTATTAGCATAAACAGGCATTATAGTAATGTCACAACATCACAGGCGTAGGCTCGCACGGCCACACACCCCGTGCACTCAGTGTACATTCTCAGTGAACCGGCCAATGTCACGTCAATTTAAGCCATAGACATTTCGGACTCACCACCGCCACTTTGACGGCCAAACATATGAGCTTTTGTCTTCTTGGCATAGGTCACGTCAATTTAAGCCATAGACCGTCGAAGACCCTCATATATGCCAACGGCTCTAACCGAACGACATAGAACATGTACGGTTCCATCTAACCCGTGCTCACATCACAACGACAGTTTAAGCCATATGCGTGGGTCAAACTTCTCCCGAGTCCCGTTTCCATAAAACTTCACATAAACCGATTATGTTCATGTTGGCTCCCAGGCCACCAAGTTGGCAAGATCATGCATCCGACAAGTTTTCCGGGTGCACCTTATGGTTAATCCCCAAGCCTCCCTGTTGCAATCTACCACGTAGAAAACCCGAAAAATAACCAATCGCACGGAGTCTTCTCCGGCATTTATGCAATGCAACATCACCGATCCAGACCAACATGTCCGGATAGGCTTCACACATCATGTCTATGTCCGTTCTCGTTTATGGACTCTACAAAACGGGGACTTTACATATCTACCCGAAGGAACGCCTCCAACTCAATGCAAACTCGCGAGAGTGGGCTTCCTATGCAAAGAAGGAGAGCTTCACATGCTCAAGGAGAGAATTGTTACACTAGCGTTCCTCTTTGGCACCATGGAAATGTAAGCGGATGAAAAGCACCGCACTCTCTTTGCCTTCGTAGATCCGAAGTCGGCTCGTGATTTGGAGCTTCAAAGCTCCTCCAATGGCCGGATCTAAGCTCCTTCTTCCTCCTTAGCTCTCCTCTCTCTCTCTCTTGACTTAGAAATAGAACCACTCAAAAGAAATGAGGGTTTCAAAGGCCCAATCCCAGGTATATCATAGTAGGAACAATCCCCAACCGTCGGATCCCAAAATAAGGAAACGAATGGCTACGATTCGTAGCTGAAAAACAAAACCTGGGCCGAACACGGCCTGGCACACGCCCGTGTCCAGGGCCGTGTCCCTCATTCGCCATCAAAATCGACGCGCCTAGAACAACACACGGGCATCCAACATGCCCGTGTTCGACCTGACATGCCCGTGTTCCAACCGACACGGCCGTGTGGTCGGCCGTCTGCCTCTATCGACACAGCCCCAAAAACAACCCGAGACTCACACGGGTATTGGACACGCCCGTGTACTAGCCCGTGAAAGAAATTGTACCTAATCACCTAGACGGGGGGTGGTGAATAGGTGACCTTATCTTTTTAAACTTTTAGGCAGATTATATCACAGATTTCACAGAACATAAAAACAGCAACCACAGTATCACAAACACACAGAGTACACACAGTTTTATAGTGGTTCCCCAAGGTTTGGGTGCATCCACTTTCCCCCTTCGCCTATCTAGTAGTGTACTAGATTCAGACAAACTCCTCCACTATTCCTCAGATCCTCAGATCTTACACTCAGAACCCCAACCAGGTTCCTACAGCTCAGAGTGATCTCACTCCTACAACTCATGCTCAACAGCCCTACCACTCAGTCTTCACAAAGACCTACACACAGCCACAAGGCCTACACTCAGAGATATGAATCTCCTACACTTAGGCACACATGCCCTACTAGTCAGCCTTTATAATTTCAGGCTTACAACTCAGATCCCTAAGGATCCTACAAGAAATTAAGAATACAATGTATATACCTACAACTCAGAATAAGAGAGAAGAGTTGACAGGTTCTTGATGAGTTCTTGAAAGAACTCTGCTGAGATCAACCTCACTTGACTTTCTTCAAAGCTTCTTGAATGTAGAACACAATAGAGTTGAGTCTCTCTGCAGCTGATCTTCAATCACTGCTTACTTAAGTTTCAGATCTCAATCTGAAACCTTCTTCACAGCCTGGTTCCAACAGTTGTCTTCTTGGAAGGAGCTATCTCTGACAGTTGCAGTAGACCGGCTGGAATGGCAGCTGTCATGTCATCCAGTCACTTCTTGAAATATCTGTAACTGTCTGAAAGTGTCGAGACAGTCTGTCTTTAAGTGTCGACACTTATAGACTAAGTGTCGACACAAGTAGACTAAGTGTCGACACTAGCCTTCAAGGTGTCGACACAACTCCTTGTGTTGTAGAATTTACTTCTCGACACAGCTTCTTCAATATGTGTCGAAACTGATATTGTGTGTCGACACAACTCCTTGTTCTTCAGTACTTAGTTGAATTCTGCTAAGTGTCGACACTACTCCTTTGTGTCGACACTACTCCTTTATGTTGAACTTGTTCAGTGTCGACACATCTTCTTGGTGTCGACACATGCCTTCTGTGTTGATACTTGTTGAGTGTCGACATAGCTCCTTGTGTCGACACATTCTTCTTTTGTTGAGACTTTTGCTGAGTGTCGACACATCTCCTTTGTGTCGACACTTGTATTTAGAATTTGTTGAACTTTGCTGAGTGTCGACACAGCCTCCAAGTGTCGACACTTTCTGATATCGATAATGTTCCTCTAGGTGTCGACACTGCTTCTAAGTGTCGACACTGCTTCACTGGACATTTCTTCATTGAGTGTCGACACACCCTGTATGTGTCGACACTTTCCTCCTGGTGTAGACTCTGCATTCCTGTTGTCGACACAATTACTCCAAGTGTCGACACTGCTTCTCTAGGTGTCGATACAAGTCTTCTTAAGTGTCGACACTTCCCTTCTGGGTGTCGACATATAGACTTAGAAACTTTTCAGCTTTCCCTGCAAATACTTAACCTGCACAACTAAACTCAAAACACATCAAATACATTTTGATGTATATCATCGAGTAGGGTGAGGCTTCTTCAAATCAGGTACATTTATTCCAATGTACCCAACAATCTCCCCCTATTTGGAGAAGTCATAACCCTTAGTCAATGATATACACCATACATAACAAAATTACAGTATGATGTAAAACAGGATTATATAATAGGGTAAAACATAAACATGTATAAACAAACATGTATACACAAATATCTCAGAACAATAATGTAATAGAATTAACACACATCACATAGTTCTAAGAACTTCAACATTTTCATTATCTAAAAGTTTACAGAAAGTTTTAATACAAGTGATTACACATGTAAACTTAAGAAAAATGTCTATCCTATTGCTGCTCAGCCTCCTTGATCACAATACCCTTTCAGAATTATATCTTTGCTTGTACTGGGGCTTCAGCATCTTCAGCAGCAGCAGGCTTCTTGCCTTTAAGATCCTTCTTCTTTAACTCTTCAGCTTTGATCTTCTGCCTTTCAAAGTAATGATAAGGCTTGGGAAAGTACTTGTTAGGCTCCTGGGCAGTAGGAGGTAGCTTTCTCATCTTAGCCTTTCTTATATACTGCACAATGGATTCTTGCATGTTCTCATGCTTCCTCCACTCCACATCAGAATATCATTTGCCTCTGTCCACAATATTGTCTTTGGCAGCCTTCCATGCAGTCAGAATGATATTCCTGGAGGTGGGGCTTCATTGCTCAAAGTCAGGCCTAAGTTCAGCTTGCTCCCTGAATCTCTTCTTAGACAATTGAGTCACTTGTTCTTTGAGCAAATCTTCTTGTTCTTTCAGTATAGCCTCTAGCACTGGCTGAACTACGTTTTCTATGATGATCTTCTGATTTCCCTTAGGTGGGCTATACATTGACTGTATATCTGCATGTATCATATCAAAGTCTGGTGGAGGGTAGATCACTTGAGCTACTTCAGCTTGCTCACCTCCAAGATATGTAGGATTAATCCCAAACTCTGCAACATTATCATCATCACACAATGGAGGATATCCAAGGGTGGCTCTGATGGAATTGGAAATCCATTTTGCATGATCAGAGCCTGCTTTGACTAACACCCTCTTCCCCTTTATGACTTCTCTTTCAATGTGATCTCTTAGATCATCTTTCTGGAATCTTATCTGGGCATTCAGATAGTTTAATCCATCCTTATAGAAAGGTTTCAACCTTTGGAGCTTGTTAGTTATAGCCTTTTGAGAATCTTGAAGTGCAGTAGTAACAGCAGTTAGGCTCTCTTGCAATGTTTTGTCAAATTCTTCTTTGGCAGTGGTCAGGGCTGCATTCTGGGCAGTTGCTATATTCTTTAGTTCGGTTACAATGGCATTGTGGGAAGCTGTCAAATTATCATTCATCCATATATAATTCTCCAGAACATAGTCTTGCTTCACTTCAAGTTCATCCACTTGAGCTTTGATCTTCTCTTGATGAGTTGCTAGATAGACTACTGCATTCCCTCCTTTATGGAAGCAGTTAGTCATCTCTTTCTTATTCAGATTCATTTCAAATCTGATTGACTTAATATCTTGGGCCAGATCAAATTGTAGAGACTTATGCCCTTCATCCATATAAGATTGCAAAGTCTGTCTTTGCTCATCCATCTTTATCTGCAATGCAACCATCAGAGAACTAAAATTTGTAGATGGTGCTGGCTATGGTGTAGGCTGTGGTGCTATTGTTTGCAGAGCTTTCTTATAATTTTGGCTCCTCCTCTTGAAAACTTGAAATTTTCTCTTCTTAGCTCTTGCAGCCTCTTCATCTTCAAAAGCAGATGTGCTATCAATAGTCACTCTGTACTTAGGACTTGGAGGTAACTCCTTATCAGTCCTTTGTACCTGCTCAGCATCTTGTGGCACCTCAGTCTCTTTTCCTGCAGTTCCTTCTATATTCTCCACTTGCTCCCCCTCAATAAGTACCTTCTCCCCCTCAGCAACATCACTTTCTTTCTCAAAGTCAGTTTGTAGAAGATCTGGGAATAGCTCTTCTAGGGTAAATTCTTGTAGAGGATGGGGTGGAGAATTCCTGATCTCATCAACTACTTGATCAGATACCACTTGATCATCAACAGATGTGTCCTCGATGACAACATCTTGGGGTTGACTAGGAATCTAAAGTTGCTGATTAACATCAGATAATGTGTCAGTCATAACTTCACTCTCAATAAGGAAATCTAATTGGTTGATTTCAGTTATTACCTCGAGAATAGTTTGAGTAGCTCTTTCACTTTCTAGTGGAGTTGGCTCTTCCACAAGTAAAGGTTCCCCCTGGATGGAATCCTGGTGAAGTGGGCTAGCCTGTGGTAGCTCCCCCTGCCTTGGTGCATCTTCTTGTCTAGAAGGAGATTGTCCACCATGTCCAGTGTCTTGTTCATCATCTGGAGTAAAGACAACTAGCTCTTTAAAGCTGCTTGATGATTCTTGATCCATAAGGGCTGACTTCTTCTTCCTTTTTTGTGGTGTTACCTTCTCAGGAGTTGGCATTTCCTTGGTCAAGATCCTATCCCACCTAGAGAAGATTCTCATGTCCATCTTCCTCATGTGATTGATCTTAGATCCAACTGCTTGACTTATCACCTCTGATATACTACCAGCTAGGTATAGACTTAGAATCCTACCCAAATTGGGTTTCTTCAGGCTCTCCTTAATCTTCTCAAACACTACTACAAACCAATTCGTTTGTAATTTGAAAATAATCCTTGTCATGAGGCTAAACATGTGAGCTGAGATTCTATCATGGCCTCCAGGCTTGCTCAGGATAACTTTGCCAACAATTTCAGAGAGGAGTTTGCCCTGCTTGTTCATTTCCTTCCTATTGAAAACAGATCCTATTTTCATCTTGGAATCCAGTCCACACCATTTCAATGTTTCTCTAGTCTTAGAAGAAGAAACTTCATCTTCTTTCTTAGTCCTTTGTAGGTTTAGCACCTTTCTCAAACTCTAAGGTGACACCTTCACCTTTGCCCCATGAACCCTTGACTTAATCTTTAGTCTTGATTCATCTAGGGTTGCGCCATTCAAAAATTCCAGGACCTCCTTCTTCCAGATCTTGATGGGTTCTGAAACAAGGAATTCTAATCCAGATTCTGCAACTAGGGTTACCACACCTTTGATCTCGGGTTCCGCCTCATCAAATGTGTGCCGCACCAGTTCATATCCTTTATTCACATTATCTTCTAGTTTGGGCGCCATTAGGGTTTGAAGAAATTTGAATTGAGAGAAGAGAGGTGTCGACACACATGTTTGGTCTCGAAACTTTGGTGAGCGTGTCGACAGACAGTGGCGAAATCCTATTTATACCTTTCTAGGATCGAAGATGAAAGGGCGTGTCAAAATACTCAAATTATGTCGACAATGTTGAAAAGTGTCGACACAGACTTATAATGTCTCGACAACTATGTGTCGACACAAGTTTAGTCGACATAATATATGTGTCGACACTAGTTGATGTGTCGATACCACTTAGCTCGACACTTAGTCGAGACTTTACTTGACTAATTCTGAGTAAATTCTAAGTGTCGACACCACCTTGGATGTGTCTACACCTACCCTGTATGTTTCGATACTAATTATCTGA
The DNA here is from genome assembly GCA_039583875.1 of Platanthera guangdongensis. Taxonomy (NCBI): domain Eukaryota; kingdom Viridiplantae; phylum Streptophyta; class Magnoliopsida; order Asparagales; family Orchidaceae; genus Platanthera; species Platanthera guangdongensis. Next base: position 49,703,118 of record CM077156.1, read on the forward strand.
AGTGTCGACACCAACATCCTAGATGTGTCGACACCTTTTCTCTGAAGTGTCGACACCACTTTTCTGTGTCGACACAGACAACTATGTGTGTCGACACCTTTTTACTTAGCCAATTTTGAAAACTTATTCTAAGTTTATCATACCTAATTCAATTTTAAACCTATTGAATTTGGTTTCTTCTAAAGGCTTAGTATTCATGTCAGCTAGTTGATTATCTGTATTAATATACTCTAGTGAAATATCTTCTTTTTCCACATGTTCCCTTAGAAAATGGTATTTTATTTCTATGTGCTTAGTCCTACTATGGGAAACAGGATTGTTTGCAATAGATATAGCACTAGTAGAATCACAAAATAGTGGTGTTCTACTTACTTGAATACCATAATCTTCAAGCTGATGTTGTATCCATAGAAGTTGAGCAAATCAACTTCCTGCAGCCACATATTCTGATTCTGCTGTGGAGATAGCCACACTTGTTTGCTTCTTGCTACTCCATGATATCAGTCTTCCACCTAGGAATTGACAGGTACCAGTTGTACTTTTCCTATCTTCTTTACAGCCTACAAAATCTGCATCTGAATAACCTATCAGTTCAAAGTCTCTAATCCTAGGGTACCAAAGGCCTAGATATGGAGTGCCCTTTAGATATCTCAGAATTCTTTTGACTGCTGTCAAATGAGATTCTTTAGGGCATGCTTGGTACCTAGCACAGACACATGTAGCATACATGATATCTGGTCTACTTGCAGTCAAATACAATAGGGATCCAACTATCCCTCTATACAAAGTCTCATCTACAGGTTTCCCTGCATCATCTTTGCTAAGAGACATACTTAACCCCATAGGAGTTTTCATGGTACTGGATGATTCCATACCATAATTCCTTATTAATTCTAGAGAGAACTTAGACTGGCATATGGATAAACCATTCTCAGTCTGTCTAACTTGGAGACCCAAGAAGAACTTAAGTTCCCCCATACTGCTCATTTCAAATTATCCTTGCATAAGTTTTGCAAACTTTCTGCAAAGACTATTTTCAGTAGACCCAAATATTGTGTCATCTACATATATTTGGACTAGTATGATCTTGCCTCTGGATTCCCTAAGGAATAGAGTCTTGTCTATTTTCCCCTTGTGAATTTATTCTCAATGGGGAAACTATACAGGGTTTCATACCAAGCCCTAGGGGCTTATTTTAACCCATACAAACCCTTCCTAAGTCTATAGACATAATTAGGTTGAGTTGAATCAACAAAACCTGATGGCTGTTCCACATAGACCTCTTCTTTCAGATTTCCATTTAGAAAAGCTGACTTAACATCCATTTGGTATACTTTAAATCCTTGATAGGTTGCATAGGCCAAGAACATCCTCATTGCCTCCAGTCTGGCTACTGGAGCAAAGGTTTGATCAAAGTCAATACCTTCTTCCTGCCTATATCCCTTAGCAACCAGTCTTGCTTTGTTATTTATAATGACTCCATGTCCATCCATCTTGTTCCTGAAGATCCACTTAGTTCTAATTATATTGTGGTCTTTTGGTTTAGGAACAAGCTCCCAGACATTGCAACTCTTGAACTGGTTCAGATCCTCTTGCATTGCCTCAATCCAATGAGGGTCTAGGATGGCTTCTTCAAATTTCTTTGGCTCAACTTGGGATAGAAAACTGGAGTAGAGTACTGAACTTAGATTTCTGCTCCTTGTTTGTATCCCTTGTCTTAGATCACCAATAATTTGATTGGCTGGATGATCTTTTAGATGTCTACTAGCTGGAGGCAGCCTGACTTCAGGTTGAACTCCTTCAGCTTCTTCAACTTGATGCACTCCTTGGTCTTCTTCTGCATCAGGTACATCTAGTACTCCCCCTAGACAACAAACACTATCATCTACATGTTGAATTGCAGTAGATCCTTCTTTAATAGTGAGCTTGTCCATCTTCTTAGTCACACCTGTGGAGCTGCAAATACTTCTAGACAACTCATTGTTAATAAGTCTAGCTTCATCAAATACTACATGTACTGACTCTTCTACAACTTGAGTAGATAAGTTGTAGATCCTATAAGCCTTACTATTATTGTTGTACCCAACAAAGATTCCCTCTTGGGATTTGGTATCAAACTTGGTTAAGTAAGACTTTCCATTGTTAAGTATATAACATTTACAACCAAAGATCCTGAAATAGGATAAATTTGGTTTTCTGCCTTTCACAATCTCATAGGGGGTCTTGTTGTGACTTTTGGTGATAGTGGCCCTATTAATTAAATGGCATGTAGTGTTTACTGCCTCAGCCCAGAAATATTCTGGGAGAGTTGTGTCACTTAATAGGGTTCTACCAGCCTCAATTAAGGTTCTATTTTTCCTTTTAGCAGTGTCATTTTGCTAAGGTGTTCTTGGTGAAGAAAATTCCTGAAATATCCCAAATTCTTCACATAGTTTTGTCATACTATCAGACTGGAATTCAGTACCATGGTCACTTCTTATTTTGACCACTGTACTGTCTAACTCATTCTGAATTTGTTTGACAAAACTATAAACGATACTATGTGTTTCAGATTTCTGTCTAAGGAAGAACACCCAGGAAAACCTTGAGTAGTCATCTACAACCACAAATGTGTAGACCTTCCTACCTAGGCTGTGAACTGGCATAGGACCAAAGAGATCCATATGCAAGAGGTATAAACACCTCACAACATCTTTGTTTTCAATGCTATTAAAGGTGGATCTATTCTGCTTGCCCTTTTGACAAGCTGAGCATATCCCATCTTTAATACACTTAACCTGAGGACCATTCCTCACTAACTCTTTGCTATAGAGTTGGACAATTGTCTTGTAGTTAAGATGAGCTAGCCTCTTGTGCCATTTGACACAATGAGAGATTTCTCATCAGCTACAAGACATACTGGAGAACCATTGTTCTCACACATAATGTGTAGGCAATAGACATTTCTCTTCCTATAACCAGTCAGAATGATCTCTTGATCATTTGACCTCCTGATATGACAACCATCTTTGATAAATGAGATGTCATATCCTAAATCACTCAGTTGACTTATACTAATGAGGTTGTGTTTCAAGCCTTTAACATAAGCCACTTGAGTAATTGTTATAAGATTGATAGAAATGTTACCAAAACCTTTGATGATTCCTTATTCAGAACCACCAAAGGTGACTTTAGGACCATCCTTGATTGGTGTGTAGTCCTTTAGAAAACCCCTTGTTCCAGTCATGTTCCTGGAACATCCACTGTCCAAGTACCATATTGGGGCATGACCACTTGGACTCACCTACAAAACAGATTAGTTGAACTTAGAACCCAAAGAATTCTTGGGTCCTTAGTGCTGGTTAGTTTGCCTCTTAACAAAACTACCTATAGATCTTCCAACAGGCAGTTTGCTACTCATCTTGGCACTAGAATTGTGCCAACAGTCTATGGCAAAGTGGCCTACCTTGCCACAGCACCAGCACTCAAATCTATTGTACCTTTGCCTAGGTATAACCCTAGCTATTCTATCTACAGCAGGCTTGTTGAGTACTGGGGCTTTGCCCTTAGACTTGGACTGAACAGTCCTAGCAGGTTTAGTAAACCCCAATCCAGTTTTACCCTTGTGAGGTATAAACTCATCTATCATAGGTAGAACTGATTTTAGTTTAGATAACCTTGCTACTATATCTCTCTCCTTCTGAAGACTAATCTCCAGATTTCTGATTTGATCATTATTAAATGTTATAGTCCCCATCTGAATAACAGTTATGTTCTTCAGCCTGGCTATTTCATTTAGTCTTTGATCAATCAACTTATCAAAATCTGTTACAGCCTCTTTGAGATTAGCAATCTCCTTAGCCTGACTCTTGGCCAAGGATTTGCTTTTCTTAAAAGCTTACAACAGTACTCTATATTCATCAATCAACTGATGAATATCCCCTTCAGATTCAGATCTACTGGCATCACTTGATACTGATGTAACTGAATCTGAACTAGCACTAGAAATTGAACTTAAAGAACAATTTTGTACCTGACTAGGTCCAGGCTACTCCTGGATTTTGTCTCCTTCTGATAAGGCCATCAGTCCCTAGCACTGATTGTCCTCTTGCTCATATATTGAGTTCATTAACTGGAGGAACTCCTCTTCTTCTTCTTCTTCAGCAAACAGTCCAATATAAGCTTCTGCTTCTGAATCAGTTTCTGAAGATGATATGTCTGACAGGCTTTTGTCCTTCTTGGCAACAAAGGACCTTTCCTTTTTGCCCTTGATCTGAGTCTTCTTCTTATCAGTTGACTCTTTCCTTTTCTCTGGACAGTCAGCAACAACATGTCCTTATCTGTTACAGCAATAGCATATAATTTTTGATAAAGTTGCTTTGCTTGACTTGGGCTTTCTCCTGTCTTTCTTTGATGACTTCTTGTTCTGATAATAGTCATCTTTTCCCTGTGAAGTGGATAGCTTTGACCTCCACTGTTTATTCTTTAGAAACTTCTGAAAGTGTCTTGTGAAAGCTGCAAAATCCTCATCACTCTCACTGCTTTCAGAATCCCTGCATTCTGTCTCATCTGTCTCAGATCCAGCAACCTTTGGAGGTGGAGATGGAGACTTACTTTGTATTTCCTGGTGGCTTCTATCTTGAATGCCACAGCTCTTTCTTTGTGCTCAATTCTTGTAGTCTTCTCCTCTTCTTTCCTTACCATTAGCTGCATTTCATAAGATAATAGCTTTCCAAATAATGTTGGAGGAGGAATATCTGCTAACTTGGCCATTTCCCTTATGGCACAAATCTTGGTGTCCCAGTCCTTTGTTAGGGACTTCAAGAACTTATCATTCAGCTCATAATTGCTGAATTCTCTTCCATAGGACATTAACTATCCTATAGAATTTCTTGTAGCATTCTGTTATACTATCAGACCTGCCTTGTCTGAAGCTCTCATATTCTTGGTTTAACAAAGACTTTCTGTCATGTCTAACTTCTTCTGAACCCTCCATGTACACTATCAGAGTATCCCACATCTCCTTTGATGTTTTACAGTGTATCAAGTTCTGAAATGTAGCATCATCTATTGCACTTACAATGATATTCTGATCCCTCTTGTCCATTGTAGCCAGAATAATCTCATCCTTTGTCATTTCAGAATAATCTTTTGGTGTTCTCTGATTTGCATCTAAGACTAATACTTTCATAGGCACATATTGCCCTTCTTTGACTGTGATATAGATTCTAGGGTCAGAGGCTTCCATAAATAGTATAACTCTTTCTTTCCAGATGCCAAAAATCTCCTTTCTACATATTGGCAACTTCATGGATCCAAGTTATTTATGATTCTCTGTTGAACCCATTTTCCTGATTTTCTTGATTCTGCACTTGATTATACTAAATCTGCCAATAGGATCTACTCAGACAGTTATGTCCTTTTTGAGTAACCTCGCTTTGATACCACTTGAAAGAAATTGTACCTAATCACCTAGAGGGGGGGGGGGGAGGGGTGAATAGGTGACCTTATCTTTTTAAACTTTTAGGTAGATTATATCACAGATTTCACAGAACATAAAAACAGCTACCACAATATCACATACACACAGAGTACACACAGTTTTATAGAGGTTCCCCAAGGTTTAGGTACATCCACTTTCCCCCTTCGCCTATCTAGTAGTGTACTATATTCGTCCAAAGTCCTCCACTATTCTTCAGATCCTCAGATCTTACACTCAGAACCCCAACCAGGTTCCTACAGCTCAGAGTGATCCCACTCCTACAACTCAGGCTCAACAACCCTACCACTCAGTCTTCACAAAGACCTACACTCAGTCACAAGGCCTACACTCAGAGATATGAATCTCCTACACTCAGGCACACATGCCCTACCACTCAGCCTTTATAATTTCAGGCTTACAACTCAGATCCCTAAGGATCCTACAAGAAATTAAGAATACAATATATATACCTACAACTTAGAATAAGAGAGAAGAGTTGACAGGTTCTTGATGAGTTCTTGAAAGAACTCTGCTGAGATCAACCTCACTTAGCTTTCTTCAAAGCTTCATGAATGTAGAACACAATAGGGTTGAGTCTCTCTGCAGCTGATCTTCAATCACTGCTTACTTAAGTTTCAGATCTCAATCTGAAACCTTCTTCACAGCCTGGTCCGATAGCTGTCTTCTTGGAAGGAGCTCTCTCTCTCCAACTACTTAGATCTTCACTTGAATTGATTCTTCAATGAATAGCTAGATCTTCTTCTCAATCCTTAATCTCAATCATCATTTTTCTGTTGACAGAATAAGCCTATATATAGGCCTTCTTCATGGTGACCGGCTGATCCGGTTTCTAACGGCTTTCTGACATCTCTGATAGTTGCAGTAGACCGGCTGGAATGGCAGCTGTCATGTCATCCAGTCACTTCTTGAAATATCTGTAACTGTTTGAAAGTGTCGAGACAGTCTATCTTTAAGTGTCGACACTTATAGACTAAGTGTCGACACAAGTAGACTAAGTGTCGACACTAGCCTTCAAGGTGTCGACACAACTCCTTGTGTTGTAGAATTTACTTCTCGACACAACTTCTTCAATATGTGTCGACACTGATATTGTGTGTCGACATAACTCCTTGTTCTTCAGTACTTAGTTGAATTCTGCTAAGTGTCGACACTACTCCTTTGTGTCGACACATCTTCTTGTGTTAAACTTGTTCAGTGTCGACACATCTTCTTGGTGTCGACACATGCCTTCTGTGTTGATACTTGCTGAGTGTCGATACAGCTCCTTGTGTCGACACATTCTTCTTTTGTTGAGACTTTTGCTGAGTGTCGACACATCTCCTTTGTGTCGACACTTGTACTTAGAATTTGTTGAACTTTGCTGAGTGTCGATACAGCCTCCAAGTGTCGACACTTTCTGATGTCGACAATGTTCCTCTAGATGTCGACACTGCTTCTAAGTGTCGACACTACTTCACTGGACATTTCTTCATTGAGTGTCGACACACCCTGTATGTGTCGACACTTTCCTCCTGGTGTCGACTCTGCATTCCTGGTGTCGACACAATTACTGCAAGTGTCGACACTGCTTCTCTAGGTGTCGACACAAGTCTTCTTAAGTGTCGACACTTCCCTTCTGGGTGTCGACGCATAGACTTAGAAACTTTTCAGCTTTCCCTGCAAATACTTAACCTGCACAACTAAACTCAAAACACATCAAATACATTTTGATGTATATCATTGAGTAGGGTGAGGCTTCTTCAAATCAGGTACATTTATTCCAATGTACGCCTGGGCTCCAGGCCGTGTTCACTGTCTCTACACTTCGTCGAGCGAAGTTCGTCGAACCGCTGACACGGCTTGGGGCACGCCCGTATCCTAGGCCGTGTGCCTTGTCTCGACACTTCATCGAGCGAAGTTCGTCGACAACTTGACACGACGTGGGACACGCCCGTGTCCTAGGCTGTGTGCCTTGTCTTGACACTTCGTCGAGCGAAATTCGTCGACTCCCCGGGCCGATCGTCGTTACGGGCTCGACACGCTCTGAGACATGCCCGTGTCTCAAGCCGTGTTCTCGGCTCGACGATCGTCGACTCCAAAATCGTTGACCTCACGACCAAATCGTTGACTCCAGCCTGACATGCCCTGGGACATGCTCGTGTCCCAGGTCGTGTGCCTCCTGCCAGATTCCAAATCTGGCCCAAAACATCACCCATCGCTCTTTTGAGTTTCGGGGCGTTACATTCGCCTCCAGGCGCAGGATCCGGTCCCTCAACAGGACGTTCTCGTATCGTGCCTGGTCCAGCTCCATGCAAAGCGCCACGGCTTGAGCGGAATCCTGTATAGCAAGTGGTTAGCATGAAAGGGAAAGAATGAAGTTGAAATCTGCAGTGGCGAGAACGAGTGCCGTGAAAGGTCTCGCTTACCTCTTCCGCCCGGCGCGAAGACAGCTGTTGTTTGGCGTCTGCCAGCTCCTTCTTCAAGGTAGCCGCTTGAGCCACCGCGTCCTCCCTGGCCTTGAGAATATCCTGGAAGTTTCAGTCGATGGTGATGCTCCGACGAGCACACATATGCGCAATCTCCATCCCGCGCATTAGAGACCGGTTGGAGTCATAGGACAGGAGCCTGGTGGACATTTTGTCATAGACACTGGTGTTCTCCTGGCTTTAGAGGTCGTAGCCCAGGGAGAATGCCTTGCTGGTGACCTCTTCTCGCTCCACCCAGCTGGGGAGAAGAGATGAGATTGAGACCCTGTTGGTATCAGGGTCCCACTGAAGGAGCGGTTTGTTTTCCGCATCCAGGAACTTCGTGTCGAGACCAAAGTTGCGATGACCGCGCGGTACCCCTCCAGGAGGAGACTGGGCGGAGGTCTCGGTGGTGGCTCCCTCGCCATCTAATCCGTGGGCCTGGGGGTTCTCAGCAGGTGCCTCAGCGCAACCTCTGGTAGCCGCGATCTCGGTGGCGGCGTGCAAGAGCTCTTCAAAGGAGCGGCCTATAGCGGGAGGTTGGGAGGGCGGCACCGCAACGGCTTTACCCTTTTCGGCGGCCGTCATTTTAGGACTCTTGAGCGGTGGGGGCAGAGGGGCACCGGTCGAAGGAAGCGGGGCTGGCTCATCCCGACAAGCTTGAGCCGCAGCCTTTGCGTGATCCAGCGGGTATCTCATAGATTGGCTCTCGGTAGCGCTAGCCTCGTTGAAGGGTTGGTGCAGGGGGATCTCACGCTCTCCTGCGGAAGCGACAACACTCAGTTCTAATCTTAAAACGAAAGGGAATAACAAGACAAAGGCGGGACCGTACCTTCGCCCGGAGGCACGAGGAGGAGTGAATCGATGCCCTGTCAGAGGAATTGGACGTTGAAATCCTTGGTTCCGAAGAACTCAAGGAGGGCGCTCTCGCGCGAACCCAAGGAGGGCGGCTTGTAAGTGATGAGTCCGATTTATATAGGGTTTTTCAGACTCATCTGGGCTAGTTTTCACGCGTTTGCACTTCAATTTTAGTTATATATCGTTCATATTTCATCTTGTCTCTATTTTCATAGGAAGTGCACACTTAGGCCCAGGGTTGTGTATTTTCTTACTTTTATTATTTGTACTCCTTATTGTGCTCGTCTGGAATGTCTGCACATATTACTGCTTGGTACAGGGTTCGTGTGCGTGTTCCGGGGATGTTTGGAATCAGGAATACTGCGCACGCTCACTGGATATAGTGTGCACGACCACTGGTCGTGCGCCATTGCTCGTGCGCAATGTTCCATGATTTCCAGAATCTGCCTATGGTATGCGCACTATCACTGGACACAGTGTGCACGACCAATGGTCGTGCGCCACTGATCGTGTGCATTGATTCCATAATTTTTCCAAAATCTGCCTGGGGCAAACGCACTACCACTGGACATAGTGCGCACGACCACTAGTCGTGCGCCACTGGTCGTGTGCACTATAATTTCTGCATTCTATAAATTCGCAGGTTCCGCCCTAATTCAGTATCGCTCGACATTTCTCCGCCATTTTCATCTCCGAGGAAGGGTTCCGTCATTCTCCTTCAATCTCCACCCTAGGGAGGTGCTCCGGGCAAGCTTTTACCGCAAAATCCAAGCTGGAGCTTCTTCTCGGCCTCCTCCTTCATCCTTGAGCTTCAAGAAGAGCTTGACCTAGCTTTCTCCATCAAGCTAGGAGAAGTTTTGCCATCCTCCACCGGATCGTGACACGAAGAAGACGGGACATTGGAAGGTGGTGACATCCCTTCTCTACCCCGGATGCAATTGAGGACCGAGCTTGGATGCGGATTGACAACCCGACGATTCCAACCGTGAATCCTCAGCGAGACTTCGGATCCGGTCGATCTCGCACACTTTTCTTCTCTTATTGTTGAATAGTATAATTGACCTCTTGTTTATGATTAAGTTGTACTTATTTTGATATACATCTGTATCAAATCATGTCTATGTGATTTCATATTTATGTTATTTTTTTGAGGTGCGCCTATCTGTCCATCCACCATCCATCCACCCTTGCCGCACTAGCAATTGCTAGTGGTGTGCGTAGCTAAGAGGTGCTCACGACCCTCATTCCGCCATTCTCATCACCTCATCTGCAAGCCTACTCGCCCATCCGCCTAGTGATTCAGTGCATAGCGGCCCGACTAGTCTTCCATCCCGCCTGGCGAAGCATCGCATAGCGGCGTTGCATAGGAGTAGTTGATAGTGTTTTATTTTCTTTGTCCGCAAATACAAAAACCCCCATCTTTACCGCCGACCTAAGGACTTCAATCTCAAGTCCTCCTCAAAAATTAACTCCACCTTACTGTGTTCCTTGATAGATCGATACTTCAGAAAACTCGCCCATTTTATATTACATGTGCGACCGGTTCACTGCCGTGATCTTTAGCATCAAGTTTTTGGCGCCGTTGCCGGGGAACACAGTCGTGTGAGTTTTTGGAGAGGGAGACGTGAGATTGCTTTCCTTTTCCTTTGTAAATCACTTTTGTTTTGTTCTATTTCTGTTTTGCCTTCCTTTCTATTGTTTGTTTAGGCAATTATAGTAATATATTGTTGGATTTAGTAATTTGCACAATTTATTTTGAATCTGTTGTTTTGACACCTTGTGGGGATATTCGTATGCCCAATGTCGTTGGTGTGGGAAGCCTTCCCATGCTAGTCATGAATGTCCTACGAGAGATATTGAGCATAAGCCCAGCGCACAATGCATGAGATGCTGTATTCGTACAACCTTTTAAACACTGTGCCCCGAGCTTATGGTCAATCGTCCTCGCCACATACACCGTTCTCCTATTCCTCTTCGGCCCCAAAAGGACAGCAGCGTAATGGGAGAAAGTGTCTGTATTGTCATAGAACAGATCATGTCCTGAAGGATTGTGCCGAGTACCTCCGCGTTATAGAAGAGGATGATGAGCCGGACATTCGGATCATCCCGACTCCTACCCTTGGTGGCACACCTTCTGTAACACCCCAGTTTTGAGAAAGGGTCGTTTTGCGTTTCTGGAAATTTTTGGTTTCTGGCAGGGGCACACGGCCTGCGACACGGGCGTGTCGCAGGGCGTGTCGAGCCGTATCGACACTCGGCCCGGGGTGTCGACACTTTCACTCGATAATGTGTCGAGACTAGGGCACACCGCTTGCGACACGGGAGTGTCGCAGGGCGTGTTGAGCCCGTGTCGACACTCGGCCCGGGGTGTCGACACTTTCGCTCGACAGTGTGTCGAGACGAGGCACATGGCCTAGGACACGGGCGTGTCCAAGGCCGTGTGGGTCTGTCGACGAGCTTCAGTCGACGATGTTCACTCGACGAGTGTCGAGTGTCGAGTGTCGAGTGCCGATACTAGGGCACACGGCCTGTGACACGGGCGTGTCACAGGGCGTGTCCCGCTTGGTCGACGATCTTCGCTCGACGTTTTTCCGCGATGTCGACACAAAGGCTTTCGACGAGTGTCGAGACTTGGCACATGGCATGGGACACGGGCGTGTCCCAGGCCGTGTCACCTCTCGGGATGTTTTCGGGGCCGTGTCAATGGAGGCACACGGCCGGCCACATGGCCGTGTCGTTGGGGACATGGGTGTGTCGGATCGAACACGGGTGTGTCGGATGCCCGTGTGCTATTCCAGGCGCATCGATTTGAGACGGTGAATGAGGCACACGGCCATGGACACGGGCGTGTGCCAGGTCGTGTTCGGCCCAGGTCTTTTATTTTTCTGTCGGATCGTGGCCTTTCTTTCCCTGATTTTAGGATCTGATGGTTCAGATCATTTCTTTAGGAGTTAAGTCCGAGAATAGGGTTGAAAACCCTCATTCTTCTCCAAGCTTTCTCATACTAAAGATCTAGAGAGAAGTGAGAACAAGGAAGAAGGAGAAGGAGAGTTTGGGCTGTAGGAGAGGTTTTGGTGCTACAAATCGCGAGCCGAGTCCAGATCCGTGGAGGTTAGATCGTTGCGAAAGTTTTCATCCAGCTATTTTGCCATGGAAAGGAAGAGGAGTCGGAAGGTAACGACACTTCTCCTCTCGGTCTTAGGATGCATGTCTTTAGCATCTTTTCTTTCTAGTTTTTGGGCACCAAACTCTCAAATGAGAGGGGTTTTGGGTTGCCAAGGTTCAAGAGGAACCTCCGGGTTGATTGAGTCCGTCCCCGCCATATTTTACATTAGTGATCCGCTCCGTTAGTGGATTTAGGCATGGTGGGTGAATCCGTAGTCGCGACCGTTAGTCCGACTCGATGATGCTGCATACGAACGATAAGGATTCGTAAAGATTCCGTCGCGGCAAGATGCCGTTTGTAATGTGGTGATGTTTTCCCCTTTTTCTCGAGTGAGTGCGTGTAGTCGGAACCTGACAAGGTTAGCTCCTCGTGGCGGTAGATGTTTTCCTTGGTGGACAAGGTTAGCTCCGCATGAGTTGGAGATGGTTTCCTTGGTGCGCGGGAAAGCTGCAGTACAAATGAGGGACTAGGGTGGAATTGTCTTGGTTTATGATGTGCCAAGGCGTGGCTATGTCTCCGTGGTCGGCTGGCTATCCCGTGACGTTCACATCATGTGTGGAGAGTGTCCCTGCGAGACTATTCCCCTTCTGTGAGACTGACGAGAATGACAAGCATGGGGGCAAGCCCGGGCAATGAGGCCATGAGAGGGTGGGGTCCTGCAAGGCTTCTTAGAATCGGTCAGTTTGTGTTTGTTGGAATCCTGACATGAGATGTCCGTGCTTGTAGGCAAGCCCGGGTCTAAGACCTTTAGCGGGTGGGGCCTTTGCAAGAATTCCATGTGGCGGCCTATGCGCCGTTTGGGGGAATGGTGTTACCCCTTTGTTTGCGGCTTTATGCCAATGGGGAATCGATGAGTACCCATATGATGTGATGATGTGCTAGATGCATACGAGATAGGGTACCTTGGGTGAAACCCAGGTTGTTGCATACATGTTGCATAAGTAGGCCCTTTTTATTATATGCTCAACCCGTAGAGAACATGCAGGATGTGTGTGACATCCAAGCCTGTTTTTGTAGTTGCTTTTCTTGCTTATGATTATTGCATACGAAGTGCTAACCTGCAGGTTGGAGGAGTACCCCGGGGTCCGTTAGGGGCGGCCGGGAGGAGATGTGTTGTTACACAGTTTGAGGTCAGCCTTTGCTGACCCACGTTACTAATAAATTTTACAGGGCAAGGATCGCATGCAGGAGCTAGCTCGCCGGCCAGAAAGGCCTAAGCCTCATGAAGTGCTTTTCTTTTTGTAGCTCTACTTATGTGATGTTGTATATTTGAGACTCATGTTGTCCGGCTTGCATGTCGAGGTAGACTAGGAGTGCTAAGCACATTCATGGCTGTTGTATTATTTGATTTTGGACACTTATTGTAATGCCATAAGGCCATTTGTTTTACTCTTCTAGTGGTGGATAACTTCTTGTCTTGCTTGTGTTTCCGCTGTGTTGTGCAAAGTATTTTGAGTGTGGGTAGCTATATCAACTTTTAATACTAAAGCTATGGCGTCCGTATGTTGTGGGGCCCCGGCCAGACCCATATTATACGTTCATTACAGGGGAGGTGTTACAATTTGGTATCAAAGCGAGGTTAGATTCAAGGTCAATGCGTAGAGAAGTTATCCACATAAGAGTAACGCGGGACCATGAGTGTCCTTATGTTTAAGTCTTGAGAGTTGAGACTGATCCCTTGTTTCTTGTTTTCTTGAAGAGTGCAAGCAACGAGGCGGGTATGTCGAGAGCTAGAGAAGAGCTTTCGGCGAGCAGTGCTACTGCTCCAGGTCTTTTGGGCATGGGTGTTAACCCGGCCGATTTCTGCCGCAAGCTTGCAACAGCGATGGTGGCAGCCGAAGCTGCAGCGGCAGCTCAAGTAGCAACCCCTGCTACACCGGATACGGCGATGGCCGTGCTAGAAGGAGAAGCCAGACGAGTGGAGCCTTTGGCGGAGAGGGTAGTTGTCGGACATGGAGACCGACACATGAAGTATTTCCTGAGTTTCCATCCCCCGTCATTCAAGGGAGTTGGTATGCCAACGGATGCGGAGGACTGGTGGGTTCGCATTCAAGAGCTTTTAAGGGCGGCAGAGACGCCAGAGGAAAAGAAAGCTGAGTATGTGGCATTCATGTTGGAAGGAGACGCCAAGTTGTGGTGGGTGAGCCATAGCGGCCGCCAGTTCCCGGGATGTACCCCGTCAGTGGAAGAGTTTGGGGATGCGTTTCTAAAGAGGTATATTCCAGTTTCTACACGATTGGCCCTTCAGAGACAATATTGCATTTAATGCAGCGAGACAAGACAGTGGATGAGTATGTGCAGGATTTCACCCGTTTGAGTCGTTACGCCGGAACGACGATGGCAGATGATGTAGAAAGGGATAACCTCTTCTACCAGAGGCTGAGGGAGAACTTGAGACAACCCCTCATCTCCATGAAGAGAGCGGGATTCAATGAACTAGTTGAGGCTGCCAAGATGTTGGAAAGTGATCTGGAGCGAACCCAGCGTCGTAAGGGTTTTACTCCCAAGCAAGGGAAGGGAATCCTTCCCAATCCCATGGAAAGTCTGAAGGGAGTCAGTAGAGGAATAAGCCTCACACATCCAGGTCCGGTGAGAGGAGCAAGTGGACGCCTGGAGGTTCACACTCGAGGGGACCGCCGACGTGCTACAACTGTGGTAAGGTGGGGCACATAGCTCATGTTTGTCCCCAAGGAGGAGCGGGGCAAGAGACAAGGCAGGAGCAGACTGTGCGCTCCGGCCCCAGTGATGCAAAGAAAGGGAAGATGGCGGAGTCGAGCGCTTCTCGATTCCAACCGGTGCAACCAAGGGCTTACAACCTTAGACAGCAAGAAGCAATCCGCCAAACTGATGTGGTGACAGATATGAAGAAAATTTAAGTACAGATATGAAGAAAATTTAAGTTTAAATTTTGTGCTTCATACTTTTAGACTTTTGTGTGATGTCTATGTTGTAGGCTTCGTGTTAGTTTCTGGATTCCCCGCTAGGGTATTGTTCGATATGGGAGCATCGCACTCCTTTCTTGCGGAGAGCTTCATCCGGAGAATAGGAGTTGAGTCTTTCTCGGCGGACGCGGAGTTGAAAGTGCGCATGCCCAATGGGTCATCCATGACTACCGGGGCCAAAGGGCGCATCTGTTGGGAGCTAGACGGAGTTGACTTCGTTTTGGTAGCAGCGATTTTACCATTGGTTGAGTTCGATGTCATTTTGGGCATGGACTGTCTTGCAGAGCAGCGCACCGGTATTGATTGCCTATCTAAGGTAGTGACCCTAAAGAGCAAAGGGCAGACAGAGGTCAAATTTGAGGGCCTTTGTGGAGTGGCATGTTCCCTGATTTCGGCCATGCAGTTGATGTGGGCGGTTAACCAGGGTGGTGTAGCGCTTGTAGCGTTATTGGATGTTCGTCTCTCCCAGCTGACTATTGCGGAAGTGCCCGTTGTGGCAGAGTTCAAGGATGTGTTTCCCGATGAACTTCCTGGAGCACCTCCTCGGAGGGAGATCGATTTCTCGATCGAGTTAGTGCCGGAGGCTAGGCCGGTGTCACGTCCTCCGTTTAGGATGGCACCAAAGGAGTTGGCAGAACTCAAGGTGCAGTTGCAGGAACTGTTGGAGCAAGGGTATATCAGACCCAGTTCTTCGCTGTGGAGTGCGCCGGTGTTGTTTGTAAAGAAGAAAGACGGTAGCATGCGGCTATGCATAGACTACCGAGAGCTGAATAAATTGACCGTCAAGAATAAGTATCTGATTCCTCGGATAGACGACTTGTTCGACCAGTTGGTGAGGTTGGTGGTGTACTCAAAATTGGACTTTAAGTCAGGCTATTATCAATTGCGAATTCGGGACGAGGACATCCCCAAGACTGCCTTTGGTACATGGTATGGACACTTTGAGTTTACGGTGATGTCGTTCGGACTGACGAACGCACCATCTGTGTTCATGGATCTTATGAATCGGGTATTTCGGGAATACTTGGATTCTTTTGTGGTTGTCTTCATTGATGACATCTTGGCGTATTCCAAATCGGAAATGGAGCATGACTCCCACTTGAGGGTGGCCTTACAAGTGTTGAGGGAGAATCAGTTGTATGCAAAGTTCTCCAAGTGCGAGTTCTGGTTAGAGAAGGTGGAATTTTTGGGCCACGTGATTAGTGAGGATGGGGTGGCAGTGGATCTAACAAAAGTAAAGGCCATCAGAGATTGTCTAGTCTTGGGGACCATAGCGAAAGTTTGAAGTTTTCTTGGACTAGCCGGGTATTACAGGAGGTTCGTGGAGAATTTTTCACGGATAGCTCTACCCCTCACCTCACTCACTCGTAAAGATCATAAGTTTGTTTGGACTCAAGAGTGCATCCAGGCATTTGAGGCACTGAAGGAGAGACTGATGATGGCTCCAATCCTAAGTCTACCGCAAGGGAACAAGGGATTTCAGATTTTCAGTGACGCGTCGGGATGCAGTTTGGGTTGCATTTTGGTGCAACATTGCAAGGTGATAGCTTTTGGGTCTAGACAACTGAAGCCTCATGAGAGGAATTACCCCGTCCATGACTTGGAGTTGGCGGCGGTAATTTTCGCGTTGAAAATATGGCAGCACTATGTATATGGTGCAAAGGTGGAGATCTTCACGGATCATAAAAGCCTGAAGTATCTCTTGGATCAAAAGGACTTGAACATGCGGCAACGCAGGTGGGTCGAGTTTCTTGGAGACTACGAGGTGGAGATTCAGTATACGCCAGGTAAAGCCAATGTGGTGGCGGATGCCTTGAGTAGAATGTACTCGGGGCAAGGGAATTGGATCGAAGCTCATGATGAGCGGTTGGTACGGGAATGGGAGTCCCTTGGATTGGAATGTATTGCGAGAAGCGAGTCTAGCGTGGCTCGGTTGAACTGGATTGAAGTGTAGAATGACTTGACCGATCGCATTCGGGAAGCGACTCGGTTGTATGTGGAGTTTCAACCAATTGTGTTGGAGGCTCAAACGGGAGAGAGCAGCACCTGGGAGATGATTGATGGGATTCTGAGGAAGAACGGAAGGGTTTGTATACCGCAGTTCGGCAAACTCCGTGAGGAGTTGATGTTTGAGGCTCACTTCATAAAGTACTCCATTCACCCGGGCAGTACAAAGATGTACTTGAATATGAAGAAATCCTTTTGGTGGCCGGGGCTGAAGCGGGACGTAGCTTTGTACATGAATCGTTGCCAAACTTGTGCCTTGGTGAAGGGCGAAAGTCAGAAGCCGGGCGGGTTCCTGAAGGCCCTTCCAATCCCTGAATGGAAATTTGATGACATCTCCATGGACTTTGTATATGGTTTGCCTAGATCGCAGCAGGGTATTGATGCTATTTGGGTGATTGTGGACTGTTTAACCAAGGTGGCCCACTTCATCCCAAATAGGAAAGAGGACAGCGTGAAGAAGCTAGTGGAGTTGTATGTTCGCAATATTGTGTGACTGCATGGAATTCCAAAGAGTATAGTCAGCGATCGAGATGGACGGTTTACGTCTAAGGACTGGAGACTAGTTCAAAAGAGTTTGGGCACGAAACTAAAGTTCAGTACGGCGTTCCATCCTCAAACTGACAGGCAAACGGAGAGAACGAACTGTACTATGGAGGATATGTTGAGAATGTGCATTCTTGACTTTGGCAAGAAGTGGGAGGATCACCTCTTCATGGTGGAATTCGCGTACAATAACAGTTACCAAGCGAGTATAAAAATGGCGTCATACGAAGCCTTGTATGGGAGACGGTGTCGTACACCGATGTCTTGG
Source organism: Platanthera guangdongensis (assembly GCA_039583875.1). Lineage (NCBI taxonomy): Eukaryota > Viridiplantae > Streptophyta > Magnoliopsida > Asparagales > Orchidaceae > Platanthera > Platanthera guangdongensis. The sequence continues at coordinate 49,720,828 of CM077156.1, forward strand.
GCAGAGGCGGGAGACACCAAAATTTTGGGAAAAGAGGTGGTAGTAGACGCTTGTGAGTTGGTACGGACCATTCAAGAAGCATATGAAGGTGGCACAAGACCGACAAGCAAGATACTTTAATGCTCGTCACCGAAAGTTGGAGTTTGCGGTAGGTGATTGGGTCTATTTGAAGATCAAACCGTTCAAAGGCGTCTCACGGATTCGCCGACTCAAGAAGTTGAGTCCAAGGTTTTTGGGGCCTTTTGAAGTTGTTGAACAGGTGGGAGAAGCAGCCTATCGGTTGTCGTTGTCCGCGGAGCTGAGTGGATTGCATGACGTCTTCCACGTCTCCATTTTGAGGAAAGCCTTGGTGGAGGCTAGTGTGGTGATTGAGCCCATGAAGTGCTTCCAATTGCTATAGAGGATTCGAAGACTCGGCAGTTGCGAAATAAAGAAGTTAAACTCGTGAAAGTCTGATGGGACAACTGCGGTCGAGAGGAGCTCTCTTGGGAGCGAGAACAAGCCATGCTAGAAGAGTATCCAGAACTCTTCATTTCAGGTACAAGTTAAGTTTGTGTACCCTTTTTTTTGTAATTTCGGGATGAAATTCTGTTAAGTGGGGGAGAGTTGTAACACCCCAGTTTTGAGAAAGGGTCGTTTTGCATTTCTGGAAATTTTTGGTTTCTAGCAGGGGGCACACGGCCTGCGACACGGGCGTGTCGCAGGGCATGTCGAGCCATGTCGACACTCGGCCCGGGGTGTCGACACTTTCGCTCGATAATGTGTCGAGACTATAGCACACGACCTGCGACACGGGCGTGTCACAGGGTATGTCGAGCCAATGTAGACACTCGGCCCGGTGTGTCGACACTTTCGCTAGACAGTGTGTCGAGACGAGGCACACGGCCTAGGACACGGGCGTGTCCAAGGCCGTGTGGGTCTGTTGACGAGCTTCAGTCGACAATGTTCACTCTACGAGTGTAGAGTGTCGAGTGTCGAGTGCCGAGACTAGGGCACACGGCCTGTGACACGGGCGTGTCACAGGGCGTGTCCCGCTTGGTCGACGATCTTCGCTCGACGTTTTGCCACGGTGTCGACACAAAGGCTATCGACGAGTATCGAGACTTGGCACACGGCTTGGGACACGGGCGTGTCCCAGGCCGTGTCACCTCTCGGGATGTTTTCGGGGCCGTGTCAATGGAGGCACACGGCCGGCCACACGGCCGTGTCGTTGGGGACACGGGCGTGTCGGATCGAACACGGGCATGTCGGATGCCCGTGTGCTGTTCCAGGCGCGTCGATTTGAGACGGCGAATGAGGCACAGGGCCTGGGACACGGGCGTGTGCCAGGCCGTGTTCGGCCCAGGTCTTTTATTTTTCTGTCGGATCGTGGCATTTCTTTCCATGATTATAGGATCTGATGGTTCAGATCATTTCTTTAGGAGTTAATTCCGAGAATAGGGTTGAAAAACCTCATTCTTCTCCAAGCTTTCTCTGACTAAAGATCTAGAGAAAAGTGAGAACAACGAAGGAGGAGAGTTTGGGATGTAGGAGAGGTTTCGGTGCTCCAAATCGCGAGCCGAGTCCAGATCCGTGGAGGTTAGATCATTGCAAAGGTTTTCATCCAGCTATATTGCCATGGCAAGGAAGAGGAGTCGGAAGGTAACAACACTTCTTCTATCGGTCTTAGGATGCATGTCTTTAGCATCTTTTCTTTCTAGTTTTTGGGCACCAAACTCTCAAATGAGAGGGGTTTTGGGTTGCCAAGGTTCAAGAGGAACCTCTGGGTTGATTGAGTCCGTCCCCGACATATTTTTCATTAGAGATTCGCTCCGTTAGTGGATTTAAGCATGGTGGGTGAAGTCGTAGTCACGACCGTTAGTCCAACTCGGTGATGTTGCATACGAACGATAAGGATTCGTAGAGATTCCGTCGCGGCAAGATGCTGTTTGTGATGTGGTGATGTTTTCCCCTTTTTCTCGAGTGAGTGCATGTAGTCGGAACCGGACAAGGTTAGCTACTCGTGGCGGTAGATGTTTTCCTTGGTGGACAAGGTTAGCTCTGCATGAGTTGGAGATGGTTTCCTTGGTGCGCAGGAACGTTGCAGTACAAATGAGGGACTAGGGTGGAATTGTCTTGGTTTATGATGTGCCAAGGCATGACTATGTCTCTGTGGTTGACTGGCTATCCTGTGACGTTCACGTCATGTTTGGAGAGTGTCCCGGCGAGACTAGTCCCCTTCTGTGAGACTGACGAGAATGCCAAGCATGGGGGCAAGCCCGGGCAATGAGGCCATGAGCGGGTGGGGTCCGGCAAGGCTTCTAAGAATCGGTCAGTTTGTGTTTGTTGGAATCCTGACATGAGACATCAGCGCTTGTAGGCAAGCCCGGGTCTAAGATCTTGAGCGGGTGGGGCCTTTGTAAGAATTCCATGTGGCGGCCTGTGCGCCGTTTGGGAGAATGGTGTTACCCCTTTGTTTGCGGCTTTATGCCAATAGGGAATCGATGAGTACCCATATGATGTGATGATGTGCTAGATGCATACGAGATAGGTTGCCTTGGGTGAAATCCGGGTTGTTGCATACATGTTGCATAAGTAGACCCTTTTTATTATATGCTCAACCTGTAGAGAATATATATGATGTGTGTGACATCCAAGCCTGTTTCTATAGTTGCTTTTCTTGCTTATGATTATTGCATACGAAGTGCTAACCTGCAGGTTGGAGGAGTACCCCGGGGTCCGTTAGGGGCGGCCTGGAGGAGATATGTTGTTACACAGTTTGATGTCAGCCTTTGCTGACCCACGTTACTAATAAATTTTACAGGACAAGGATCGCATGCAGGAGCTAGCTCACCGGCCAGAAAGGCCTAAGCCTCATGAAGTGCTTTTCTTTTTGTAGTTCTACTTATGTGATGTTGTATGTTTGAGACTCATGTTGTCCGGCTTGCATGCCGAGGTAGACTAGGAGTGGTAAGCACATTCATGATTGTTGTATTATTTGATTTTGGACACTTGTTGTAAGGCCATAAGGCCATTTGTTTTACTCTTCTAGTGGTGGATAACTTCTTGTCTTGCTTGTGTTTCCGCTGTGTTGTGCAAAGTGTTTTTAGTGTGGGTAGCTATATCAACTTTTAATACTAAAGCTGTGGCGTCCGTATGTTGTCGGCCGGACCCATATTATATGTTCATTACAGGGGAGGTGTTACACCTTCATCTTCTGGTTATGTATCCCTGTCACCATCATTTGTTGAAGGGAATGATGTTGATAAAACCGCCAGATGTGTGGCTGATCTAGGCTTCGACGTGGCTGAGCCTATTTCTCCTATGCATACATCTCCAAGCGTGGAGCCGATTCTTTGTGAGGAACCTGCGCTTGACTTTTATCCAAGCAAAGTTTTTCCGCCTTTGTGCATTCTACTTCAGTCGCCTCTGGCCACATTTTCGACGATGCAACACAAGTTGAGTCTTGTGATACATGGAGTTGTCTCCACTCCCATGGAGGAGGACAACCTTCTTGGTGTCGAGGATTCTCCCTTGATACCAAAGGAGGAAGTCCAAGTCTTGGTGGAGGTCTCTATGGATCCGGCTGAGCATTGTAGCATTGTCTACATTGCTGACGATATTTTTCTACCTCAGCCTTTGGGGAGTGAAACCGGGATCACTCCCCCGATTATTTCTTTATGTTCTTCGTCTCTTTTATTTCTCGATCCCCCTTCCTTATCTAAGCCTGTGCAGGTTGAATCTCCACGGGTAAGTTGGGTTGACGTTGAGCCTTGCGCTCAGGCTGTCGACGAGTGCACCCTCTTGTGTAAGGAGGTTCCTATGTCACAACCCGCATTTTCTCCGAAATGAAGGAGTATCAGAGTACGAGAAAACACGCGCTGTGATGCCACGTCAAGCAGGGGATAACTGTTGACTCTCAGGCAATGCACCACTACTTTAAATCATGAAAATTCTCAAGTTAAAATGAATAAACAACCAGTTTAATTTGATGACCGTATCCCTCGGCACAGTGGATCAGCTAGTCCACAATTAAAAATATATATTTATTCGCAGCGGAAAATACTTTATTAAGTTGCTTAAACATCCTAAATGAGCATAAGTGTCCCCGAGGGACGACTCAAGGTATACACGACTCTAAGGTGAGTATAGTATACATAAAAAGGTAGTCTTTACGCTATAAGGAAAAATAGTGCTTTAGTTTTACAAACATGAAATGCATGAGTACATATAGTAATATTTTAGGATTTAAAATAACTAAAATGCACCCTAGCATAAATCCTTCCCAGAAGGCAAGTAAACATCCATAAAAAGGTAAAAAACAGCAGTTTTAATTCATACCCAGCATCGCAAGTAAGCCACCAGTGGGCGTCAACAACCTGACACGAACCCGCTGATGAGTATGCATGTCTACACAGAAAGGAAAATAACTACCTCACAAGCATGAAGATCGGCAACCTCAGTTATCCATGAGGCTATCAGCAAAGCCCACCAAAAGAACTAGTCGCTCAACCGGCTACAACCTGGACCTGAGGCATTCAAATAAAGAACACCTCAACAAGTAAAACAAAATATCTGAATAAGAGCATTAGGTCAAAATAGTATAAGTAAAAGGAAATGAACATGACAGTAAAAGCAAACCTTGTCCAAGGAAGGTCCAAGTGCACCAAGCACGAGAAATCAGCAACAACTCTGCTAAAAACCTGTAGAGGCTATAAGGCTAGCATATGTCAAGAAAATACAACAATTTAAAAAGGAAGAAAACAACTAACAATCTAGCTTGTGAGTTAATAGCTGTAGTAAAAACAACATGGATCTGGGTTGGTGACAAAATAGTCCCCCAAACAACCAGTTCCAACAAATATGCTCAAGGGCCTAACAGTTGGAGCACTAGGGTCCAACACACCAACATACCCAGCCCGTACCTGGGACAAAAGGGTGGCGGCCACGGCTCAACACATAACTCCACCCCTACTCAGAGCCACAAAACACCACTACCTGCCATAACTCACGATTCGGCCTTCAAAAAAAAATAGCCGACAAGCAACCCCAATCCCAAAGGACATTCGCTCGGGAGAAAAGAAAAGACTAAGGCAAAAGCGTCGAGATCTCTCGACGCAGCGTTGAGTGAATGCCATTCACTCAACGCCAGACATTAAACTTCGGGCAGGCGTCTAGACCACTCGACGCCGCATTGAGTGAGCACTACTCACTCAACGCCAAGGATTTAGCCGCAATCTCACCGCAAGACGGCGTCGAGTCAACGCTAGCTAAAATTTCTGAACCACTCAACACCTACAGACAGTACTTTTGCAAAATTAAATGGAAAGCTTCCTAACCTATCCAGCTACAACCACCAAACAGGAAGGCCAACTCCAACACTCATTTCACTACTCCCAACCCGAGAACAAGGAAACTTAACAGCAGGAGAAAAAAATAATAGTAAGGCTGATTTTGGAACGAATAATCTATACAGAAAAACTATCAACAAGCTTGCAAACTCTCGGTTATAATCAAAAGACAAACTGAACTTTTTAGCAAAAGAAACTGGAGGAATTACTAACAACAAGGAACAAAATGAAACAAAAAAAACACTACTTGGCAAGGGCAAAGAGCACCACTTGCCTCGATTTAGGCAGGAAGAAATCGCTGCAACACCAACTCGACACCGACGGCAAAAGATCGGCCACCAACACCTCCAGCTACCTAAAGAGGAAAAACCTGAAGCTTTTAGCGAGGAAGAAGATGGACTGAAGAAACCCTAGCTTCTATAGACAGCTCGAAATGCTAAAAAAACATACCTAGGAAGCAAGATCTCGGCGAGAACAGCTCAAATCCGATGTCACCCGAGAGAAACGAGCCCCAAGCCTCCGGCTATCGCCGGTCAAAGCTCCAGCACCTCCGCCCGAGTTCCTCCCGCAGGAAGCTAGCTGGTGGCTTGGGAAAAAAGGAGAAATGAAGATTGTAACCAGCTGTCCTCCTTTTAAAAAGCTCCTCCCATTCACTCCACTCAGCAAATAAAATAATCCTATGCTTTGGAAAGCTCAACCACTTAGCTACAGCCAACCCGAGTTTCACCCAGCTAGAGTAAATTAATTGAGCTGCAAACCCTCAGCCACCAAGCAAAACATAAGCTTATACACTAATTAAGATATTTAATAAGGCTAAACCACAAGGATATATCTATATATATATACAGCCACAATCAAAAGCTAGGTAACACACCACTAGCTAGGAATAGAACGTCAAAACGACGCGAAAAACCAAGGATCTCGGATTTCGACAAAACTCGCATCGTAGCTAAACACCCAAGCTACGAAAACAACGGCGAAGTCGAAATCAACATCCGACGATCAAAAATCGGGCTAACACCACCCGAATCCAAGGCACAAGCATTCCCTGAGAGCCTCACCGAGTCACAAAACCAGACCCGGCTTGCTAGGGAATCTTGCCAACAGCTTATAAATAGGCCACTCAAGGAACCTAAAGAGCTAAGACCACGCTCTAACAACGGCAAAAGGCCGGAAATGCGACACCGTAACGCCAAACAACAATCAAACAAAACGCAAAAAAACCAGGGGCGTTACAGCCACTCCCCCTAAAAGAAAGTTTCGCCTCGAAACTTTACACATACACTTCTATCAAGAAGGAAAAAAATAAATAGCTAAGCTAGAGCTATAAAAGAGAGCACAAAACATACCAGGCACAAGGTCGGGGAGGGTAAGCCTTCCTCATTGCCGACTCTAGCTCCCAAGTATCGCTTTCCACATCCTCGTTCCTCCATAAAATCTTGACCATAGGAATGGTTTTCCTCCGCAACACGCGATCCTGAGCATCCAAAATGCGTGCAGGCATCTCCACATAAGAAAGGTTTGGCTCCAACCGGGGCACAGAATCCAAAACTTGCCTGCCACTCTGCACACATTTTCGCAGCTGACTGACGTGAAAGACATCATGCACACCAGGAAAATTTGTGGGCAACTCCAACCTTTTGCTGATAAACCAATCCGCTCAACAATCAAAAATGGCCCCACGTACCTCGGGTCCAACTTCCTGTTCTTGCCAAACCGCTTGACTCCGATCATCGGGGAAACCTTTAAGAATAGCAAGTCCCCCATAGAAAATTCCAAGTCCGATCTACGCCGGTTGGCGTTCTTCTCATATCTCTCCTGGGCTATCCGAAGCTTTTCCCGAATACGCTTCACAGCAATTTCCATCTCCTCGAGCGCTTCTGGACCCAACAAAGGTCTCTCGCCAACCTCAGCCCAAAACAAGGGAGTCCGGCAGCGCCTCCCACACAAAGCTTCAAAAGGAGCCATTTGCAAGCTTTCTTGAAAACTGTTGTTATACTCAAATTCCATAAGCCGCAAGCGCTCATCCCACGCTCCACCGTGGTGCAGAATATAACATCAGATCATATCTTCCACAATCTGATTTACTTGCTCCGTCTGACTATTGTTCTGCAGATGATAAGTTGTTAAATACCTCAAATCTGTACCCAACCCCTCTTGAAGGCTCTTCCAAAAACGAGACATGAACCTAGAGTCTCGATCCGATATGATACTTACGGGTACACCATGCAATCTGATAATCTCATCCAAATACAGCTTGGCTATCTTCCTCATCGGATAGCCGATCTTAAATGGTACGAAGTGAGCACACTTCGTCAATCTGTCCACGATCACCCAAACTGAATCATGCCCCCTAGGATATCTCGGTAAGCCTGCAATGAATTCCATCGAGATTTTCTCCCACTTCCAAGTCCGAATCTCCAAGGGAGTCAGCTTGCCACCAGGCCTCCCATGGTCGGCTTTCACACGCTCGCAAGTGTAGCACTCAGAAACAAATCTGGCTATGACTCCCTTCATCCCATACCACCAGACAATCTGCTTCAAATCATGATACATCTTGGTGGATCCTGGGTGGTAGGCAACACTAGATCCATGGGCTTCCCTGCACACCATAATCTGGTTATCTCCAATAACGGGGATGCAAAACCTGCCGCGGTACTTCAAGGTACACGCATCATCAATAGAAAAATCTGGCAATCCACCTTTCTCAGCTCGAAGGTACAAATGCAGAAGATCGGGATCATCCTTTTGATGCAATCTCGTAAGCGCAATCCACGAAGGTTCTGTCACTGCCAAACTACTCTGCGAATCGCAGCTTCCCACAGAAATGCCCATCAAAAGAAACTCCTCCACTAAAAGCTCGGCGGAGAGATCAAAAATCTTCCCTGACTTCTGACTCAGGGCGTCGACCACCACATTAGCCTTGCCCGGATGATACTGGATCTCAACATCATAGTCGACCACATACTCCAACCATCGCCGCTGGCGTAGGTTCAATTCCTTCTGGGTGAAGACATACCTCAAACTCTTGTGATCAATAAAAATCTTGCACTGCGCTGCATAAAGCAAATGTCTCCACAACTTTAGCGCATAAATCACGGCTGCAAATTCTAGGTCATGCGTGGGGTGGTTTCTCTCATGCGTCTTCTGTTGCCTCGACCCGTACGCAATCACTTTCCCACCTCGCATCAACACACAACCAAGTCTGACATGCGAGGCATCCACATATACATCATACTTCGTACCCTCAGTAGGCAAAGACAAAATCAGAGCTGAACATAATCTTCTCTTTAGTTCTTCAAAAGCCTCTTCACACTTAGTATCCCATATGAAGGCTACATTCTTCTGCGTCAACTTGGTCAACAGCGCAGACAAGGTAGAGAATCCCTCTACAAATCTTCTATAATAGCTAGCCAAACTCAAGAAGCTTCTGATCTCTTTGGGAGTAGCAGGTCTCGCCCATTCCATAACAGCAGCGATCTTTTCAGGGTCCACCGATATTCCCTCCTTATTAACCACGTGGCCCAGGAAAAAAACTTGAGGCAACCAAAATTCACACTTGCTCAGCTTGGCGTATAGTTTATGGTCTCTCAGAGTCGCCAAGACTAGTTGCAAATGTCGATCATGCTCCTCAGCATCTCTAGAGTACACCAAAACATCGTCTATAAAGACAATCACAAACTAATCTAGAAAATCCTTGAAAACTCTGTTCATCAAGTCCATAAATGCAGACAGGGCATTGGTCAAACCAAACGACATCACAAGAAACTCGAAATGACCATAACGAGAGCGGAACGCCGTACGCGGAACATCTGATTCCCAAATCCTCAACTTGTGATAACCCGAACGAAGGTCAATCTTGGAAAACACGGCACTACCACGCAGTTGGTCAAATAAATCATCAATCCTTGGCAGAGGATATCTGCTCTTAATGGTCACTTTATTCAGTTCCCGGTAGTCGATGCACAACCTCATCAACCCATCTTTCTTTTTAACGAACAGCATAGGCGCGCCCCAAGGCGAAGAACTCGGCCTTATGAAACCATTCTCCAGCAACTCATCCAACTGGACTCGCAAATCCTCCAGCTCACGCGGGGCCATGCGATATGGCGCCTTAGCAATAGGACGCGTGCCGGGCTCCAAATCAATAACGAACTCCACGTCTCTCTCGGGCGGGAGACCAGGAATATTAGCAGGGAAAACATCAGAAAATTCTCGCACCACAGGAATCTCCTCCAAACACGGCAAACAGGACTTGGTCTCCAACACCGAAACCAAACAAGCAAAACAGCCGAAACTTAAAAGTTCCCGAGCACATACCACCGAAATGGCCGGAGAATCCTGGTGAGAATATCCATAAACACTCTCGGGTTGACCGTTGTCCTTGACGAAGTCCAAGCGCTTACCCTTGCACCGGATAACTGCATCGTACCTGGACAACCAGTCCGTGCCCAAGATAACATCGAAGTCCTTCAGGTAAATCACCTTCATATCTTCCTTTGCTAGAAAATCCCCCAACAAAATTGGACAATCATGGATACCCAGTTCTGAAACCACAGAGGCACCGGAAGGGAACTTAACGCAAAAGGCACTACCAACACGATCTAGTCCTAAACGGAACCGCTCCACGAAGGCACTAGCCACAAATGAGTGCGTAGCGCCGGAATCGAAGAGAACGCGCGCCCAGTGGTTCTTCACTCTAAATCTTCCTATAGGATAGCCCATACAACTAAGGAAAGCAGAAGCGAAACAATACAAGAAACAAAACATTCAAGCTAGGGAGATATCTAACATGAAATAACCTGGGTCGAAGTCTGCACTTCGTCTGTCGAAAGCACATTCAGCTTCCCCTTTCCTTTATCCATTTGCTGAGGCGGTGGCAAAGCCTGGAGGGGAACTGGCTGCAGAATAGGCTGGATCTGTGGGCACCTTGTCTTGAGATGACCCTTCTGCCCACACTGAAAATAGACTTTATCTTTTAACCAGCAACGGGCAACATCATGCCCCTTCCTCCCACACAAGGCACACACCAAATCACCTCTGGGGGCACCCTGAATTGCATGAACCTGCTCCTTTTGCGCTCCCAACCTTTTGAAACACTTCTCAAAGGGGTGGCCTGGCCGGCCACAGAAGCTACAAACCTCTTTGTTCTTCTTCCTCGAGACAGCATCAGGCACCTGGGGGCTCTTCCCTCCACCGAACATCTGCTTGTCCTTCCATATCTGCTGACCTCTAATCTTGGCATTCTCAATGGCCTCGACCCTCAAGGCAGCTTCAACCACACTGGCATAGCTTACTGCTCCATAGGCATTAGCTAATTGCTGGATGTCACTTCTTAGACCACCCAGAAATCGTTTAACTCATTCTGCTTCAACACTTACCAGACCAGGAGCAAACCGGCTCAATTTGCTAAACTCAATTTCATACTCACTAACTGTGAGTTTCCTCTGCTTCAAATGAAGAAAATCATTCATAAGCGATCGCGCTCGACAGAAGGCAGAAACTTCCTTAGCAGCATCTCCTTGAAGGTCTCCCAAGAACATCCCTCTTTCAAGCATTCCTTCTCTCTCAGCCACCAACTCTTTGCCAATCCCTTAAGCTGATAGGTGGCTAACATCACTCTCTGATAAGGGGTAACTCCAGAATAGGAGAACATCTCCTCGATGGCTATAAGCCAATCATCCAGCACCATAAAGTCTGTCTTTCCATCATAAGTCGGAGGTCCTAGTCGCTGGAAGTGTGATATGAATGTCATCTCCGGGGGCAACACAACAGGAGGTACCAGGAGAGCAGGAGGAACAGGAACAGCTACGCCTATGACAGGGTTTGACACTCTCGTAGGCTGTCCTTCCACAACTGCTAATAGGGTTTGGATCTGAGTCTGCATACCCACCGTCTGCCTAGATAAGGCTTCGTTACTCTATCGCAGACTCTCGATCAAAACCTCACTTTGCGCTCCAGAAGACTCACCTTTAGATTGGGGAATCGATCTCGTCGAAGGACGTCTCGCCATCCTATAATCATGTTAGCATGAATTAAAACCTAGCCCAACTGCTAGAACAAAACTACCCGGTACAGACGAACATACTTAAATATGAACTTCAACTGCTAAACTTGCTCTGGGAGTTTTTTACAATGATGATGTTATGCTTATCCTAGGATGGTTCACCACCATCACACTAACCCATGTGCCTAGACCATGAATGCATGTATTTGTATTTTTTTTGACTCAAAATCATGTGTGTACATATGTCATCATGCAAATATTTAGCTTGGCACGTTGTGCTGATGAAATGTTATGCTACGCATGTTGTGCTATGCATTCTAAAAAAAAGCCTTAATGCATGCCATGAGTGATCGTACGCATAGCAATGCTATGCATCCCATACTACATAACATTGCATGCAACGAAGAAGGAAAATGTGCTAGTCGCATCCATGTGGTGAGGTTATGCATCCCATACTACATAACCCTCACATGTTGCCTCCTATGGTGGATCCATATACAAACACATATTATGCATCCCATACTACATAATATACCCCGTATACTTCTATTCATGCTTATGAGTGTAGTGTTCATGCTTCAGCCAAGACGTACTGATGACATATCAGTGTGTGTATGGTATGATACTAAACTACTAACACTAGCAAGGGAAGGTTGCCTGACCAAATTGTCAAACAACCTCCCTCTGATACCAACTGTCACAACCCGCATTTTCTCCGAAATGAAGGAGTATCAGAGTACGAGAAAACACACGCTGTGATGCCACGTCAAGCAGGGGATAACTGTTGACGCTCAGGCAATGCACCACTACTTTAAATCATGAAAATTCTCAAGTTAAAATGAATAAAAAACCAGTTTTATTTGATGACCGTATCCCTCGGCACAGTGGATCAGCTAGTCCACAATTAAAAATATATATTTATTCGCAGCGGAAAATACTTTATTAAGTTGCTTAAACATCCTAAATGAGCATAAGTGTCCCCGAGGGACGACTCACGGTATGCACGACTCTAAGGAGAGTATAGTATACATAAAAAGGTAGTCTTTACGCTATAAGAAAAAATAGTGCTTTAGTTTTACAAACATGAAATGCATGAGTACATATAGTAATATTTTAGGATTTAAAATAACTAAAATGCACCCTAGCATAAATACTTCCCAGAAGGCAAGTAAACATCCATAAAAAGGTAAAAATAGCAGTTTTAATTCATACCCAGCATCGCAAGTAAGCCACCAGTGAGCGTCAACAACCTGACACGAACCCACTGATGAGTATGCATGTCTATACAGAAAGGAAAATAACTACCTCACAAGCATGAAGATCGGTAACCTCAGCTACCCATGAGGCTATCAGCAAAGCCCACCAAAAGAACTAGCCGCTCAACCGGCAACAACCTGGACCTGAGGCATTCAAATAAAGAACACCTCAGCAAGTAAAACAAAATATCTGAATAAGAGCATTAGTTCAAAATAGTATAAGTAAAAGGAAATGAACATGACAGTAAAAGCAAACACTGTCCAAGGAAGGTCAAAGTGCACCAAGCATGAGAAATCAGCAACAACTCTACTAAAAACCTGTAGAGGCTATAAGGCTAGCATATGTCAAGAAAATACAACAATTTAAAAAGGAAGAAAAACAACTAACAATCCTAGCTTGTGAGTTAATAGCAGTAGTAAAAACAACATGGATCTGGGTTGGTGACAAAATAGTCCCCCAAACAACCAGTTCCAACAAATATGCTCAAGGGTCTAATAGTGGGAGCACTAGGGTCCAACACACCAACATACCCAGCCCGTACCTGGGACAAAAGGGTGGCGGCCACGGCTCAACACATAACTCCACCCCTATTCAGAGCCACAAAACACCACTACCTGCCATAACTCACGATTCGGCCTTCAAAAAAAAATAGCTGACAAGCAAGCACAATCCCAAAGGACATTCGCTCGGGAGAAAAGAAAAGACTAAGGCAAAAGCGTCGAGATCTCATGACGCCGCGTTGAGTGAATGCCACTCACTCAACGCCAGGCATTAAACTTTGGGCAGGTGTCGAGACCACTCGACGCCGCATTGAGTGAGCACTACTCACTTAACGCCAAGGATTTAGCAGCAATCTCACCGCAAGACGGCGTTGAGTCAACGCTAGCTAAAATTTCTGAACCACTCAACACCTACAGACAGTACTTTTGCAAAATTAAATCGAAAGCTTCCTAACCTATCCAGCTACAGCCACCAAACAGGAAGGCCAACTCCAACACTCATTTCACTACTCCCAACCCGAGAACAAGGAAACTTAACAGCAGGAGAAAAAAAATAATAGTAAGGCTGATTTTGGAACGAAAAATCTGTACAGAAAAACTATCAACAGGCTTGCAAACTCTCGGTTATAATCAAAAGACAAACTGAACTTTTTAGCAAAAGAAACTGGAGGAATTACTAACAGCAAGGAACAAAATGAAACAAAAAAAACACTACTTGGCAAGGGCAAAGAGTACCACTTGCCTCGATTTCGGCAGGAAGAAATCGCTGCAACACCAACTCGACACCGGCGGCAAAAGATCGGCCACCAAAACCTCCAGCTACCTAAAGAGGAAAAACCTGAAGCTTTTAGCGAGGAAGAAGTTGGATTGAAGAAACCCTAGCTTCTATAGACAGCTCGAAATGCTAAAAAACATACGTAGGAAGCAATATCTCGGCGAGAGCAGCTCAAATCCGATGTCACCCGAGAGAAACGAGCCCCAAGCCTCCGGCTATCGCCGGTCAAAGCTCCAGCACCTCCGCCAGAGTTCCTCCCGCAGGAAGCTAGCTGGTGGCTTGGGAAAAAGGAGAAATGAAGATTGTAACCAGCTGGCCTCCTTTTAAAAAGCACCTCCCATTCACTCCACTCAGCAAATAAAATAATCATATGCTTTGGAAAGCTCAGCCACTTAGCTACAACTAACCCGAGTTTCACCCAGCTAGAGTAAATTAATTGAGCTGCAAACCCTCAGCCACCAAGCAAAACATAAGCTTATACACTAATTAAGCTTATTAATAAGGCTAAACCACAAGTATATATATATATATATATATATATATATATATATTATATATATATATATATATATATATATAGCCACAATCAAGAGCTAGGTAACACACCACTAGCTAGGAATAGAACGTCAAAATGACGCGAAAAACCAAGGATCTCGAATTTCGACAAAAATCGCACCGTAGCTAAACACCTAAGTTACGAAAACAACGACGAAGTCGAAATCAACATCCCACGATCAAAACTCGGGCTAACACCACCCAAAGCCAAGGCACAAGCATTCCCTGAGAGCCTCACCGAGTCACAAAACTAGACCCGGCTTGCTAGGGAATCTTGCCAACAGGTTATATACATGCCACTCAAGGAACCTAAATAGCTAAGACCACGCTCTAACAACGGCAAAAGGCCGGAAACACGTCACCGTAATGCCAAACAACAATCAAACAAAACGCAGAAAAACTAGGGGCGTTACATCCTACCTCCTTCACAGTGGAGGCCCCTGTCATCACCTTCTCCCCCAGCAAACTTGTAGTGGACGAAACCTTGCTAGGCAAGGATTTGTTTTGTGGTGAGATGAGTGAGGGCCATGCCTCCTCCTCATCCTACTTCCTATTTCCTCTGGCTGCGAGGAGCAGGTATGATTATTTAGGCAGAGGAGTAACTGTTCTATCGACGTATCGGTACCCGTTACCGAAACGGATATTGGAACAGTTACCTATGCATTTTTCTTTTCATAGGCCCATTAGCTAGAACCTTTACGTAGCTGAATAAGTCGTGCTGTGATGACAATAACCCCAGTACTTATCTTTCATTTTCTGCATTTTATTTTCATGTTTATTTTAGTTTTAGCATTTCTTTTTGTATATTTTGTTTTGTTTTTGCAGAGCTCACCCCTGCAGTTATTCATGACAAATTCGTATTGGCGGGGTTGTGATTCTTCGTATGGCGGGCCTGCTTTAGGTTTCCACGCGTCTTCTGGTATGCTCACTAGCTGAGTATTGGGTAACCTCTTCCCTGAGCTCTTTATGATTTTAATTTCTCTATCATATGCTATGTAGTTTAGTTTAAGTCTGGGGGAGAGCCAGTTTTTTTACCTTTTGCACGTGCACATCTCATGTGCATACTAGAAGCTTTATAGTTTTATTTTGATTAGTTAATTGCACTACACACCACTGCACCCACTTGAGGGTGTCTTAGATGTTAGTGTGTCGCGAGTTAAACTCATTTCTTCGTTAGATTTGGAAAATTATGGTGCTGGCTTAGGATTGTGATACAGAGTAAAATGTTGACCTTGTTGTGTTTCTAGTCAACTGCTCTCGTCTCGTGTAGAAATTCGAGAAGATTTACTTTTTCTGTATGCTTATAGTTTTATATTTTTCTATTTGCGTAAAGACTTTTTATTCTACTCAAAAGTTGGTGAATCTAGTATGAATCAAACAGTAGTGTAGGGATGTGTGTAGCCGCCACTAGTCTCATTTTGATCGAGTCGGGAGGAAGGATTATCTTTCTCGGTGGCTAAGAACTTGCCCCAAGCTACTCTCGAAGCATAGGTGCATGGTTAGTCAAGCGTAAGCGTGATGTAGGCCATCATTTTGGGCCCGGTTGAGCTTTGTACCGTTCCTAACCTCATATCCTCGCTAGCCCCGTTGTGCCTACCCTTCTATTGATTCAGCTCCACCTTCATTCACCAAAGCCCCATAGCCTATCCTAGTCGCACACCCAAGTCGAGTTTAGTGTTTTATATTTTCATATTGGGATGTGATGTGGTGTTATTATTTGTGAAAATGTGGAAGTGCTCCCAAGTCTATTTCTGCTGAATTGTGAAATTAAAATGAAGAAAAAGAAAAAAACGAAAGAAAAATATTTGTAAAGGAAAAAAAAGTGAAAAGAAAAAGTTTAAATTAAAAATCTTTTTGGAAATGTGATTATATTTGGAGTAGGCGGTGCACACAGCCATTTGTTAAAAGTTAAGTCTAGAGGTGTGGTGTACCTGCATATATTGTGGTTAGCGGTTGGATTCTTTTTAGGCTAGCTCATTTGGGTTAGGTGCATAGCCTTTCTTTTTATCATTGTTTACCTCACCGTAACCCAAGCCCCGTGATTATCCTAAAGTCCTACGGATTTGCACTTGAGTCTAACTAGTGTCGTGGAGAGTGTGAACGGGCAAGCATATGATCCCCGACATTGGTGGATTCCTTTGGAGGTGATCCTGAGCCCCGATCTTTGGCATAGCTCACCTTAGTGTCCTGCCTACTTTCTTCCTATGAGTGACCAGTTGATTTACCGTGATTCTATTTTTGAGTAGTAATAAAATGTTGATACGCATTATGAAAAATATAAACTATTCTGCATACTTAGAAATTTTCTCTATTGTATTTTTACGCATGCGAGCATGCGACTTCGCATGGTAATTTGTTTTTCAATTTCTTTGTTAGCTAGTAATTTTCCGTATCTGCTTAGAATTTGTTTGCTCGGGACGCGCAAACAGTTAAGTCTGGGGGTGTGATGAGTACGATTAATATAGGGTTTTTCAGACTCATCTGGGCTAGTTTTCAGGCATTTGCACTTCACTTTTAGTTATATATCGTTCATATTTCATCTTGTCTCTATTTTCATAGGAAGTTCACACTTAGGCTCAGGGTTGTGTATTTTTGTACTTTTATTATTTGTACTCCTTATTGTGCTCGTCTGGAATGTCTACACATATCAGTGCTTGGTACAGGGTTCGTGTGCGTGTTTCGGGGATGTTTTGAAGCAGGAATACTGTGCACGCTCACTGGATATAGTGCGCATGACCATTGGTCGTGCGCCATTGCTCGTGCGCAATGTTCCCTGATTTCCAAAATCTGCCTGGGGTATGCGCACTATCACTGGACACAGTGTGCATGACCATTGGTCCTGCACCACTGCTCGTGTGCATTGATTCCATATTTTTTCCAAATCTGCCTGGGGCAAACGCACTACCACTGGACATAGTATGCATGACCACTGGTCGTGCGCCATTGGTCGTGTGCACTATAATTTCTGCATTCTATAAATTCGTAGGTTCCGCCCTAATTCAGTATCGCTCGACATTTCTCCGCCATTTTCATCTCCGAGGAAGGGTTCCGCCATTCTCCTTCAATCTCCACCCTAGGGAGGTGCTCCGGGCAAGCTTTCACCGCCAAATCCAAGCCGGAGCTTCTTCTCGCCCTCCTCCTTCATCATTGAGCTTCAAGAAGAGCTTGACCTAGATTTCTCCATCAAGCTAGGAGAAGTTTACCCCGGATGCAGTTGAGGACCGAGCTTGGACCCGGATTGACAACCCGACGATTCCAACCGTGAATCCTCAGCAAAACTTCGGATCCGGTCGATCTCGCACACTTTTCTTCTCTTGTTGTTGAATAGTATAGTTGATCTCTTGTTTATGATGAAGTTGTACTTATTTTGATATACATTTGTATCAAATCATGTCTATGTGATTTCATATTTATGTTATTTTCTTGAGGTGCGCCTATCTGTCCATCCACCATCCATCCACCCTTGCCGCACTAGCAATTGCTAGTGGTGTGCGTAGCGAAGTGGGGCTCACGACCCTCATTCCACCATTCTCATCACCTCATCCGCAAGCATACTCGCCCATCCGCCTAGTGATTCGGTGTATAGAGGCCCGACTAGTCTTCCCTCCCGCCTGGCGAAGCATCGCATAGCGGCGTTGCATAGGAGTAGTTGATAGTGTTTTATTTTCTTTGACCGCAAATACAAAAACCCCCATCGCTACCGCCGACCTAAGGACTTCAATCCCAAGTCCTCCTCAAAAATTAACTCCACCTTACTGTGTTCCTTGAGAGATCGATACTTGGGAAAACTCGCCCATTTTATAGTACTTGTGTGACCGGTTCACTGCCGTGATCTTTAGCATCAGTAAGCGGCGTCCTCGTATTGAATAGGCGCGAGAAATAGGTTCCCGAAGTCGCCGAAAATGAAGACGAACTTCTCGCCCCATTGGTGGTGCTTGTTGGCGAGACCGGTGGTCTTGAGGAGCTGCCCTAAAATGAAGACCACCCCTCCCTTGGCGCGGAAGGTGAACAGCTTCCGGAAGATAGGGAGGCTGAACTCGATCCTCTCAGATCGCATGTAACAGATGAAGGCCACTAGGATGGTGACCGAGTTTGGGTTCAACTGCGCGGGAACCACTCTATATTATCGGTGGGCCTGGCGCATCTCGGGCCAGAGAGGGAGGCGGAAGCCCACCTCAAAGTGCTCGAGGGGGATGGCGTGCTCCCCCTCCCCCGCACTGTTTACCTTGTCATGATTGTCGAGGTTTCGTGTGGTGAAACCGGCGGGAACATATTGAGTCCGGGTCAGCTGGAACTAGTCCATGGTTAGGGTGCAGGATGGAAACAAATGCTTCTGGAAGGCTTCCGCACAATTTGAACGCCCCTCATTTCCGCCCGGCATCGTGCTTGAGAGGTTGTGGGCGAGGTCCTTAGAAGAGAAGCGAGAGTGAGAACTGTGCGAGGATGGGAGGAGGAGGCGAAAATAAGCGAGAGCTTTCTGCAAACCGCGAGAGCAACAAGTGAAGGCACATGACTCAGATCGCAGAAATAAATACGGTAGGTGGACATCATGAATATTACCAAAAAGGCGGCGGGGGTACAGCCGTCATGCCCTAAGTCGGCGGCGCCTCGGTTTCCCGCCCAAAATTGACAGCGACTGACAAATCTGTCTAGCGCAGACATTTTGAGATGATGCGCGATAAGTCAAACGAGCGGAAACAGGGTTACTCTCGCCGCGCGGGAGCTGAATAAAATAATAATAATAATAATACGATGAAAGAAATTGTACCTAATCACCTAGAGGGGGGGGGGGGTGAATAGGTGACTTTAATCTTTTTAAACTTTTAGGCAGAATCACAGAATTATAACAGTTCTTCACAGCAATACAACACAGCAATCACAGAATCAAGCACACACAGAGTACACACAGTTTTATAGTGGTTCCCCAAGGTCTGGGTACATCCACTTTCCCCCTTCGTCTATCTAGTAGTGTACTAGATTCGGCCAAACTCCTCCACTATTCCTCAGATCCACAGATCTTACACTCAAAACCCCAAACAGGTTCCTACAGCTCAGACACAAAGCCCTACCACTCAGTCTTCACCAAGACCTACACTCAGCCTTCAACAAGGCCTACACTCAGAGAAATGGATCTCGTACACTCAGGCGCATAGGTCCTACCACTCAGCCTTTATAATTTCAGGCTTACAACTCAGATCCCTAAGGATCCTACAAGAAATTTAAATTACAATGAATATACCCTCAACTCAGAGTAAGAGAGAAGACTTGACAGGTTTCTTGATGAGTTCTTGGAAGAACTTTGCTGAGATCAACCTCCCTTGGCTTCCTTCAAAGCTTCTTGAATGTAGAACACAGTAGGGTTGATACTCTATGCAGCTGATCTTCAATCACTGCTAACTTAAGAATCAGAACTCAATCTGAAACTTTTCTTCACAGCCTGGTTCAACAGCTGTCTTCTTGGAAGGAGCTCTCTCTCTCCAACTTCTTAGATCTTCACTTGAAGGTCTTCTTCTAGTTGTATTATTCTTCACTTTGTTGGCTTTCAACTCTCTTCAATCATCTCTTTCTGTTGAAGTAATAGGCCTTTATATAGGCCTTCTTCATGGTGACCGGCTGGTCCGGTTACTAACAACTTTCTGACATCTCTGACAGTTGCAGTAGACCGGCTGGAATGACAGCTGTCAAGTCATCTAGTCACTTCTTGAATTTTCTGTAACTGTCTGAAAGTGTCGAGACAGTCAGTCTTTAAGTGTCGACACAGATAGACTAAGTGTCCACACAAGTAGACTAAGTGTCGACACTAGCCTTCATGGTGTCGACACAACTCCTTGTGTTGTAAAATCTGCTTCTCGACACTGCTTCTTCAACATGTGTCGACACTGATCCTGTGTGTCGACATAAGTACTTCTTCTTTGAAACTTAGTTGATTTCTGGTAGGTGTCGACACAACTCCTTTGTGTCGACACATCTTCTTGTGTTGATACTTGCTATGTGTCAACACAGCTCCTTGTGTCGACACATGCCTTCTGTGTTGATACATTTACTGTGTGTTGAGACTTTTGCTGAGTGTCGACACATTCTTCATTATGTCGACACTTGTACTTAGAATTTGTTGAACTTTGCTGAGTGTCGACACAGCCTCCTAGTGTCGACACTTTCTTCATGTGTTGAGACTTTTGCTGTGTGTCGACACATTCTTCATTATGTCGACACTTGTACTTAAACTCTGTTGAAGTTTTGCTGAGTGTCGACACAGCCTCCTAGTGTCGACATTTTCTGATGTCGACAAGGTTCCTCTGGGTGTCGACACTGCTTCTAAGTGTCGACACAGCTTCTGTGGACATTTCTTCATTATGTGTCGACACAGCCTGTATGTGTCGACAATTTCCTTCTGGTGTCGACTCTGTATTCCTGGTGTCGACACAATTACTCCAAGTGTCAACACTGCTTCTCTAGGTGTCGACACAAGTCTTCTTAAGTGTCGACACTTTTCTTCTGGGGGTCGACACATGGACTTAGAAACGTTTCAGCTTTCCCTGCAATTACTTAACCTGCACAAGGTAACTCAAAATACATCAAATACATTTTGATGTATATCATCGAGTAGGGTGAGGCTTCTTCAAATCAGGTACATTTATTCCAATGTACCCAACAATCTCCCCCTATTTGGAGAAGTCATAACCCTTAGTCAATGATATACACCATACATAACAAATACACAGTATGATGTAAAACAGTAATACATGACAGGGAAAATACTTAAACATGTATATATCATTATCTCAGAACAATTAATGTAATAGTTGAACATATATCACATTGTTCTAACAACTTCAATATTTTCATTATCCAAAAGTTTTACAGAAAGTTTTAATACAAGTGATTACACATAGTAAACTTAAGAAAAATTCTATCCTATTGCTGCTCAGGCTCCTTGATCACAATTCCCTTTCCTGATTGCATCTTTGCTTGGACTGGGGCTTCAGCATCTTCAGCAGCAGCAGGCTTCTTTCCTTTAAGATCCTTCCTTTTCAATTCTTCAGCTTTGATCTTTTGCCTTTCAAAGTAATGATAAGGCTTTGGAAAGTACTTGCTAGGCTCCTGGGCAGTAGGAGGTAGCTTTCCCATATTAGCCTTTCATATATATTGCACAATGGCCTCTTGCCTGTTCTCATGCTTCCTCCACTCCAGTTCAGAATACCACTTGTTTTTATCCTGGATATTGTCCTTGGCAGCCTTCCATGGAGTTAAGATGATATTCCTGGAAGTGGGGCTCCACTGTTCAAAATCAGGCCTAAGTTTAGCTTGCTCCCTGAATCTCGTCTTACACAATTGGGCTTCTTGTTATTTCTGCAAAGCCTCTTGTTCTTTCAGTATAGCCTCTGGCACAGGCTGAACCACTTTCTCTATGATGATATTTTGCTTTCCTTCAGGAGGACTATACATTGACTGTATATCTTGATGTATCATATCAAAGTTTGGTGGAGGGTATATTACTTGAGCCACTTCAGCTTGCTCCCCTCCAAGATATGCAGGATTAATACCAAACTCTGCAACATTGTCATCATCACATAATGGAGGATATCCAAGGGTGGCTCTGATGGAATTTGAAATCCACTTTGCATGATCAGAGCCTGCTTTAACTAACACCCTCTCCCCCTTTATGACTTCTCTTTCAATGTGATCCCTAAGATCATCTTTCTGAAACCTAATTTGTGCATTCAGATAGTTTACTCCATCCTTGTAGAATGGTTTCAACCTTTGAAGTTTTTCGGTTATTAGCTTCTGGGAATCTTGAAGAGCAGAAGTAACAGCAGTGATACCTTCTTGTAATATTTTATCAAATTCTGCCATAGCTGTAGCACTTGTTGTAGTCTGACCAGTGGCTATATTCTTCATTTCTGTTACTATTGCATTGTGTGAAGCAGTGAGATTATCATTCATTCTCAGCTGGTTCTCCAGGACATAGCCTTGCTTCACTGCAATATCATCTACTTGTGTTTTGATCTTCTCCTGATGAGTGGCTAGATAGACTACTGCATTCCCTCCTTTATGGAAGCAGTCAGTCATCTCTTTCTTGTTCAGATTCATTTCAAATCTGATTGACTTAATGTCTTGGGCCAGATCAAACTGCAGTGACTTATGCCCTTCATCTATATATTTTTCTCTTGCTTGTCTTTGCTCATCCATCTTTATTTGTAAAGTCACCATCAGAGAACTGAAATCTGTAGATGGGGCAGGTTGTGGAGCATTTGTTTGCAGTGCCTTTTTATATGTTTGGCTCCTCCTCTTGAAGACTTGAAATTTCATCTTCTTGGCTCTTGCAGCCTCTTCATCCTCAGAAGCAGATGTGCTAGCAATATCAACCCTGTCCTTAGGGCTTGTAGGTAAATCCTTGTCAGTCCTAGGAACCTGCTCTGCATCCTTTGGCACTTCAGGTTCTTTGCTTGCAGTTTCTTCTATAATCTCCACTTGCTCCCCCTCAATAATTACTTTCTCCCCCTCAGCAGCAACACTTTCTTTCTCAAAGTCAGTTTGGAGAAGGTCAGGGAATAGTTCTTCTAAGGTAAATTCCTGTTGATGATGGGGTGGAGAATCTCTAATCTCATCAACCACTTGATCAGCAACAGATGTGTCCTCCATGACAACATCTTGAGGTTGACTAAGAATCTGTGGTTGCTGATTTGCATCAGATAATGTGCCAGTCATAACTTCATTCTTAATAGGGAAATCTAATTGGTTAGTTTCAGTTATTACCTCAACTATGGTCTGAGTAGCTTGTTCACTCTCTAGTGGTGTTGGCTCATCCACCAGTAGAGGCTCCCCCTGGATGAAATCCAGGTGTATTAGGCTAGCTTGTGGTAGCTCCCCCTGCCTTGGTGCAACTTCTTGTCTAGCAGGTGACTGGCCAGCATTTCCAGTGTCTTCTTCATCAGGAGTAAAAACAACTTGCTCTTCAGAGCTGCTTGAGGATTCTTGAGCCACAGGGGCTGTTTTCTTCTTCTTTTTCTGGGGTGTTTCCTTCTCTGGAGTTGGCATCTCTTTGGTTAACACTCTATCCCATCTAGAGAAGATTCTCATATCCATCTTCCTCATGTGGTTGATCTTAGATCCAGCTGCTTGATTCATCACTTCTGGTATACTACCAGATAGGTATAGACTTAGAATTCTACCCAAATTGGGCTTCTTCATACTCTCTTTTATCTTCTCAAACACAACTGCAGACCAATCAGTTTCTAGTTTGAAGATAATCCTTATCATGAGGCTAAACATGTGAGCTGAGATTCTGTCATGGCCTCTAGGCTTGCTCAGTATAACTTTGCCCATAATCTCAGATAGAAACTTGCCTTGCACATTCATTCCCTTTCTGTTGAAAACAGATCCTATTTTCATTTTGGACTCCAGTCCACACCATGTTAATGCTTCTCTAGTCTTATAAGCAGGAACATCTTCTTCTTCCTTAGTCCTTGGTAATTGTAGTACCTTTCTCAGACTCTTAGGAGAGACCTTCACCTTTGCCCCATGAACTCTTGACTTTATCTCGAGTCCTGATTCATCGAGTGTTGCTCCATTCAGAAATTCCAGGACCTCCTTCTTCCAGATCTTGATCGGTTCTGAAACAAGAAATTCTAATCCAGTCTCTGTGATTAGGGTTATCACGCCTTTGATCTCCGCTTCCGCATCATCAAATGCGTGTCGCACGAGTTCATATCCTTCATTCACATTCTCTTCGAGCATGGGCGCCATTAGGGTTTGAAGAAATTTGAATTTAGAGAAGAGAGATGTCGACACACAAGTTTGGTCTCGAAACTTTGGTGAGTGTGTCGACAGACAATGGCGAAAACCTATTTATACCTTTCTAGAATCGAAGATGAAAAGGCGCGTCAAAATACTTAAATTGTGTCGACACTGTTGAAAAGTGTCGACACAGACTTATAATGTCTCGACAACTATGTGTCGACACAAGTATAGTCGACAGAATATATGTGTCGACACTTGTTTATGTGTCGACACTACTTAGCTCGACACTTAGTCGAGACTTTACTAGACTAATTCTGTATAAAACTTAAGTGTCGACACCACCTTGGATGTGTCGACACCTACACTGCATGTGTCGACACTAATTCTCTGAAGTGTCGACACTGACTGTCTAGATGTGTCGACACCATTTCTCTGAAATGTCGACACCACTTTTCTGTGTTGACACAGACAACTCTGTGTGTCGACACCATTTTACTTAGCCAATTTTTTTGTAAACTATTCTAAGTTTAACATACCTAATTCAATTTTAAACCTATTGAATTTGGTTTCATCTAAGGGACTTAGTATACATGTCAGCTAGCTGATTATCTGTATTAACATACTCTAGTGAAATATCTCCTTTTTCCACATGTTCCCTTAGAAAATGGTATTTTATTTCTATGTGCTTAGTCCTACTATGCGAGACAGGATTGTTTGCAATAAAAATGGCACTAGTAGAATCACAAAATAGAGATGTTCTACTCACTTGAATACCATAATCTTCAAGCTGATGTTGTATTCATAGAAGTTGAGCACAGCAACTTCCTGCAGCAACATACTCAGATTCTGCTGTGGAGATAACCACACTTGTTTATTTCTTGCTACTCCATGATATCAGACTTCCACCTAGGAATTGACAGGTACCTATTGTATTTTTCCTATCTTCCTTGAAGACTGCAAAATCTGCATATAAATAACCTGTCAGTTCAAAGTCTCCATTCCTAGGGTACCAAAGGCCTAGATAAGGAGTGCCCTTAAGATATCTCAAAATTCTTTTGACTGCTGTCAAATGAGATTCTTTAGGGCAAGCTTGGTACCTAGCACAGACACATGTAGCATACATGATATCTGGTCTACTTGTAGTCAAATACAATAGGGAGCCAACTATCCCTCTATATAAAGTCTCATCTACAGGTTTCCCTGCATCATCTTTGCTAAGAGACATACTTGACCCCATAGGAGTTTTCATGGTACTGGAAGATTCCATACTATACTTCCTTATCAATTCTAGAGTGAACTTAGACTGGCATATGGATAAACCATTATCAGTCTGTCTAACTTGGAGACCCAAGAAGAACTTAAGTTCCCCCATACTGCTCATTTCAAATTGTCCTTGCATAAGTTTTGCAAACTTTCTGCCAAGACTATTTTCAGTAGACCCAAATATGATGTCATCTACATATATTTGGACTAGAATGATCTTGCCTCTGGATTCCATGAGGAATAGAGTCTTGTCTATTTTCCCCCTTGTGAATTTATTCTCAATGAGGAAACTAGACAGGGTTTCATACCAAGCCCTAGGGGCTTGTTTTAACCCATACAAAGCCTTCCTAAATCTATAAACATAATTAGGTTTGATAGAATCAACAAAACCTGATGGTTGTTCCACATAGACTTCTTCCTTCAGATTTTCATTCAGAAAAGCTGACTTAACATCCATTTGGTGTACTTAACCCTTGATAGGTTGCATAAGCCAGGAACATCCTTATAGCTTCCAGTCTGGCCACTGGAGCAAAAGTTTGATCAAATTCAATACCTTCTTCCTGTCTATAACCTTTTACAACTAGTCTTGCTTTGTTCTTTATAATAACTTCATGTTCATCCATCTTGTTCCTAAAGATCCACTTAGTTCCAATTATGTTGTGGTCTTTTGGTTTAGGAACAAGCTCACAGACATTACATCTTTTGAATTGGTTCAGCTGCTCTTGCATTACCTCAATCCACTGAGGGTCAAGGATGGCTTCTTCAAATTTCTTTGGCTCTACTTGGGATAGAAAACTGGAGTAGAGTACTGAACTCAGATTTCTGCTCCCTGTTTGTACCCCTTGTCTTAGATCACCAATAATTTGATTTGCTGGATGATCTTTTAGATGTCTATTTGCTGGAGGTAGCATGTCTTCAGATTGTACTCCTTCAGCTTCTTCAACTTGCTGCACTCCTTGGTCTTCTTCTGCATCAGGTGTATCTAGTACTCTCCCTGGACAACAGCCACTATCATCTACTTGCTATCTTGCAGTAGAACCTTCTTCAATAGTGAGCTTGTCCATCTTCTCAGTCACACCTGTGGAGCTGCAAATACTTCTAGAAAATTCATTGTTAATGAGTCTAGCTTCATCAAATACTACATGTACTGACTCTTCTATAACTTGAGTAGTCAAGTTGTAGACCCTATAAGCCTTACTATTATTGTTGTACCCAACAAAGATCCCTTCTTGGGATTTGGCAGCAAACTTGGTTAAGTAAGACTTACCATTATTAAGTATATAGCATTTACAACCAAAGATCCTAAAATAGCATAGATTTGGTTTTCTGCCTTTCACAATCTCATAGGGGGTCTTATTGTGGCTTTTGGTGATAGTATCCCTATTAATTACATGGCATGCAGTGTTTACTGCCTCAGCCTAGAAATATTCTGGGAGAGATGTGTCACTTAATAGGGTTCTACCAGCCTCAATCAAGGTTCTATTTTTCCTTTCAGCAATGGCATTTTGCTGAGGTGTTGGTGGTGAAGAAAATTCCTGAAATATCCAAAACTCTTCACATAGCTTTGTCTTACTATTAGATTGGAATTCAGTACCATGGTCACTTCTTATTTTGACCACTGTACTGTCTAACTCATTCTGAATTTGTTTGACAAAACTATAAAAGATACTAGGTGTTTTAGATTTCTGTCTATGGAAGAACACCCAGGAAAACCTTGAGTAGTCATCTACAACCACAAATGTGTAAACCTTACTACCTAGGCTGTGAACTGGCATAGGACCAAAAAGATCCATATGCAAGAGGTATAAGCACCTCACAGCATCTTTGTTTTCAATGCTATTAAAGGTGGATCTATTCTGGTTGCCCTTTTGACAAGCTGAGCATATCCCATCTTTAATACACTTAACTTGAGGACCATTCCTCACTAACTCTTTGCTAAAGAGTTGGCCAATTGTCTTGTAGTTAAGATGGGCTAGCCTCTTGTGCCATTTGACACAATGAGAGACTTTCTCATCAGCTACAAGACACACAGGGGAAACATTATTCTCACACATAATGTCTAGACAATAGACATTTCTCTTCCTATAACCAGTCAGAATGATCTCTTGATCATTTGATCTCCTGATATGACAACCATCTTTGACAAATGAGATGCCATATCCTAAATCACTCAACTGACTTATACTAATGAGGTTGTGTTTCAAACCTTTAACATAAGCCACTTGAGTAATTGTTATAAGGTTGTTAGAAATGTTACCAAAACCTTTGATGATTCCTTTTTCAGAACCACCAAAGGTGACTTTAGGACCATCCTTGATTGGTGTGTAGTCCTTTAGCAATCCCTAGTTCCAGTCATGTGCCTAGAACATCCACTGTCCAAGTACCATATTGGGGCATGGTCACTTGGACTCACCTACAAAATAGATTAGTTAACCTTAGAACGCAAAGAATTCTTGGGTCCTTGGAGCTGGTTAGTTTGCCTCTTAACAAAACTACCTGTAGCTTTTCTAGCAGGCAGATTGCTACTCACCTTGGCACTTGGATTGTGCCAACATTCTATGGCAAAGTGGCCTACCTTGCCACAACACCAACACTCATATCTGTTGTACCTTTGCTTAGGTACAACCCTGGCTATTTTATCTACAGCAGGCTTGTTGAGTACTGGGGCTTTGCCCTTAGACTTGGACTGAACAGTCCTGGCAGGTTTAGTAAAGCCCAATCCAGTTTTACCCTTTTGAGAAATGAACTCATCTATCAAAGGTAGAACAGCCTTTGGTTTAGAAAACCTTGCTACTATATCTCTCTCCTTCTGAAGATTAATCTCCAGATTTCTGATTTGATCATTTTTAAATGTTATAGTTCCCATCTGAATAACAGTAATGTCCTTCAGCCTGGCTATTTCATTTAGTTTCTAATCAAGCAACTTATCAAAATCTGTTGCAACAACTTTAAGACTGGCAATCTCTTTAGCCTGACTCTTGGCCAAGGATTTGCTTTTCTTTAAAGCTTGCAACACTACTCTATATTCATCTATTAATTGATGAATGTCTCCTTCAGATTCAGATCCATTCTCATCACTTGATGCTGATGAATCTGATTCTGAACCAGTACTAGAAATGGAACTTGAAGAACAATTTTGTACCTGACTTGGTCCAGGCTGATCCTGGATTTTATCTCCTTCTGATAAGACCATCAGTCCCTGACACTGATTGTCCTCTTACTCATATATAGAGTTCATTAACTGCATGAACTCCTCTTCCTCTTCTTCAGCAAACAGTCCAATGTAAGCTTCAGCTTCTGAATGAGTTTTTGAAGAAGACATATCTGACAGACGTTTGTCCTTCTTAGCAATAAAGGACCTTTCCTTCTTGCCCTTGATTTGAGTCTTCTTCTTATCAGTAGACTCTTTCCTCTTCTCTGGACAGTTAGCAACAACATGTCCCTGTCTGTTACAACAATAACAGACTATCTTTGAAGATGTAGTTTTACTTGTCTTGGGCTTTCTCTTGTCATACTTTGATGACTTCTGTGAAGTGGATGGCTTGGACCTCCACTGTTTCTTCTTAAGAAACTTCTGAAAATGTCTAGTGAAAGCTGCAAAATCTTCATCACTCTCACTGCTTTCAGAATTCTTGCCTTCTGACTCATCAGTCTCAGTCTCAGCAACTTTTGGAGGTGGAGATGGAGACTTACTTTTATATTTCCTGGAGGCTTCTGTCTTGAAAGCCACAGGTCTTTCTTTATACACAATTCTGGTAGTCTTCTCCTCCTCCTTCCTTACAATTAAATGCATCTCATATGATAACAATTTTCCAAACAATGTTGGAGGAGGAATGTCTGCTAATTTGGCCATTTCCCTTATGACACAAATCTTAGTATCCCAGACTTTAGTTAGGGATCTCAAGAACTTATCATTCAGCTCATAATTGCTGAATTCTCTTCCATAGGACATTAGCTCATTAACTATCCTATAGAATTTCTTGTAGCACTCAGTTATACTATCAGACCTTCCTTGTCTGAAGCTCTCATATTCTTGGTTTAACAAAGACTTTCTTTCCTGTCTAACTTCTTCAGAGCCCTCCATATACACTATCAGTGTGTCCCACATTTCCTTTGATGATTTACAG
Source organism: Platanthera guangdongensis (assembly GCA_039583875.1). Classification (NCBI taxonomy): domain Eukaryota; kingdom Viridiplantae; phylum Streptophyta; class Magnoliopsida; order Asparagales; family Orchidaceae; genus Platanthera; species Platanthera guangdongensis. The sequence goes on from CM077156.1 coordinate 49,750,383, forward strand.
TGAATCAAATTCTGGAATGTGGCATCATCTATTGCACTCACAATAATATTTTAGGCCCTCTTGTCCATAGTGGCCAGAATAATCTCATCCTTGGTCATTTCAGAATAGTCTTTTGGAGTTCTCTGATTTGCATCTAACACAGATACCTTCATTGGCACATATGACCCTTCTTTGACTGTGATATAAATTCTAGGGTTAGAGGATTCTATAAATAGTCTAACCCTTACTTTCCAGATGCCAAAAATCTCCTTTCTATAGATTGGCAACTTCATGGATCCAAGTTCTTTGTGATTCTCTGTTGAACCCATTTTCTTGATTTTCTTGATTCTGCACTTGATTATACTGAATCTGCCAACAGGATCTTGTACTCAGACTGTTATGTCCTTTTTAAGGAACCTCGCTTCGATACCACTTGAAAGAAATTGTACCTAATCACCCAGAGGGGGGGGGGTGAATAGGTGACTTTAATTATTTTAAACTTTTAGGCAGAATCATAGAATTATAACAATTCTTCACAGCAATACAACACATCAATCATAGAATCAAGCATACACAGAGTACACACAGTTTTATTGTGGTTCCCCAAGGCCTAGGTACATCCACTTTCCCCCTTCGCCTATCTAGTAGTGTACTAGATTCGGCCAAACTCCTCCAATATTCCTCAGATCTACAGATCTTACACTCAGAACCCCAAACAGGTTCCTACAGCTCAGGCTCAAAGCCCTACCACTCAGTCTTCACCAAGACCTTCACTCAGCCTTCAACAAGGCCTACACTCAGAGAAATGGATCTCCTACACTCAGGCACACAGGCCCTACCACTCAGCCTTTATAATTTCAGGCTTACAACTCAGATCCCTAAGGATCCTACAAGAAATTAAAATTACAATGAATATACCCTCAACTCAGAATAAGAGAGTAGAGTTGACAGGTTTCTTGATGAGTTCCTGGAAGAACTTTGCTTAGATCAACCTCCCTTGGCTTCCTTCAGAGCTTCTTGAATGTAGAACACAGTAGGGTTGATACTCTATGCAGCTGATCTTCAATCACTGCTAACTTAAGAATCAGAACTCAATCTAAAACTTTTCTTCATAGTCTGGTTCAACAGCTGTCTTCTTGGAAGGAGCTCTCTCTCTCCAACTTCTTAGATCTTCACTTGAAGGTCTTCTTCTAGTTGTATTGTTCTTCACTTTGTTGATTTTCAACTCTCTTCAATCATCTCTTTCTGTTGAAGTGATAGGCCTTTATATAGGCCTTCTTCATGGTGACCGGCTGGTCCGGTTACTAACAACTTTCTGACATCTCTGACAGTTGCAGTAGACCGGCTGGAATGGCAGCTGTCAAGTCATCCAGTCACTTCTTGAATTTTTTGTAACTGTCTGAAAGTGTCGAGACAGTCAGTCTTTAAGTGTCGACACAGATAGACTAAGTGTCGACACAAGTAGACTAATTGTCGACACTAGCCTTCATGGTGTCGACACAACTCCTTGTGTTGTAGAATCTTCTTCTCGACACTACTTCTTCAACATGTGTCGACACTGGTCCTGTGTGTCGACACAAGTCCTTCTTCTTTGAAACTTAGTTGATTTCTGGTAAATGTCGACACAAGTCCTTTGTGTCGACACATCTTTTGTGTTGATACTTGCTAAGTGGAGACACAGATATTTGTGTCGACACATGCCTTCTGTGTTGATACATTTACTGTGTGTTGAGATTTTTGCTGAGTGTCGACACATTCTTCATTATGTCGACACTTGTACTTAGAATTTGTTGAACTTTGCTGAGTGTCGACACAGCCTCCTAGTGTCGACACTTTATTCATGTGTTGAGACTTTTGCTATGTGTCGACACATTCTTCATTATGTCGACACTTGTACTTAAACTCTGTTGAAGTTTTGCTGAGTGTCGACACAGCCTCCTAGTGTCGACATTTTCTGATGTTGACAAGGTTCCTCTGGGTGTCGACACTGCTTCTAAGTGTCGACACAGCTTCTCTGGACATTTCTTCATTATGTGTCGACACAGCCTATATGTGTCGACACTTTCCTTCTGGTGTCGACTCTGTATTCCTGGTGTCGACACAATTACTCCAAGTGTCAACACTGCTTCTCTAGGTGTCGACACAAGTCTTCTTAAGTGTCGACACTTTTCTTCTGGGTGTCGACACATGGACTTAGAAACTTTTCAGCTTTTCCTGCAATTACTTAACCTGCACAAGGTAACTCAAAATACATCAAATACATTTTAATGTATATCATTGAGTAGGGTGAGTCTTCTTCAAATCAGGTACATTTATTCCAATGTACCCAACATAAGAGTCAGGAGTTACTATCACCGAGCAAGAGCTGAATAAAAGGTAACTGTAATAATAATAGAGTTATTAGCTACACACTGATGAGAATAAATATGGGTACATTGTGGAAGGGGAAGGCCGGGGGAAAGAAAGGGCGAGATCTCCCGGATCAATAGGGTTCCCATCGTCATTGTCCTCGTTCCCGCTGCCTAGTCCTCGGTGGCGCCTACGGGTTGAAGTAGGACGACAAGATGGTGCATCTTAGGTTGATCCGGCGAGACAGGTCTCAGAGCCGCGTGATGCACCTTTCGGGAGAGGACCCTGCAGTAGGCCCACCTGACTGATCTGTCTCGCCGATAAAGTAGTCTCGCTCCAGAGCCTCCGGCCTCTTCTCCACCGATTGGCGGAACTCTCTCGCCGCGGAGTCATGGGCCCGCTCCCGTCGGATAAGCTTTGACAGGACGGCAGCAACCTTCTTCCCCCGTCTTTTAGTGCTCCCGACACTGGTCAAGAATTCCTCCATCTCGTCAGATGAAGGGAAGAGGGAGCTCTCGCCATCCTCCCCCTCTCTGTCTTCGTCTTCTTTATCTTCTTTATCCTCTGCGTCAGTTCCTGACCGTAAACTCGGATCCCCTAACAAAAGAATTCTACAGTCATGGCGAGAGCTAAGAGATAATCGTGATAAACATACCGCATACCTGCAGTATGGCGAGAACCACCGGCCGATGGCAGGAGAGAAGGCCCCCCCCCCCTCAATTCCTGACCCTTACTTCGTTCTCCCGGGTAGCGAGACCCGGCTGGGTGGAAACTTATGCTGCGGGAAGACAATTCAGCGTTGTGAGACTTCAGTTAAGAGAGATAGTGTAAAAGATACCTGCAGTTCTCAGGTCAGGCGAAGGAGCCACCTCGGAGACCCGCGGTTGGCTCTCAGTTGGATGAGATGATGGGTCCAAGGGCTCCCGTGGGGGCCTGACGTCGTCGGGGACCATTTCCTGCGAGAAGTATTGTATCAGCTTCAAACCCTGCCATATAAGCGACTAGTGGTTTCAATGGTTAGCAAGTCAGACATACCTTCTGCGGAGAGGGATCATCCGCGCGGCTTGGTGTTGGGGTAGGCAGGCTCCTGTACTCATGAGGCAAGTCTCGCTAGACCACCTTTGCCTTCTTCTTTTTCTTCTTCGGTTGAGAAGGCTCAGCGGCTGACGATTTTCTCTCCAGCCAGAGGGCAACCAAGGCACAGTTGGCCTTGGCTTGTGCCCGTGTCGCATCGATGCGGTCTTAAAGATCCTGCGGAAGCGTTTTGTCAGCGCGCTTGGAAGGCATCGCAAGAGGAGGCGAGAGCTCGGGCGAAGAACGACGATTCAAGGGCAAATTTATGGTCGTCAATCGGCACATATATATATAGCCACGGTACGGCCCACCAAAAGATTCTCTGATGTTGACACGTGCTCAACGAATATTTACGGGTTGGGTGTGTCTTTTCGAGCGCAGAGCTAGCTCAAAAAGAGCAGGGATTGTGTACAACCCCATATTTGCTGAGTCAGGCCAGGAGGCACCTAACGGTCACGATTAGTCTAGCCAAACGAGTTCCCGCCGTGAAGTTGTTCTCGCCCAAGTAGGCGGGAACGCTTGCGCCCAGCTCCTATCTTGAAGGGGCTCTCGCCTGTAAGCAGGCGAGACCGCTTGCACCGGGCACTGGGAAGAAGGCTCTCGGCTCAGAGTTCTCGCCGAGTGGGGCCCAGGGCCTTGGGTAAAATGACATAATTACCCTCAAGTAAAATTACCCCTATACCCTCAGGATAAACCGCGGGATTTGGCTTTTGGCAGATCAACCAAGGGTATTTCAGTAATCTCAGGTCAGCAAAAGGCTATAAATAGACCCATAAGGGCTCCTTAGAAGGCAAGCTTTCATAATCTTCCAATCTCCAGTGTTTTTTGAGGAGCACCTAGCCCAGCTTTTGGCTTTGGAGGGGAAGCTCTCAGAGATCTTCCGGGTGTGAGGTGGGCCTCCCTGCTGAGGCTTTGGGTCGGTCTTAGGTCCTTTAAATATAGTCGAGGTTGAGGCTTGAGAGAAGTAGGTGTTGGCTGCACCCCTATTTTGAACTCCCGTTGAGCTCATTTTTGGCTTCAACACATGTCATACCCAGGATCAGCTCGAAGACTGTCATCCTTAGGATCGTTGTCGGTACTTCGAATGACTTTCCGCCAATCTCCGCCTCCATATTGCAGTGCGCTGAGATGAATAACTCTGATCCGTCGGGTAGGCCCACCCTCCTCATCGGGCCTGTGAACCGCTTCACACCTTCCAACATTTCCACGAAGGCTTCCGACACGAACGAGTGCGAAGAACCCGTGTCGAACAGTGTATAGGCGGGCTTGCCGCTGATGAAGACTATACCTGGGGCGATTAAATGTCTTAGGATTCTATAACGAGTTCTCTATCCTATTTATTCTATCTAGTGCAGTTCTACAAATTTGACAACTGAGAAAGGGAATTCTATTTAAACAATTAAACATCTTCGCGTACCTGTTATGACCTGCTCTGGGTTCCGAGGCTGCGCCAGGTCCAAAGCATACACCTGCTCCCTTTCTTTTCTACGATCCCCACCCTGGTATCCACGTCCTCGGCCACGACCTCGGCCTCCAAGATATTGCGCTGGCTGGGCAGCCGGTGGTGCTGGTGGGGGTGCCCCCATATGGGGCAGTTCCTCCTGATGTGCCCCACCTGATGATAATTGAAACATTCTTGCGGGGGATATGCCATTCCCCCGGGTCTCTGTCCCTCCCGTGTCTGAAGAGGTTGTGGAGCCACCACCACTGGCTCCCTTGTCTCCTGTCTTGCCTCCTGACGAGGCTGGTCCTCGACCCTCCTCCTGTCCGTGATACGGGCTCATCTCTGATCGTTCCTTGCTCCTCGACCCAGATCCTCCGCTGGCCGTTTCCGGCCCCGAGTATCTTGTCAATCAACCTTTATCCTTTTTGCCATCTCTAGTATCCGGGAAATGGGCCCGTTAGATACAAACAGTAGAGTCTCACTCAGCACCTCTCGTAGGCCCTTGTAGAACAATTTGGTATATCCTGTCTCATCTAACTGATAAGAGTCCGCAAACCGGGCTAGATGGTTGAACTCTCGGTGGTACTCCACCACCGTCTTGTTCCCTTGTCTCAATTGCAAAAATCTATTCTCCATCTCATCCCTGACCGACTGTGGAACAAAATGTCCCAACAACGCGCCCCTGAACTCCTCCCAAGCAATCTTCGCAACCTCCCTGTCAGCAAACATCGTATCCAGCGAAGTCTTCCACCATCTCTTGGCATGGGACTCCAAGCAAGAGACAACCAAGGGCACCCTCTCCTCCTAAGGGCACTGTATCTCGGTCAGCATCTCACACATAATGTCCAGCCACTCCTCTGTCCGAACAGCCGACTTAGTCCCTAAGTAGGATGGGGGAGCAAGTCCTCGGAAAATGCTCAGCTAGTTGTCCCCCGGGTTTGGCTGCGGAGCCGGAACCTGTTGTGCCCTAAACGCCTCCAAGATAGCTGTTAGAGTCTGTCCCTCCTCTGACTGTAGGAATGGAGTGGGGACCGAGGGAGGTGGTGCATCATTCGTAGTCTGCTGGACTCCACCTTGTGGCGTAGGCTGTGCTGGGGGCTGCGTAACAAAAGCCACCAGTAAGTAATCGACTCTAAACTAATTAAAAGTGGACGATTTACATGTGATCCCCCATATGGGCACACCACTACTTCCGTTGCTTAGTTTGTCCCCAAACTAAACCCATGCGGGGGTGACCCAGGGGTTGTGGACTGCTACTTGTCGATCGAGGTTCCATCTGATACCACTTGTAAGACCCCCCCCCCCCTTTTTTTCTTTTTAAAACACCAGGGTCTTAAGCCCAGAACCGCCGCTTTGCGGTGGCACCTTCGCACTCGGGAAGGTCATCACTACAAAAAGCTGATCCTGTCGGCCAAAATTGATGACAACTGTAGCAAAATAGTAAAACATGTCCATAGAAATCACATATATATGTAAATAATCTCCACGAAGGGAGTGTCCACAGATACAACAAAATACTAAATCTTGGGCTCGTGCCCAGTACATCAAGTCCTCACTACAAATCTCTTAACGCGGAAGCAAATACTATAACTAATAATGATCAGGACTCACAGTCCCTGTCATCTGAACTCCGGTACTAGACTGGCCCATCTCCATGCGTGTCGACCTCCGGGTCTGAGTCTCTATGCTGGGTTCCACGATCCCCTAAAATATTGTGGTTTGAAAACTGTTAGTCTAAAAGAATAAGTCCTATCATACCCCGCCCCTTCCCCCATGGCCCCTAGGCACCGATCGGGGAGAAGGAAAGGAGAGGACATGAAGGTGGAGAATAACAAATAAGCAGGTGGCAGCGGAACTAATCTAGCAGTTCTACAGTATGTATGGCGGCAATATAGGTATGAAAAACTGAATGAGAATGTAACCTTAACTTATATGAAAACACATAAGCTAAGGGATCTTTTGCAGGGCTCCTATCGTATAAAAAGTCCCATACCGATTTATACGATAGGGTGTCGGTTGTCTAGCAAGCATAATATGTAATATCAAATAAAACCTTTAACTTATAAGCACGCTTGCGCGAACTTATAAACTAAGGGGTCGTCATGTAGGGCCTATTGTTCGTGACATGACACCTTTGACAGCGACTTCGTGAAGATGTTCGCGATATTATCCTCACTCCACACATGTCCAACCATAAGAGATCCCTCCAACAGCTTCCCTCGAATGAAGTGGTGCTCAATCTCTATATGCTTGGTCCATGCGTGACAAACTGGATTATTAACTAATTTCAAGGCACTCTCACTGTCATCACAAAGCAGAGTTGGACTGCGCACTTCTTCATAGGCGTCCTCTACTAGTCTCCTAAGCCAGATGGCTTCCCGAGCTTGCAAGGTGGAAACCTTGCACTCTGCTTCCATAGAAGAGACGAATACTGAGTCTTGTTTCTTGCTACACCAAGAGATACTGGCAGATTTGCATGTGAAGACATAACCGGATGTGGACTTCCGGTCGTCTGAATCTCCCCCATAATCAGCATTTGAGTATCCTGGAAGGGTAAAACCCGTGTCTTTCCCATAAAGGGGACCCATATCAGAAGTGGACTTCACATATTTCCGAATGTTTCTTGCCGCCATCAGATGAGTCTTCCTGGGTTCCACCATATACCGACTTACTCGGCCAACCGTATAAGCAATGACTGGCCTTGTAATCGTCAAGTAGATAAGGCTCCCAACTAGAGCCCGGAACACCAAAGGATCTGGAAGAATCCTCCCGTCATCCCGCCGAAGTTTGATGCCAGAGTCAAAAGGAGTAGAGCTACTCTTACCCTCCCGCATGCTGAATCGCTGAACAATTCGCTCTGCACAGCCCTTTTGGGAAACGAGTATGCCACTCTCTTTCCTCTCTACCTCGAGTCCAAAGAAGTGGTGGGGCTCACCCGAGTCCTTCATCTTGAATCTTATAGCTATCCCTGCCCTGAGCCTAGCTACCTCCTCCTTAGAGTTACCCATGATGATCATGTCATCCACGTACAACAACACCAAGACTAGAAGCTCCCTCTTCTTCTTGATGAACAAGCTCGAGTCTGAATTATAAATAGGGTAACCGCAGAACTAGAGGTATTCTGCAATATTCCACATACCAAGCTCGAGGGGCCTGCTTCATACCATAAAGGGCTTTTCGGAAATTGCAAATGTAGTCTGGATGTTCTTCACATATGTACCCCAGTGGCTGATCCATGAAGATGTCTATGTCGATTTCCTCATAAAGAAAGGCGTTCTTTACGTCTAGCAGCCACATCTTCCAACCCTAGCAAGCAGCTAAGGCCATGACCACCCAAACTGAAGTCATTTTTGCCACAGGACTAAACGTCTCTTCATAGACTTCGTCGTACTGTTGTGAAAAACCTCGAGCTATAAGGACGAGCCTTCTACTGCTCGATGCTTCCATTCGCCTCCTGCTTCAGCTTATATACCCACTTGCAAGTCACAGGAGTAATGCCATCAACCTTGGGAACAAGGTCCAATGTCTCATTCTTCTTGAGGGCAGCCATCTCCTCATCCATGACATCTTCCCACTCCTTGACTCCAGTGGCTTCATTAAAGCTAGAAGGCTCTCGCTCATCAAGAGGGCCTGCGAAGAAACATGAGACAAAGCTCACCGTGTTTCCTTTGCTATAACGTGCTGGTGGATTGATGATCCTCATGGATCTTTGAAGAGTTTGACACTTGCTCACCACCTTTGTCACTTCTTCAGAATTAGCTCCATTCCCAGGCAAACTTAGAGCATCGCTCCCCCTGCTTCTTGAGCCAAAAGCCTCTGCCCCAGAGCTTGAAACACTTGGAGCCCCTGGTGACACAGATAACTCCACTTAAAAATCTTCAGCAGCCTCCTTCTGCCCTTCATCAGACCTGCTCTCCTGCAGCTCAACAGAGCTACCTCCATACGACGTCAGTTCATCAAAGACAATGTCTCTTGATACAACAAACTTCTTCATCATAGGATCCATACACTTTCATCCCTTCTTTCGCTTGTCATAACCTACAAAGACAAGCTTCCTCGCCTTTGCATCAAGCTTGGTCCTCAGAGCATCCGAGATGTGTACGTAGAGGTTGAGACAAACACTCGAAGATGTTCCATGCTAGGCTTCTCCTTGAACATCAGCTTATGAGGAGACTTCATGTTGATCGGACTCAGAGGCATCCGATTGATGACATAAGTTGCGTAGGCCATTCTTTCCGCCCAAAAGGACCTGAGAATGCCCTTTGCATGAAGCCAACATTTGTAGGTTTCCGTCAAATGACGGATCTTCCTCTCCGCTACTCCATTTTGTTGTGGATTATGTGCATAAGTAAACTCCCTCAGGGTGCCCTGCTTCCTGCAGAAGTTAGAGAACTCAGTTGAGACGTACTCACCTTCATTATCTGTACTCAACTTCTTGATCCGCAGGCCAAGCCCTCTACCAGCTCCTTGAACCCCATGAACAACTGGAAAGCATCTGACTTCACCTTCATGAAGTACACCCATGTGTACCTCGTATAGTCATCAATCAGCACGAGCATATACTGGGTCCCTCCAAGACTAGCCGTGATAGTTGGTCTCATCAAATTACCATGGATGAACTCCAATGGTGCTTTACTTCTATTTTGTGACTTGACAAACGAAAGGCGATGTTCCTTTCCATATTGATATCCCGCACAAACGTGACCAGAACCGTATGATGACAACTTAGGCAAGCCTTTCACAAGGCTCCTCAACATCATAGCTTTCACCTTATCCATCCCAACGTGCCCCAGCCTTTCATGTCAGAAAGCCTCACTATCATTTTCCCTCATCCGATTAACAAAAAAACTTGTTGATAAAACAAACAAGTCTTTAACTCTTCTCCCTACATGAGCAACATCAGTCTTTACCGCTGATACGTTGCGGAGAAATTTCACTTATGTTGGACTAAACAGAAAATGATAGAATAGGTCAACCGCAATGCCCACAGAGAAGAGGTTCTTCTTCATGCTAGGTACGTGATACACACTCCTTAACGTGAGTGGACCCTGAGCACTATCCGAAGATACTACACCCTCCTTCTCTAACAGTATGAACAAAATCTTCAGCGGTTATAATAGCTTCATTACCTGAGAACATTTACAGCGATGAGAACTTTGACTCGTCTCTAGTGAGGTAATGATAACACCCGAGTCAACTATCCAGTCATATTAGTAGTCGACTGATGCTTAAGATCACGGCAGTGAACCGGTCGCACAAGTAATATAAAATGGGGGTTTTCCCAAGTATCAATCTCACAAGGAACACAGTAAGGTGGAGTTAATCTTGAAGAGGACTTGAGATTGAAGTCCTCAGGTCGGAGCTAACTAAGGGGGGGTTTTGATGTTTGCGGAAAAAGAAAAAAAAGGCTAACAACTACTCCTATGCAACGCCGCTATGCGATGCTTCGCCAAGCTGGATGGAAGGTCTAGTCGGGCTGCTATGCACCGAATCACTAGGCAGATGGACGAGAAGGCTAGCGGATGAGGTGGTTAGAACGGTGGAATGAGGGTCGTAAGCGCCTCTTCGCAACGCACGCCACTAGCAATTGCTAGTGCGGTAAGGGTGGATGGTTGTGGATGGAATAATAGGCGCACCTCAAGTAAATAACGAACACATACAATCACATAGACATAATTGTATAAGAACGTTTTATAAATAAGCATACATCATCTATAAATAGGTTTACAACAACACATAAACAACAATAAAGGAAGAACAAGTCAAGAGATCGACCGAATCCGAAGTCTTGCTGAGGATTCACGGTTGGCATTGTCGGGTTGTCATTCCGTGTCCAAGCTCAGTCCTCAACTGCGTCCGGGATAGAGAAGGGTTGTCACCACCTTCCAATGGCCCGTCTTCTTCATCTCACGACAGCGGACGAAAGTTGCAAGCTTCCCTTTGCTTGATGGCTATGGCGTTGAAGCTTGAAATGAACCCAATAGATGATGGAGGAGGCCAAGAGGAGCTCCAGCTTGGATTTGGCGGTGAAAGCTTGCCCGGAGCACCTCCCTAGGGTGGAAGATGAAGGGGAACAGCGGAGAAGGCGGAAAACGGAGGAGAAATGTCGAGCTCCGGATCCTCCCCTGAATTAGGGCAAGACATGCACTATTTATACAAAGCAAAAATGAACAATGCACACGATCATAGGCGCACGACCAGTGGTCGTGCGCACTATGTCCGGTGCTCGTTCGCACTGGCATGAAAGATCAGGAAGAAGAACTGGGATAACGCGCGCGAGTAGTGGCGCACGTACAGTGGTCGTGCGCACTAAGTCCAATGGTCGTGCGATTACCCCAGATAGGAATCCAAAAAAGAGGAATCAATGCACACGATCAGTGGCGCACGACCGGTGTTCGTGCGCATTATATCCAGTGGTCGTGCGCTTACACCAGGCTGATTCTGGAAAATGTAGAGTAGTGCGCACGATCAGGGGCGCACGACCAGTGGTCATGCGCATTATATCCCATGATCGTGCGCAGTATTCCTATTTCACAACCATCCTAGAACACGCACACAACCCCTGTACCGATAGGAAAAGCAAATCACTAATCTGTGCAGACATTCCAGAAAATCACAAAAGGGAGTACAAACTATAAAAAAAACAAAATACACAACCACGGGCATAAATGTGCACTTCTTAGGGAAGTAAAGATTAGATGAAATTGGAACGATAAAAAACTAAAAGTGAAGTGCAACCGTGTGAAAACTATCCCACATGAGTCCGAAAATAGGTATATAAAGTGGACTCATCACACCCCCAGACTTAACTATTTGCGCGTCCCGAGCAAACAAAATCTAAGCAGATAGGGAAAAATACTAGTTAACAAAGAAATTGCGATACGATGTACCATGCGAAGTCGCATGCTCGCGCGTGTAAAAATATAATAGAAGAAATTTCTAAGTATGCAGAGTAGTTTATATTTTTCACAATGCATATCAAAATTTTATTATTACTCAAAAATGGAATCACGGTGAATCATCCGGTCATGCGTATGGAGAAAGTAGACTAATCGCTAGGCGAGCATTGCCAAAGATCGGGGCTCGGGATAACCTCCAAAAGAATCCACCAATGTCGGTGACCATATGCTTGCCCTTTTGCATTCTCTCCACGATATTGGTTTGGTTCACACACGAATCAGTAGGACTTTAGGTGAAGAGATGGGGCTTGGGTTTCAGTGAGGTAAACAAGGATAAACAAGAAGGCTATACACCTAACCCAAATAAGCTAGTAAAAAAATGAATCCATTAGCTAACCAAAATATATGCGGGTACACCACACCCCCAGACTTAACTTTTAACATATAGGTGTGTGCACCGCCTACTCCAAATATAATCACATTTCCAAAAAGATTTTCAGATTTACATTTACTTTTCACTTTAACATCATTTTTTTAACTTTTCTTTTTCTTTTTCAAATTACTTTGTTTTAACAGATTCAACAAATATAAGCTTTGGAGCATATGCACATTTTCACATGTAATAACACCACATCACATCCCAATATGAAAATATAAAACACTAAACTCGACTTGGGTGTGCTACTAGGATAGGATATGGGGCTTTGGTGAATGAAGGTGGAGCTGAATCAAAAGAAGGGTAGGCACAATGAGGCTAGCGAGGATATGACGTTAGGAACGGTACAAAGCTCAACTGGGCCAAAATGATGGCCTACATCACGCTCATGCATGACTAACCTATACCCATGCTTCAAGAATAGCTTGGGGCAAGTTCTTAGCCAACGAGAAAGACTATCAATCCTCCTGACTCGAGCAATATGAACCTAATGGCCGTCTACACACATCCCTAAGCTACCGTTTGATTCATACCGGATTCACCAACTTTTGAGTAGAATAAAAAGTTTTTTACGCAAATAGAAAGATATAAAACTATAAGCATACAAAAAAATTAAATCTACTCGAATATCTACACGAGACGAGAGCAGTTGAGTAGGAGCACAGCAAGGTCAACATTTTACTCAGTCTCACAATCCTATGTCAGCACAATAATTTTCCCAAATCATACAAATGAAACGAGTTTAACTCGCAGCACGCAAAAAGCTAAGCACGAGCTCATGTGGGTGCAGTGGTGTGCAGTGCAATGAACTAATTAAAATAAAACTATAAAAGCTTCTCGTATGCACATGAGATGTGCATGTGCAATAGGTAACAGATCTCTCCCCCAGACTTAAACTAAGCAAAACAGCATATAATAGAGAAATTAAAATCATAAAGAGCTAAGGGAAGAGGTTACCCAATGCTCAGCTAGTGAGCATAACAGAAGATGCGTGGAAACCTGAAGCAGGCCCGCCATACGAAGAATCACAACCCCGCCAATGCGATTTGCTATGAATACCTGCAGGGGTGAGCTCCGCAAAAACAAAAGAAAAATATACAAAAAGAAATGCTAAAACAAAAATAGACATGAAAAAATAAAAATGCAGAAAAGGAAAGATAAGTATTGGGGTTATTGTCATCCCAGCACGACTTATTAAATTCTAAACAGTTCTAGCTAATGGGCCTATGAAATAAAAAGTGCACAGGTAACTGGCCTAATATCCATTTCGGTAACGGGTACCGATACGGTGATAGAGCAGTTACCCCTCTACCTAAATAGTAATACCTGCCCAACACAGGTAGAGGAAATAGGAAGTAAGAAGAGAAGGAGCGATGGTCCTCACTCTTCTCACCACAAAAACATCTTTTCCTAGCAAGGTTTCGTCCACCACAAGTTCGCTGGGGGCGAAGGTGACGACAGGGGCTTCCATTGTGAAGGAGGTAGCAACCTCCTCACACAAGAGGATGAACTCGTCGACAGCCAGAGCACAAGGCTCAACGTCAACACAACTTACCCGTGGATATTCAACTTGCACCGGCTCAGAAAAGGAAGGTGGGTCAAGAAATAAAAGAGACGAAGAACATAAAGAAATAATCGGGGGAATGATCCCGGTTTCACTCCCCAAAGGCTGAGGTATAAAAATATCGTTAGTAATCTCGACAATACTACAAGGCTCGGACTGGATCCATAGAGGCCTCCACCAAGACTTGGACAACCTTCCTGGTGTCGAGGATTCTCCCTCGATACCAAAGGTCGGAGCTAAAACTTGATACTTAAGATCACGACAGTGAACCGGTCGCACAAGTAATATAAAATGGGGGTTTTCCCAAGTATCGATGTCACAAGGAACACAGTAAGGTGGAGTTATTTTCGAGGAGGACTTGAGATTGAAGTCCTCAGGTCGGAGCTAACTAAGGGGGGTTTTGATGTTTGCGGAAACAGAAAATAAAAGGCTAATAACTACTCATATGCAACGCCGCTATGCGATGCTTCGCCAGGCGGGATAGAAGGCTAGTCGGGCCATTATGCATCGAATCACTAGGAGGATGGACGAGAAGGCTAGCGGATGAGGTGGTTAGAATGGCAGAATGAGGGTCGTAAGCACCTCTTCACAACGCACGCCACTAGCAATTGCTAGTGCGGCAAGGGTGGATGGTGGTGGATGGAATAATAGGCTGACCTCAAGTAAATAACGAACACATACAATCACATAGACATAATTGTATAAGAACGTTTTACAAATAAGCATACATCATCTATAAATAAGGTTTACAACAACACATAAACAACAATAAAGGAAGAACAAGTCAAGAGATCGTTCGAATCCAAAGTCTTGCTGAGGATTCACGGTTGGAATCGTTGGGTTGTCATTCCGCGTCCAAGCTCTATCCTCAACTGCGTCTGGGATAGAGAAGGGCTGTCACCACCTTCCAATGGCCCGTCTTCTTCGTCTCACGATAGCGTACGAAAGTTGCAAGCTTCCCTTTGCTTGATGGCTATGGCGTTGAAGCTTGAAATGAACCCAAGAGATGATGGAGGAGGCCAAGATGAAGCTCCGGCTTGGATTTGGCGGTGAAAGCTTGCCCGGAGCACCTCCCTAGGGTGGAAGATGAAGGGGAACGGAGGAGAAGGCGGAAAACGGAGAAGGCGGAGGCGGAAAGGCGGAAAACGGCGGAGAAATGTCGAGCTCCGGATCCTCCCCTGAATTAGGGCGAGACCTGCACTATTTATACAAAGCAGAAATGAACAATGCGCACGATCGCAGACGCACGACCAGTGGTGATGTGCACTATGTCCGGTGCTCGTGCGCACTGGCATGAAAGGTCAGGAAGAAGAACTGGGATAACGCGCACGAGTAGTGGCGCACGACCAGTGGTCGTGCGCACTAAGTCCAATGGTCGTGCGATTACCCCAGACAGTACACCAGAAAAGAGGAATCAATGCACACGATCAGTGGCGCACGACCGGTGGTCGTGCGCATTATGTCCAGTGGTCGTGCGCTTACCCCAGGCTGATTCTGGAAAACATAGAGTAGTGCGCACGATCAGGGGCGCACGACCAGTGGTCGTGCGCATTATATCCCATGATCGTGCGCAGTATTCCTGTTTCACAACCATCCCAGAACATGCACACGACCCCTGTACCGATAGGAAAAGCAAATCACTAATCTGTGCAGACATTCCAGTCAATCACAAAAGGGAGTACAAAATATAAAAATAACAAAATACACAACCACGGGCATAAATGTGCACTTCCTATGGAAATAAAGATTAGATGAAATAGGAACGATAAAGAACTAAAAGTGAAGTGCAACCGTGTGAAAACTAGCCCAGATGAGTCCGAAAATATGTATATAAAGTGGACTCATCATCGACGGTGGAAAGAGAACGGACACACGTGCCCGTTAGAAAAGCTCCTCCTCACCCGGCTTCCTCAGTACTGTAACCAACTCCCTCCTTATCATCAACATGCCTAGTGTGCAGCTTGATATTGCAGTCTTGTTTGAAGTCACCTGTCTGACTACACTTGTAGCACTTCAACTCCTTCCAGTTCTTCTTAGGAGCAACACTCCTCTTTTGCTGATAGGAAGTTGAAGGCTCATCCTCAACAATAGGAACTTGGCCAATGGAGATTGAGTATTAGTGATGTTGTTTTTGGGTTGGCCGTCATACGGTGCTTTGACACCTTACTTACTGTGGGTGGGTATGTTGAGAGTTTTGAGATTTTGTGCATTTTGTAAGTTCTGGTAGTTTTCTCGGGGTTGGTGGCCAACCCGTCTGTGTTTGTTATAATATTTTTTTAATATGAAATAACATATATCTTTTATCTTAGAGTAAATTTCTCTTTATTTTAACATGCTCAATTTTATTATTTAAATGCAAAAACCTATTGATATCCTATAGTTTCAAGTGTAATCGCAACTAAAATTGGATCGCTTGGCCTAAGGTGTTGAGTGCACTCAGTGCCTCAGGCGCATAGCCTACCCAACTAGCCTCCCGCACAGTACACCCCGCAGGATACTGTAAATGTTTCTTCAGATGTTGAAGTATCTTGGGTAGTCCTGGGCCTGGTTAGGCCTAGTTTAGGCCTTGCCAAAAATGCCCTGCTAGTCCTCATTCATACAGGGGCCTGGGCATCGGCTTGGCTATTGTCAGGTCTGGGCCTACGCCTACACATAAAAAGACTAGGCCTGGCAGACCCAGGCCTAAACTGGGCCTACTAGGATTTATGTGCACCACTACTATTACTACTATAACCTACAAAAATAACTTCAAAACACTTTCTCCAAACTTTGTATGATGATATTTCCCATTATTAAGTACAAAACACTTGCTTCCAAAGATCCTAAAGTAGGACACGGTCGATTTCCTGCCCTTTAGCAGCTCATAGGGAGTCTTACGATGGCGTTTGTTGATCAACACTCTATTTTGTACGTGATAAGCCATATTGATGGCCTCAGCCCATAAGTACTCTGGTAGTGAGGAATCAGACAACATTGTAGTACATGCTTATATGAGGATTCTATTCCTTCTCTCAGCCACTCCATTTTGTTGTGGAGTCCACGGGGGGGGGGGGGGGGGGACTCATGAAAGATACCTAGACTTTCACAAAACTCGATCATGGCACCACAATGGTCAACTCGATCATGGCAAAGTTAGTGAACCAGTACTTGCGTCATGAAACATGAGTAGTCAAAATTACCAACGTATATGACTTACCTCCAAAGCTGTGAACTTGCATTGCACCGAATAAGTTCTTATTTACCTGCACACATGAACTTAACATCCATCAAATACAATAATGTGTATATCATTGAGCTGAAAAGACTTTTTCAAATCAAGTACATTGAGACCAATGTACTCAACAGCACGGCAAGTACTCGACACAACATCAATAACAAATTTCACATCTCCATCAGGCGGAAGACCAGGAAGACTAACTGGGAAAACATCGTGGAACTCTCACACCACATAAATATCCTCGATGCATGAAAAACTACTAACAGATTCCAAAATTGAAACCAGGTAAGCAAAGCAAACAAAATCTAAGAGTTTCCGAGCACATACCACAAAACTAATCGCGGTGAACTGGTGCGAAAAACCATACACACTCATGGTGTGGCTGTTTTCCATCTTGAATTCCAAACGCTTTACCTTGTATTGGATAACAATATCATATCTGTACAATAAGTCCATGTCCAAAATCACATCGAAGTCCTTCAACTCCAACACCATCAGATCGACAAAATCTAGAATGTCACATAAAAGGATAGGACAACTCTGAATTCCGTGGTCTAACACCACCGAGACCCCAGAGGGAAACTTAACGCGAAACAAAGTGCCATATTCATTGAGAGTCATGCGATGATGTTTTACGAAAATCCTAGCCACGAATGAGTGGGTAGCACCAAAATCAAAAAGAACGTGCGCCCATCGGTTCTTTAGTTTAAACTTCCCTATAAAATCGTACATGTACCTACCTAAAAATCAACATCGATGTTGTAACTAAATGTTAATAACTAGTTTAGCATCTAACCTAAGATTGCTTGGGTGGAAGTTTGCTTTTCTTCCACGGTCAACACATTCAACTTGCCCATCCTTTTATCTAGATGCTACAGCGGTGGCGGCAAGGCTTGAAGTGGAACTGGATGTAGCGGGGGATGAGACCACGGGCACCTAGACTTTAAATGACCTTTCTGGCCACACTGAAAGTGGACTTTATCCTTTGCCCAACAATACACAACATCATGCCCCTTCTGCTTACACAAAGCACATACCAGGTATTCCTTGGGTGTGCTCTTAATTGCAAGCACTTGTTGCTGCTTCTGCGCTCCCAACCTCTTGAAAAACCTCTCGAATGGATGGCCTGGCTAACCATAGAATCTACACGGTTCTTTGCTTCCTTTCTTTGAAGCAGGGCCAAATGCCTGAGGGCCTCTACTATAATTAGACTTTCTCTTATCCTTCGTCGCCTAAAACCCACAATTCTTTGCATTGTCAATATCCTCGACTTTAAAGGAAACTTCTACTATATCAGCATAAGTCTTTGATCTGTATGCGTTAGCAAACTGCTGGACGCTGCTATGAAGTCCACCCAGTAATTGCTTTACTCTACCTGCCTCAGAGGCTAACAAATCAGGAGAAAACCTGCTTAACTTACTATATTCTATCTCATACTCACTAACCGCGAGCTGTCTCTGCTTCGGGTGCAAAAATTTGTTTATCAATCGGTCTTGATCAACGGATGGTAGAAACTTCTTGAACAACATCTCTTTGAAATAATCCCACAAACACGCCTTTAAGAGTCTCTCTTTCACTCGCATCCACCAGCTCTTGGCAAGGCCCTTCTGTGGTAAGAGGCAACCAATACCTTCTGTACATAAGAAATACGCGAATTCAAAAACATATCCTCAAAACAATGATCCAATCTTCTAAAGCCATGAAATCGTCTCTCCTGTCCAGGTCCTAATCGCTGGAAGTGCGAAATGAAATTCATCTCTGGTGGCAGTGATAAGTCAATTTATATAGTTATTTCAGTAAAAAATTTATTAAATAAATATTATAGTTTATTTTGTTTTATATTAATATGTATAATAATTCATTTCTTTTCGTAGTTCAGGTTTTTCTGTGCTGTAGATAACAAATTGGAGCCTACAGGACTGATCAAGAGAACAAATAGAGCAATTCTAGAAAAAAAGGCAATTACATGCCCATGTCACGGGCTTGACCATCAGGTCACGGGCGTGACAGGTAGACGTGACTAATCCAGTTGGTCAGAAGTCAAAACTGCGCCGTTTTCAAGTTACATGCCCATGTCACGGGCGTGACCCTCAGGTCACAGTCATGACAGTTGTGCGTGACTACTAGCTCAGAGGCATTACTCAGCTTAACGGAGCCTGTTTTTGATCGGAAGCGTTCGAGCATACACGCCCTAGGTCATGGGCGTGACCAAGGGATGTGAAACTTCAGCAACTACTAGGGTTAATTCCCTCCATTTCGACTTCTCGCATTTTCCAGCAACAGTCCTGACACTCCCTAGGTCACGGTCGTGACCTAGCGGCGTGACCCGCAAAAATGCAGTTCTTGATGGTTTTTCCCTGATGCGGGTTAAAACTTCAAAAATTATTAAGAGCCCGCGTAGCCCCGGGATGTTTATTTAAGATAAAGCGGATTTGGTTTTATTTAGAAAATGGGGTGCATAGATTTATTATTTGGACATAAAACAGATGAGATCGAGTTTTAACGAAAGGAGGCAAGTGCACTCATCGTGTGTTGTACATGATATTTCAGTGTGGAATATCGAGGTCGTATTGTTCTCGGGGTCGGGTTGATTATTTCTAATCTACCCTGGAGGAAACTATTATTTTATCGATATTTAACTTGTCGTGTTAATATTTATATATATATAAAAGGCAGAAAATAAAAGTAGTTAAAAGATGGAGCCGATGAAAAGCTTAGCGCAACCGCATTGAATTGAATTAGAACTAAAATAAACTTTTAATAAAAAAGATCCTAAATTTAAAATTAATTAAGGCGGAGACTTGGCCGTGGAGGTTCCATAAATATGAGCGCACTTATCTCTGGAATATTGGTCACCTGAACGCTAAGACTATTCGATCGAACGTTAGTCTGACGAAGGATTCCTCTTAACGCCGGCATTATGCTAAGAACCCCGAAATTGGGTGGGGATCGAAATCCGGTAGAGTTTGCGCGCCTCCTCTCTCGAGGGTTATTGCAGAACTCCATTTACCAAGGGGCGATCGGTCCATACGCACGGCCTCTCGGCTAGCTAGCGTATGTACTACGGAAATAGAGCCCACGCATCGATATGTAGTTCTACACATCGTAAGCCCGAGGCAAACCTTAAGTTAATTTAATTAATTAGAAAAACAGGACCTTTAATTATTTAAAGCTATTTTATCTGTCCCAATGATCTTCTATACTGAGCGCTAAGAGCGGTTAGCCACTCATAGGAATGGGGGAGACTTGCGATGAAAGCAATAAAATTAAGCAGAAAAAGAAAAGGAGTAAAAGGAAAGCAGTAAATGAAAGCTGCAAAGGAAAGCAGTAAATTGCGAGTCCTACTCAAATAAGTAGGGCTGAAATGAAAGCTGTAAAAGACAAGTCCCGGCTCAAACGAGTAGGACTGAAATGAAAGCGTGTTTTACTAAAATGAGTAGGAGAAAATAAATGCACCCACGCACGCAATCTACAAAAATTAAACACACACGCAAGTCCTACTCAAATGAGTATGTGGAAAATTAAAGCGGGTCCTACTCAAACGAGTAGGAGAAAATAAATGCACTCGACAGTAAATTAAAAAACACTCACTCAGCTGAAATTAAAATGCACGCACACTGCAAGAAGTAAAACACACACACATGACAGAAAATTAAACACACTCACTCACTCTACTGAATATTAAAACACTGCTCCATTTAACTGTTAACGAGTAGGTGAAAATAAATGCGCACACACACAAACTCTACATGAATTGAAAGAAAGCTATGAAAATTAACTCATACATGCACGCACACGTACAAAAAAGACGAAAAACAAAGTGTTTTAAAAATTAAAATAACTGCATTTCTACCGCTACAATGATGTAAAAATACATAAAAAGTGAAAACTAAATTAACCGAGTAAAAGTTTTTGAAAATAAAGGAGAAATCAAAATACTTGAAAAATTAAAACGAATACTTTTCTACCGGTAGAAATGCATAAAAAGAGGACAGAAAAATTAAACGAGCAAAAGTTTAAAACAAAAAATCAAAGTGCACAAAAAAATAAAACGATTACGTTTTCATTCTTATAACTTTATAGAAACTCAAATAAAGCGGAAATAAAACTAAAAGAGAACAAAAAGTTTTACGATCCTAAATAGGCTAAGTTAAAGAAAATTAAAAACCACCTTTTAAAATATTTTTATAAACCCATAGGAATGAAAACAAAATAAAATTAATAAAGTAAACCTAAACAATTACGGTGCATGAAAATAATATTGTGATTACGACGACTAGAAAATTGATAAATTTCTAAGTTAAACTACTTAACAAAGCTAAAGAAAAAATAAAAAGCTCAAAAAGAGGAATGAGAAATTACTTAAGTTAGAGCGATTTGGCGGATCTTCATACAACATAGAGGAGAAAAGAAACATTTCTATTAAGAAAAAAATGGTTACAATGAAGAAAAATCAAATACATAAAAAGGGGGGGAGAGAAAATTCCCTTACATTGCATAAACAGCCCCAAGAGCAGCACTAACCTAAGCAAAGTGGTCCAAAAAGAAGAACAGTAGCTCTTACAGAACATAAGTATTTATAGGCAAAAAATAATGAAGTACACGCCCTCTGACACAGGTGTGTCGGGGGGGGGGGGGGGTGTCACTACTATTCATAAGCTGATCAGTGAATTGAATGCAAAGTTGACTTCGCGGCTGAAAAAGTGGAGGTCACGTCAAATGCCATGGGCGTATAGTCGGGCGTGTCAGGGAGGTAGATCTGGGCACAGATCGGGTCAAAAAGTTATTGGCGCGGTCTTGTCTAGCCAGGTGATGGAGTCACGCCCTAGGTCACGGGCGTGGCGCTGGGCGTGTCGGGTCGGTCAACGATCGTTGAGATCAATTTCGTCGAGCGGGAGTGATACAGGCCAATGTCACGGGGAGTGTCCAATGACACGGGCGTGTCACACTTTTTATTAAAAAAATAGTTGATTTTCACGGGAATGAATTATCACGCCCAGGTCACGGGCGTGACCCAAAGTACACAGGCGTGTACTAGCAATTTTTGACAAATTTCTGAAAATTTCTGAAAAATAAAATAAACTAAGTTAGCAAAATATATGCAAAAAAAGAGCAATTTATTAAACAAAATTAAGTAAAAACAACGAAAATAAATGAAAATAACGTAATTAATGTACAAAAAAATATGTATATTTACAATTTATCAAATACCCCCATACTTAAGTTTTTGCTATTCCAGAGCAAAAGTTGAAGATGAACTTTTAACGAATTAAAGAAATCCTAAGTTTTGCTACCGCTGAATTAATTAAAAGAAAAATCAAAATAAACATTCGGGATACTAGAGTTAAATCATAAATTATGAAAATGTTATAAATAGAGGAAGAGTTTCAAAAATACTTCTAGATAAAATAAAATAGAGAGCAAAAATTTTTTTTGGGTAGTTTAACAAGTATAGATTGAAATTATATAAAGAACTTTAGCTTAAAAGAAGTTAAAGGAAATAATGTAATTTAAAAATTATGCTCTCAAAAAAATTTAAATTAATTCTAGAATCATTGAAATAGGATAAGTGGTTTGTGGGTTATGAAAAGGGCTTGGGTTTGAGGCGAGATAATATTTTCTCGAACCTCTACATATATTTTTTTTTCTTTTGAATAATTAGGAAAATGAAATCATATTTTCCTAACATATAAAATTTTTTCCTTTCTTCAACTTCATAGTAATAAAATTAACTCAATGTATATGTGTAGGAGTAATGAATTTTATCCTCTTACTCCGTAACATATAATCTTTTTAAATTATTGAGTGCCTATATTTACGGAACGAAATCTTATTCTCATTGATATAGGATCATTTAAGGATAAAAATTTTATCATGCCAAGTAAGTCATGATAAATAAGGGG
Organism: Platanthera guangdongensis; assembly: GCA_039583875.1. Lineage (NCBI taxonomy): Eukaryota > Viridiplantae > Streptophyta > Magnoliopsida > Asparagales > Orchidaceae > Platanthera > Platanthera guangdongensis. Next base: position 49,773,248 of record CM077156.1, read on the forward strand.
AGAAAAGAATACTAGATTTTAATAAAAAAGTTTTGAGAGCAACTTTTTTAAAATGAACGTTCCTATGTTATAAAAGCATGAAGTAGAAATAATTGAAATCTATGATTGTTATTTTCTACCATAAAAGACAAGCTTCTATTTATAAAAATTAGAAGTGGTGGTGAAAAATATGTTGTCTAATATAAGGAAAAGACATAAAAAATTCTTTAAAACTTAACCCCAGACACTTAAATATATCGAACTTTAATTAATATATGAATAGTAAATAAATAATAAGTAAAATTCGCATATAAATTAACTCGAAACTAGATTTTTGGAAAGCAAAAAGGGTAAAGACATGGCATATTCGATTTTATTTGTTTCATAATAAAGGATTTTTATTTTATTTTAGGGTTTTTATCTTTTTTTGTTTTTTTGATTATTGTATTTTTTTGTATTTTTAGAGTTATTCTCTTTTTTGGATTTTCAAAATGATTGATTTTTGATTTTGTTTAAGTTATTTACAAGAACGACGGAAAGAAAGAGGTGTTATTTATAAAAAAAGAATGAAAAAGAAGAGGAAAGAGAATATTTACAAAAAAATAATTACAAAGTAAAAAAATTTGGGGATTTTTGTGTTATAAATTTTATTTCTGTGAGTTTTTGATTATAAAAATATGAAACAGATTTTTTTGAAGTTTTTAATTTTTGCAATTTTTTTTTGTATTTTTGATTGGGTGCAGAAAATAAAAGAGCAGAAAATAAAAGAACAAAAAGTAGGAAACACACCCCCATACTTAAGTCCAACATTGCCTCCAATGTTGCACTAAGTATGAGGAATAAGAAATAAAGACTAAGTAGTTATGTATAAAAATAAAAAAATAGGAGTTAAGAAAGCTTCCCTGAAAACGTGTTCGGGGAGGCCCGTTAGTAAGGACCCTGCATTATTAATAATAAATAATAAAAAGATAACAGAAAATATAAAAAAGATAAACTCGACTAGAAGTTTGCAAGTGGTAGGGGATGGCAAGTGTGTGTGGGACTCGATTAGCTAATGTCTTAGCTATATGAGTATAATAGGAATGCGCACCCCCATCGCTCACTATAGCGTAAAGCACGCCGAAAAGAAATGAAAAAATGTGAAGACAAAACACGTTAAAATAAAATAAGTTAAACAAAACATATATACATTTATAATAACAAATTATTATATATATGTATTTTTTGCGTTTTAAAGTAGTTCTTTTTAATTTTTTAGTTGGATTTTTTAGTTTTTTAGTGTTTTTTTCAGGTTTTTGAGTTTTTTACCTTTGAGTGTTTTTTTTTCAGTTTTTTTAGGTTATTTGTTTAGTTTTTAGGATTTTTATAGTTTTTAGTTTTATTGTTTTTTAGATTTTTAATTTTATTGTGGGTTTAGTGTTTTAAATTTTTGAGTCTTTTAGTTTTTAAATTTTTTGTGGGTTTGTAGTTTTTTAGATTGTTATAGGTTTTATAGTATTTTGTTTTTTTTTGTTTTTAGATTAGTTTGAAACGACGTCATTGCAAAAATAAATTTTTTGATAGATAATAATTTGATAATTTTTTAAGTTTTTTGTTTGTTTTTTTAAGTAGTTTTATTATTATTATTATTAATATTATTATTAGGAGTAGTTTTTTTTTGTTGGCCATATTTTTTTTGTATATATAAAATAGGTAAAATTAATAGAGCTCCAGAGTTCAAAATAACGACACGAATAACTCGCCGACAACGGCGCCAAAAACTTGATGCAGGTTAAAACTCCAAAAATTATTAAGAGCCTGCGGTGCCCCGGGCGGTTTATTTAAGATAAAACGGATTTGGTTTTATTTAGAAAATAGGGCACGCGAATTTATTATTTGGATTTAATCAGATGATATCGAGTTTTAACGAAAGGAGACAAGTGCACCTATCGTGTATAGTACAGGATATTCCGGTGTGGAATATCGAAGTCGTATTGTTCTCGGGGTCGGGTTGATTATTTCTTCTCTTTCTTGGTGGGGACTATTATTTTACCGATATTTAACTTGTCGTGTTAATATTTATATATATATACGGCAGACAATAAAAGCAATTAAAAGATGGAGCCGATGAAAAGCTTAACGTAATAGCATCGAATAGAATTAGAACTAAAATAAACTTTTTATAAAAAGAGATCCTAAATTTCAAATTAATTAAGGCGGAGACTTGGCCGTGGAGGTTCCATAAATATGAGCACACTTATCTCTAGGAATATTGCTCACTTGAATGCTAAGACTATTCAACCAAACGTTAGTCTGACGAAGGATTCCTCTTAACTCCCGCATTACGCTAAGAACCCCGCTATTGGGTGGGGAACCCAATCCGGTAGAGTTTGTGCGCCTCCTCTCTCGAGGGTTAGTGCGGAACTCCATTTACCAAGGGGCGATCGGTCCATACACACGGCCTCTCGGCTAACTAGCGTTTGGACTACAGAAATAGAGCCCACACATTGATGTGTGGTTCTACGCGTCGTAAACCTGAGGCAAAGCTTAAGTTAATTTAATTAATTTGAAAAACAAGACCTTTAATTATTTAAAGTTATTTTATCTGTCTCAATTCTCTTCGATACTGAGGGCTAACAGTGGTTAGCCACTCATCGGAATGGGGATGGCTTGCGATGAAAGCAAAAAAAATAAAGCAGATAAAGGAGAGCAGTAAAATGAAAGCAGTAAATGAAAGCCGCAAAGGAAAGCAGTAAATTACGAGTCCTACTCAAATGAGTAGGACTAAAATGAAAGCTGTAAAAGAAAAGTCCCGGCTCAAACGAGTAGGACTGAAATGAAAGCGAGTTCTACTCAAACGAGTATGATGTAGGCTACCGGGGCGAAATGTCCGGCACGTTCTAGCGACTAAATCTACCCCCACACGATCTAATTTGGAAACACCACACGCGAGCGCAGCCACAATTTAAATTAACGTTTATCGTCACACAACGACTTGAGGATCGGCGAACCCTCTTAGGATCAAATAGTGACTAGAGGCCACTATCCTTTCCGGCGAAATGAACCCACACGGCTCGGTCGAGTGAAGTCGCACCAAGGAGATCCACCAAAGAAATGATTCGGAAAAGTGGTTGATCTCCCCCGACTAAAGAAAACCAAAGGTCACCACCCTTCTTCGAATGCGAGAAACTCGGAGAATCAAATACGAAAACCAAATGGAAATACTTCGATGAATAAAATTTCAGATTTCACACCTAAACTTTCGCACAAGAAATATGCGGAGGATGTAGAAGAAGCACACAAGATAGAGAAGAGGAATCGTTACCCCAACTCGTAGATAGTTGCACGTGGAGAATCGCTCAACCACGGTTCCGCCGGAGTCACACCGGAAGAAGCTTGCACGTCCACCTTCAACGGAGTCACACCGCGAAGTTCCCACGCCGGGAGAGGGGGCCTGCACTTGGCCGAAGCTCTCAAGGAGGCGGACCAGGGAGGGGGGCGGCGGAAATGAGAAGGGATTTCTCAAAAAGCTGAACTCTTTTTTTTAGGGTTATTTTCTTCATCTCAAACCAAGGGAGTGGATGCCTTATATATGGCCCACTCTAAATAAAAGTTATACATAAAATATTGCAGAAATTAAAAGCATTTGGAGGCTAAATGCAGGCCACCAATTAAACAAAACATATCATAAAATTGTTATTCGCAGCCCGGCAGTTTTTTTATGACAACAACGTCATTTGATGGCGTTATCTCGCGAGCAAAGATGGTAGCGGGAAGAGGTGCGGCGCCGCGCTCCCACGCCTTTATTTCGCCGTAGATCTTTGCTTTGTAATGGTGGCGTGTCATCCATTAGCGCTTCAACCTCAACGGCCGCGGGTTGGAGAGGGTCGGCTCCGTCAATCCTCCCCATCTCAAAAGAACTCATCACCGAGGAGTTGGCGTCTTTGTAGCGGCGAAGGAGAGCATCATCCAAGCGAGCCACTTCATCTTCGGGAACCCATGAATCAACCGAGGATGGGCGATCACGCCAGTGGACCAAATAGCGGCGAGAGGTACCAAGTGGGGACGGGAGAACTTCATCGGCAAGGATCCTGTCTGGTAAGAAAGAGGTCTTGGGAAAACTAGGAAAAGCGTTAGTCGAAAAAGGTAAGACTGAAGCAAAAGCATCCACCAACGTACCTCCAACGGAATCCGAAGGAAGAGGCGATTCATGAGACCTTTTCCCCCCAAACCCAAGAGAAGAGCGAGAGGAAGAAGAGACAGGGGAGTTGCATATTTCAAGTGGCGGAGAAGTATAAGGTGTTAAATCGGAAACATTAAAAATAGGGGATATAACCCAATCGGATGGTAAATCCAAAAGATACGCATTGTCGCCTAATTTCTTAGCAACTCGAAAGGGGCCGGCTCTCCGATTGGCCAACTTTTTGACGGTACCCGAAGGCATCCGCTCGGGAATGAGACGAACCAAGACCAAATCACCAACATTAAAATGGACGGCTCGGCGGTGCAAATTCGCGTGTAACTGATCGGACGTATATTGCGTGGCTAACACTTCTTGTATGTGTTTATGTAAATTTTCAATGTGTTGGGCAAATTCCTGTGCGAAGTGACTTGATTTATAAGTGGGCGGTAGGGGAATCAAGTCAAGTGGCACGGGCGCCTTATAACCGTGCACAATCTCATTCGGCGACAACCCGGTAGACCTATTATTAGAATTATTAAAAGCGAGTTGTGCGTGTGGGAGAATGAGATCCCAAGTGCCTTTGTGCTCTCCAACAAGACAACGTAAAAGATTGCCCACACTTCGATTTACGACTTCCGTTTGGCCATCCGATTGCGGATGATAGGAGGACGAAAACAAAAGTTTGGTTCCCATAAGTTTCCAAAGCGTCTTCCAAAAGTAACTAGTAAATTTGACGTCCCGATCACTAACGATAGTTTTTGGAACGCCGCGGTGCCCGACAACTTCCTTAAAATAGATTTTAGCCATGTGCGAGGCGTCACTAGTTTTGCTACACGGAATAAAGTACGTCATCTTCGAAAATCGGTCTACGACTACCAAAATAGAGTCATGTCGGCGGAAGGTGGGCGGGAGGCCTAAAATGAAGTCCATACTCACATCCTCCCAAGGGATAGAAGGGATGGGTAGAGGGGTGTAGAGACCGGCGTTTGTTTTACTACCCTTAGCTAGTTGACAAGTACGACAACTACTAACGATTTTACCAACGAGAGATTTCAAACCCGGCCAATAAAATTTTTCCTCTACTAAAGCTAGCGTCTTATCCCGGCCAAAATGGCCACCAAGGCCCCCGCCATGAAGTTCCCAAATGATGTGATGGCGGAGGGAAGTTTGCGGGATGCACAACTTCGTGTGCTTAAATAAGTAACCATCCCGAATGTAGAATGCCGAAATAGTGGAGGGGGACTCCTCTTGGGTGGAAAAATAGATGTCCTTAAAGTCCGGACATGTCGCGTACTCGTCCTTAATGCGCTCAAAAACAATCACCTTAACTTGCATGGTGGACAATAGTAACGAGAGTCGGCTAAGGGCGTCGGCCACACGGTTGTTGGACCCCTTAAGATGCTTAAGAGTGAACGTGTACTCTTGGAGGAACGGCACCCACTTAGCATGTCGGGGGCTGATTTTATGTTGGGAGTTAATAAAACGCAAGGCTTCATGATCCGAAAGTAGCACGAATTCTTTGGAAAGGAGATAGTGTCTCCAATAGTGTAAACTTCGGACCACCGCATAAAATTCCCGATCGTAATTGGAGTAGTTTAATTTAGCCCCGGACAACTTCTTACTAAAATAACAAATGGGGTGACCCTCTTGACTTAATACTCCTCCAATCCCAACCCCGGACGCATCGCACGCTAATTCAAACACCTTAGAGAAATCCGGTAAGCGTAGGAGGGGTGCTTCCGTCATGAGAGTTTTGATCGTTTGGAAGGCATGAGTGGCAGACTTAGTCCATTGGAAATCCCTTTCTTCATGCACTCCGTCAAAGGAGCCATGATGCTACTAAAATTTTTAATAAAACGCCGATAAAAAGTAGCGAGAGCATGGAAACTTCTAACGTCACGGATGGACTTGGGCTCCGGCCACTCGTTAATAACTTGCACCTTTTTTGGGTCTACTCTAATGTCGTCCGCTCCAACAAGATACCCTAAGAACTCAACCTCACGGACAAGGAAAGTGCATTTCTTCAGATTTAAGAATAGTTTCTCGTTCCTTAAAGTAGTTAAGACTGCCCTCAAGTGATTTGTATGTTCAGTGGGCGTCAAGCTAAACACCAAGATGTCGTCAAAATACACTACGACGAATTTTCCCATGAGGGGTTGGAATATTTGAGTCATCATCCGAGAAAATGTGCTTGGGGCATTAGAAAGCCCGAAGGGCATGACAAGCCACTCATATAAACCATCCTTAGTTTTCAACGCCGTCTTCCATTCATCCCCCTCTCGAATTCTAATTTGATGGTAGCCACTTTTAAGATCCAGCTTGGAAAAGATCGTGGCTCCGGCAAGCATATCCAAGAGATCATCCAATCGGGGAATAGGGAACCTATATTTAATAGTGATCTTATTAATCGCCCTACTATCGACTCACATCCTCCAAGTACCGTCTTTTTTGGGGGCTAATAGGGCCGGCACGGCACATGGGCTCAAGCTATGGCGGATGAACCCTTTAGTTAAGAGTTCCGATATTTGAGTTTGAAGCTCCTGATGCGTTGCCGGGTGGAGCCTATAATGGGGCTGATTCAGGAGTGAGGAACCTGGGACGAGATCTATGGCGTGTTGGATGTCGCGTAGTCGCGGTAAGATGGGGGGTAACTCGGCCGGATACACATCTTTATATTCATCCAACAAGTGTTTTAAATCTTCTGGAAGCTCATCTAATTTATCACCATCTTCCTTTCTACTCAAGAGCACTAGCGCATAGATCACGCCATCTAGAAATGGGACGCGGGTGAACTCTTTTCTTCCTATTAAGTTCAAGGTTTTCTTCTCCACGGGTACGATGGTATCCTTGGACGGAATAGTCGGGTCCTTTGGTGGCGTTGGTTTAAAGGTAATAATCTTCCCCTTAAACTTAAACTCATAAGTATTAGCCCTACCGAAGTGAGTCACGTCGTGGTCATATAGCCAAGGCCGGCCAAGAAGGACGTGACATGCGTCCATGGGGATGACATCACACCACACTTGCTCGGAATAAGATTTGACGTTAAGGGGAACTAGACAACGCTTCGTGACAGGAAGAGAGGTCTTATTTACCCAAGCTACATGATAAGGTTGGGGGTGGGGTTCGGCAACTAAAGACATCCTAGCAACCGCGCACTCCGAAACGACGTTCATACAACTCCTACTATCGATGATAAGCTTACACAACTTCTCTCCGCTCTTAAATATCATCGAAAAGAGGGTCGTCCTATTCCAATCGTTTGGCGTTCGGGGAACCGTCAGGATACAACGCATAACCATGAGGTTATGTTCGTCCTCCAAATCACTCGGGACTCCCTCAACATCGGACCCCTCGTCGGCTTCATAAATTATTTCGGCCGGGTCGTTAGGAGCCTCCAATAAAGCTAAGGCCTTAGGCTTGGTGGGGCATTCGCTCGCATAATGCCCTTGCACTCCACAAGCGTAGCATGTGGCATTTGTTTTATTAACTCTCCCAATTGGCACTCGCTCCCCGGTTGGATTCTTAGAATTCCTAGCGGTGATGACTATCGAACTTGTGTCGGTAGCCCTAAACTTGCCTTTGTCTTTATACGTGGACTTCCCCTTTTGGAAATACCTTGCTTTAGACTTGAGAGTGATATTTTTCTCAATGTCCAAGGCCGCGTTGTACGTGGTGTGTATATCCGTATGCCCATATCGCAAAAGCTTGCGCTGAATATCCGGATCCAGCCCCTTCCGAAACCTCGAGAGGGTCACTTCGGGCATCTCCTTAACATCGCAACGTACTAACAGATCCTTAAGCGTACCCATGTAATCAGACACCACTGGCTCCCTTGCTTAAGAGAGGCTAAGTCATCAAACAGTTGTGTGCGGTAATACGTGGGGACATATTGATCCGACAACATAGCTTTCATAACCTGCCAACCAATTGGTGGCATACCATCAAGCGCTCCCATGCGTCTCTCCTCGTTGAGCCAAAATACCTTGGCCCGGTCTAGTAGTTTCAGCCTAGCGACTTGGACCTTTTGCCTATCGGTTAAGTTATGCCACTCGAAGTAGCACTCGATATCCATAATCCAATTCAGAAAGATTTGGGTCTGCCCCATGCCGTCGTAAGTAGGGGCTTCTATACGGATGGCTTTCGTGATGTTGAACTCTTGTGGAGCTCGATTATAATAGGGTGGACCACGTGGTGCAAGGTCATCGTAGTCCTCGTCAAATCGAGGAGGATAACGGGGCTGTTGGTGGTTCGGGGGGTGAGGGTTAATTGGTAGAGGGTTAGGAGGGGCGGGTGGAGTCGCTCTAGCAGTTGTAAGTTGAGCGATCATGTCCCTTACTCATCCATGCGACGCTCTTGATTCACGATGTGCGCATTAAACTCTTGTCGAAGAGCCTCGACGGGAGCCGGATCTTGACCCCCAAGCCGCTCGTCCGCCATATGGGAAGAAGAGGGAGCGTACTCGGTGCCGTGCCTTGTGCGCATGCAGATTTTTTTGTTCTATTTTTTTTTTGACTCTAAATTTGTCCTAAACACCCTGAAATTTTATGAGAAATAATTTTTTTGCCGCCTAACCGTTGGACGAAACTGAATTTTTTTTTTAATTTAATTCTACCTAAGGTGAAGAGAGTCTACCAAAATTTTTTTTTTTGGATTTTGAAGAAAAATTCAGATTTTAACCCGCTGTTGGCACACCACAAATAGAGACTTTGCTGAAATGTGAATTTACGAGAACTAAGCCTACCAAACTGAGAAGGATTGTGCCGATTTAGGAACCGGCACGAACCTCGCTTTGATACCAAATTGATGTAGGCTACCGGGGCGAAATGTCCGACACGTTCTAGCGACTAAATCTACCCCCACACGATCTAATTTGGAAACACCACACGCGAGCACAGCCCCAATTTAAATTAACGTTTATCGTCACACAACGACTTGAGGATCGCGAACCCTCTTAGGATCAAATAGTGACTAGAGGCCACTATCCTTTCCGGCAAAATGAACCCACACGGCTCGGTCGAGTGAAGTCGCACCAAGGAGATCCACCAAAGAAATGATTCGGAAAAGTGGTTGATCTCCCCCGACTAAAGAAAACCAAAGGTCACCACCCTTCTTCGAATGCGAGAAACTCGGAGAATCAAATAAGAAAACCAAATGGAAATACTTCGATGAATAAAATTTCAGATTTCACACCTAAACTTTCGCACAAGAAATATGCGGAGGATGTAGAAGAAGCACACAAGATAGAGAAGAGGAATCGTTACCCCAACTCGTAGATAGTTGCACGTGGAGAATCGCTCAACCACGGTTCTGCCGGAGTCACACCGGAAGAAGCTTGCACGTCCACCTTCAACGGAGTCACACCGCGAAGTTCCCACGCCGGGAGAGGGGGCCTGCACTTGGCCGAAGCTCTCAAGGAGGCGGACAAGGGAGGGGGGCGGCGGAAATGAGAAGGGATTTCTCAAAAAGCTGAACTCTTTTTTTTAGGGTTATTTTCTTCATCTCAAACCAAGGGAGTGGATGCCTTATATATGGCCCACTCTAAATAAAAGTTATACATAAAATATTGCAGAAATTAAAAGCATTTGGAGGCTAAATGCAGGCCACCAATTAAACAAAACATAGCATAAAATTGTTATTCGCAGCCCGGCAGTTTTTTTATGACAACAACGTCATTTGATGGCGTTATCTCGCGAGCGAAGATGGTAGCGGGAAGAGGTGCGGCGCCGCGCTCCCACGCCTTTATTTCGCCGTAGATCTTTGCTTTGTAATGGTGGCGTGTCATCCGTTAGCGCTTCAACCTCAACGGCCGCGGGTTGGAGAGGGTTGGCTCCGTCAGAGTAGAAGAATATAAATGCACCCACACACTCACTCTACAGAAATTAAACACACACACAAGTCCTACACAGATGAGTAGGTGGAAAATTAAAGCTTGTACTACTCAAATGAGTAGGAGAAAATAAATGCGCTCGATAGTAAATTAAAATACACTCACTCTGTAGAAATTAAAATGCACGCACACTGCAAGAAGTAAATCGCATACACATGACAGAAAACTAAACACACTCACTCACTCTACTGAAAATTAAAACACTGCGACATTTAACTCTTAACGAGTAGGCGGAAATAAATACGCACACGCACACACTCTACATGAATTGAAAAAAAGCTATGAAAATTAACTCATACACGCACGCACACGTACAAAAAAGACAAAAAATAGAGTGTTTTAAAAATTAAAATAACTGCATTTCTACCGCTAGAATGCGGTAGAAATGCATAAAAAGTGAAAATTAAAATTACCCGAGCAAAAGTTTTTGAAAATAAAGGAGAAATCAAAATACTCAAAAAATTAAAACGAAGACATTTCTACCGCTATAATGTAATAGAAATGCATAAAAAGAGGACAAAAAATAAAACGAGCAATAGTTTTAAACAAAAAACAAAGTGCACGAAAAAAATAAAATGATTACGTTTTCATTCTTATAACTTTATAGAAATGCATAAAAAGTGGAAATAAAACTAAAAGAGAACGAAAACTTTTACGATCCTAAACAGGCTAAGTTAAAGAAAATTAAAAACCACCTTTTAAAACATTTTTATAAACCAATAGGAATGAAAACAAAATAAAAATAATAAACTAAACCTAAACAAATACGGTGCATGATAATAATATTGCGATTACGACGGCTAGAAAACTGATAAATTTCTAAGTTAAACTACTTACCAAAGCTAAAGAAAAACATAAAAAGCACAAAAAGAGAACGAAAAATTACTTAAGAAAGGGCGCTTTGTCGGATTTTCATACAAGATAGAGGAGAAAAGAAACATTTCTATTAAGTAAAAAAAAAGGTTACAATGAAGCAAAATCAAATGCATAAAAATGGGGGGGGGGAGAGAAATTCCCTTCCGTTGCATAAACAGCCCCCAATAACAGCCCTAACCTAAGCAAAGTGGTGCAAAAAGGAGAACAACAGCTCTTACAGAACGGAAGTATTTATAGGCAAAAACATGAAGTACATGCCCTCCGACACGGGCATGTCGGGGTGGCATGTCACTACTATTCATGAGCTGATCGGTGATTTGAATGCAAAATTGACTTCACGGCTGAAAATGTGGAGGTCACGCCCTATGTCATGGGCGTGTACTCGGGCGTGTCAGGGAGGTGGATCTGGACGCGGGTCGCGTCGAAAAGTCGCCGTCGTGGTCTTCTCGGTACAGTTGGAGGAGTCACGCCCAAGGTCACGTGCGTGGCGCTGGGCGTGGTGGGTCGGTCAACAATCGTTGAGCGCAATTTCGTCAAGCGGGAGTGACATGGGCCAATGTCAGGGGGCATGTCCAATGACACGGGCGTGTCATTGGGCGTGTCACACTTTTTCTTCAAAAAATAGCTAATTTCCAGTGGAATGAAGTATCACACCCATCTCACGGGAGTGACCCAAACTACATGGGCGTGTACTAGCAATTTTTGACAAATTTCTGAAAATTTCTGAGAAATAAAATAGCCTAAGTTAGCAAAATATATACAATAAAAGGAGCAATTTATTAAACAAAATTAAGTAAAATAATGAAAATAAATGAAAATGTCGTAATTAATGTACATAAAATACGTATATTTACAACTTATCATTCCCCAACGTTCCCGGGTCTTCAAGACGACAGTTCTGTGCATGACACGCCCCCAAGTAACGGGCGTGAACAACGGGTGTGACCTGGAAGAGAAAAAGCTATAAATTCCAAACAAGTCCAGAAGCTCAGTAGGAAGATTTGGAGGCAACTAGGAGTATATTTTAGGCAGATTTAGTAGCTACCTTTCAGTTTTATTGCATTTCCTTTTTGTACTTTTCCTTTTCATAGCTTAGTTTACTTTTCGTAATTTAATTCAAGCACATCTATTTTCCTATCATGTCTCTCTTTTTATGTAACTTTTATATCATGTTAAGTAGCGAATTTTATTAGCACTTGATCGTGATGATCTTTGAATAAAATAATCTCTTTTTTGTCAAACTCTATTATTCATCACGTTTTGATCTACCTTTGATTTTATTGTATCGAATTCGTATTTCATGAATATGTTTTTGACTATAGGTATGTATCCTAAATTTACCAAGAGGTTGTGGATACGTGTAGATCACTCAAGGATAGAAGGAATTGAATGCACTCTTTGAGAGAGGACGACATGAATCTTCTGGATTAGAGTCAAATACAATAGTGGGGTTCACCGCATAAAGCAATCTTAGGGGTTTCGACTGGCTGAGAGGTCTTAATCAATCAACTTAAGTTTAGTCGAGAGCGTATTCTCGAGAGAGGCGCTTTTGTATCTTGTGAACCTCCACGGTCGAAGTAGGTAATTTAGAAGTTTGTTTGTCAGGAAAATTTTATTTTAATTCAATGTGAGTCTAGATCAAGTGCTTGCATTTTATTTCATTTTCCTTTTATAGTTTAATTTCACCCTTTTTATTAACCGATAAAATAATATTAATTTGTGTGAGTAGCAGTAGTCAATAAGCCCCGAGTCTAATACGATAATTTTCTATACTATTTTTCGATTGATACACTTGTCTATTTTGGGATATTAGTTCAGAATGATTTTTAAAACTATAAAATCCTAATCAAGTTGTTGGGTACATTGGAAAATGTGTACCAGATTTGGAGAAGCCTTACCTAACTCAATGATATTAATCAATGTGTATTTGATGTTGTGTTGAGTTTCAATATGCAGGTTAAGGAAATGTAGAAAAAGTTTCGAAGTACAAGTGTTGACACCTGAGAAGAACTATGTCAACACTTGGGAAAAGCTGTGTCGACACCAGAAGCTAGATTGTGTCGACACACAGGACTTGTGTCGACACACAGAAAATATGTCGACAACAACTGTGTCGACACACAGGACTTGTGTCGACACATTCTAGAATTTTGTCGACAATAATTGTGTCAACACACAGGACTTGTGTCGACACACTCCAAAATTCTATTGTCCTCAACTTGGTCGAGTCTAGGAGTTATTATGTCGACACACAGGACTTGTGTCGACAAATTCCACAGAAGCTGTGTCAAGAAGAAAAAGAAGAGTTATCTCGACATTATGTGAGCTTTGTCGACATCACCAAGGATTGTGTCGACACATGATCTATTTGTGTCAACACATGATCTATTTGTGTCAACACATTTGAAGTATTGTCTTGACACTTTGCTGCTGAGTTGAAGTTCAATGAAGGATCAAGTATCAGGACTGAAGACTTGACAGCTATCATAACTGACAATACGGTTGCATCTGTCAAAGCTGTCAGAAGGCCGTTAGGAACCTGATCAGCCAGAAACCTTGGATGGGGTCTATATAAAGACCTATTCTATCAACAAATGATTGATGAATAAGAAAAGACAACAAAAAACTAAGAAGAAGAAAAGTCTTCATCCAGAAATCAACAAGTCTCTAACGGCAGATCCTGAACAAGTCTGCAAGAAGAATTCAGAGCCACATCTGAAAAGAATAAGGAAGTTGGATTGAAGATCATCTCCAATTTCAAAAGAAGATCAACGTTACTTTGTTCAAATTCAAGAAGATTTGAAAAAGCTAAGACAAGTTGGATCTAAAGCAGTTAGATCTATCAAGAACTGACCAAGAAACCTTCAACCCTTTATCTCTCTACCTGGTTGAAGATTCTATTTACTTTTTAATCAATCTCTCTGTATGATCTTTTATAGATCTGAGTGTAGGAGAGTTATCTCTCTGAGTTGTAAGCCTAAATTTATAAAGGCTGATATAGGGATGAGTGCCTAAGGTAGGGGAATCATTTCTCTGAGTTGTAAGCCTAAATTTAAAAAGGCTGAGGTAGGGTTGAGTGCCTGAGGTAGGGGAATCATTTCTCTGAGTTGTTGACATGAGAAAAGGCTGAGGTAGGGCTTAATTGTCTGAGTTGTAGGAGTGTGGACTCACTCTGAGGTAGGGTTCTCTGGAAGAATCTGAGTTGTAGGACTTGCTGAAGTCTGAGCTATAGGGACCTTTCAAGGTTCTGAGTTGTAAGATCTGAGGATCTGAGAAGAAAGAAGGGAGTTAGGCCGAATCTAGTACACTGCTAGATAGGCGAAGGAGGAAAGTGGATGTACCCATCACTTGGGGAACCACTATAAAACTGTATGTCTTCTGTGTTGCTATTTTGTTTAAATCTGTGCTGTGAGTTGTACTGTGGTAGATTAATTGCTAGCAACATATACTGCCTGCCTTAAATAAAAAGAATTGAACCTATTCACCACCACCCCTCTAGGTGTTTAAGGTACCTTGAAACCAATTCTTTCAAGTGGTATCAGAGCCAGGTTGCTCAAGATTTGACCTAACAGTCTGAGTTGATCTATAAGGCAGTTATCATTTAGACAGTATGGGTTCAGCTGAGAATCAGAAGGAATTTGGATCAATGAAACTTCCTATCTGTAGGAAAGAAAATTTCGGCATATGGAAAGAAAGGGTCAGATTGTTCATGGAAGCATCTGATCCAAGAATTTATATCATAGTGCTAGAAGGGCAATTTATTCCTATGAACATATCAGTTCTTGATGCTAATCTCAAGAATCCTAAAAGTTATTCAGAAATGTCTAAGGAAGAGGTCATCCTAGCTCCCTTAGATAAGAGGGCACAGAACATAATTGTGAGTGCTATAGATGACTCAACATTCCAAAATCTGGTCCATTATAAAACCTCGAAGGAGATATGGGACACCTTGATTGTCTACATGGAGGGGACAGAAGAAGTGAGAGAGGATAGGAAGTCTATGTTAAATCAAGAGTATGAAAGCTTTAGACAAGCTAAGATAGATAACATAGCTGAGTGCTATAAGAAATTCTTCAAAATTGTTAATGAGCTAATGACCAATGGAAGAGTCTTTAGCACTTATGAATTAAATGACAAGTTTCTCAGATCCCTAACCAAGGATTGAGATACTAAAATATGTGCGATCAGAGAGGTGGCCAAGCTTGCAGATACATCTTCACCAACCTTATTTGGAAAACTATTATCCTATGAGATGCAGCTCACTGCTCGAAAGGAGGAGGAGAAAAGCAATAAGTCTGAATACAGAGAGAAGTCAGTTGCCTTTAAGGCTGAAGCTACAAGAAAGGGCAGGAGAAAGTCACCTTCTCCTCCCAAGAAAATGGCTGAAGTTGAATCTAAAAATTCTGACATCAACACTTCAGACAGTCATAAATCTGATGAAGACTTTGCTGCTTTCACAAGGCAGTTTCAAAGGTTCATGAAGAAGAAGAAATGGAGAACAAAGACATCTTCATCCTTCTCCAAGTATGACTATTATAAGAAGAGGAAAACATATAAGGATGACAGGTATGTCTTTAATACCAGTAAACAAACTTCTTCTAAAATTGTTTGTTATTGTTGCAACAGGCCAGGACATGTCATAGCTGATTGTCCTAATAAAAGAAAGAAATCTAAAGATAAAAAGAGGCAACAAAATAAGGGCAATAAGTAGAGAACCTTTGTTGCAAAGAATCAAAAGAGTTGGACTGACTCATCATCATCAGAATCCGGAGAAGAGACTGAAGCTGAAGCTGAATCTTATTTAGGATTGTTCACTACTGAAGAGGATTCAGTAGAATCTGAGTTCTTGCAATGGCTGGACTCAATAAATGAGGTTGAAGATCATTATTTCAAAGGGCTGATGGCTTTGACTATCTTCTTCTCCTTGCTGGTGCAGGTGAGAATGGCACAAACTATCTTGTTGTTGAAGATGTTGATTCCAACAGCTAACTTGCTCTCTAGTTTGTGGACTTGAGCTTCCAGTTCTTCAACTCCACAACAATGGCGGAGAAGAAGAACTAACTTTTTCCTTTTCCCTTCACTCAAAAGTCTCCTTTCCTCTATATGTCTCTTTTCTTTTATTGATTGTTGACCCAACGTCTCTTTAGCAGTAGGACACACATAATTAATGGCCTGCGACAACTTGCTTTAATGCCAACGACCGTAAAATAGGTCTGCGGAACCATTTGTCGTGTACTGTAGCCATCCCGACACTAATTTGAATTTTGTTGACTTGTTGACTTGCTGACGTCATCAGCTGTGGACTTAGCCAAAAATCAAACATTATTAGCATAGTCGTTGAGTGAGTAAGCATCACTCAACGCCAAAACACTTAGACAGATTTTGTCTCATGACATTGAGTGAGTAACCTTCACTCAATGCCAAACTACTTAGAATATAAAACTATTTCTAGGCGTTTAGTGAATCAGCTTCACTCAACGCCAATCTTGCTTATTCAGTTATCTATTGCTTGGCATTGAGTGTGTAAGCATCACTCAATGTCAAACCCCTTAGATAAAATTTTGTCTTCACTAGGCGTCGACATCGATGAATGAGCAACCTCCACTCAACGCTTTTTGCCTTAACCATTTTTTCTTAACTTGTCTCAGTGCTTTCTTCTTCTCAGCTGAGACAAACACTTATCTCAGCGGTTATGCTGAGACCAACTCTTATCTCAGTGTTTTTGCTGAGACCAACTCCTGTCTCCGCAGTTTTGCTGAGACCAACTCCTGTCTCAGCGGTTTTGTTGAGACCAATATTTCTCTCAGCGCTTTTACATTGATCTTCTCAGTTGTCTCAGCGCTTTCTTCTCAACTATCTCAGTTGTCTCAGCGCTTTTGTGTCTTAGCTGCGTTCGACGATCTGTGGGATAATCTCGACGAACTCTGATCCTCTCAGCAATCTCAACGCTTTTTGCCTTAGATAATTTTTTTGGCTTTAGCTCGATAAATGTTGAGCTGAGCTCGATGATGTACAAGCTGAGCTTGACGAACTGCAAACTGAGCTCGATAAACTTCAAGCTGAGCTCGACGAACTCATCCCAAGGAAAGTTGAGTTGAGCTCGACGAATGCGGAACTCAGTTCATTGAATTCTCTGAACTGAGTTCGATGAATTTTGAACTTAGATCGATGAATTTTGAAGTTTTACTGAGTTCAACTCACAGCCTTTTTGTTGTGATCTTAGCTCGACAGATGGTGAGCTCAGCTTGACGATCTTTGAACACAGTTTGATGATTTCTCTGAACTGAGTTTGACGAACTCAGAGTCTCAAACTCTGATCTTAGCTCGAGGAACTCTGAACGAGTTTGATGAATTCTTGAACTGAGTTCTACTCACAGCCTTTTGTTGTATGGAATTGAGTGTGTCTTCATCACTCAATGTCGGTGGACTTAGATAGATTTCTGTCAGCCCACAACATAGGTAACAGTTTACTTGTCTTGTCCACTTAGGCTACTTCTTGCCTTTCCAGCATCTTCACTCTGTGATCACTTATCACATCACTTAGACCACCTGTCTAGACTTATTCCATGGAACATCCTGCACATGTCACATCACTTAGACCACCTATCTAGACTTGTTCCATGGAGCATCCTGCATATGATGAGCTTAATCAACATCAAATAAAACTATGCTCTTAGTGTTGATGGAGATGCCTCCTCAAATCCAATCTAGGGAACATTGTGGGCAATGGACCCAACAATCTCCCCCTTTTTGAAGAAGGCAGAACACCCAGTAATACTAAGAGGCATTACCAAAATAGGCAGAATAATATCATGCAGCTGTAGATTATGATTTGCTACACCTGCTAGCTTATGCAACATTCATTCAATGTGCATCCTCATACTACTTGAGCAATTTATCAAGTAATATGAACTCTCCTTTACACCTCTTAATATTTAAATGTGGTTCACCACTAGAAGCACTTGCCCTCAATGTATGTACTGACACAATCATGACTCAACATATGATCAGTCATTGCATTTCTCATTCTACTAGAATCTTTTCCAGTAATATGAACCTACTCAACATGACCTTGTCATGTCAAATGTTGCTTCTATATCTCCCTTATATGTATTGTCACACATATCTCCCCCTTTCTGTCTTCTTCAAGAGGCATATATATTGAGGGAGTAGAAAATATCATGGGAGAGATTATTTTTTGATCCTACACAAAGTCCTATATTGATACTGTTAAGGAAATCAACCTAGTGATTAGTCTACTTGATTAGGAGTCATACCTTCTGTGTTGATACATTGATACAACACAACACTACAACATTTAATTTTGCTGCACACATAGTTCCACTTGCTGATGTTATATCTACAGAATCAGGATCCACCTGTGGTGATATCATTGATAAACTACATCACTGCAGCCCCCTTGGCACTTGAGTGACCCAAGGATCCACTTGAATTGGCTGCTAGCTATTCCTCTTCTCATAATCTCCCCCTTGGTTTGTGCCTTGTTCTTAAGACAAACTAATCAGCTGTTGTGATAGCTGTTCTACTGCAACAGCTGTCTGCTCCTTCCCAATAGGAGGTTGATCCTGTTTTAGCAACTGCTGGACATGCTCCCACTTTATAGGGTGCTGATCTTGCTCCCCCTCAACAGGAGCATCCTTGTCATTCCCTCTACTGGACACTTGAATCCATCTAAGTCTTGATACCACTTAATGGTCTTTATAGCCTTGATGTCACATCAAGAACTTATCCACCTGCAAGAGAAATGAATCTTGCAACACAAGTATGACATGGAGCAACTAAAGCTATACCAAGTTCAACATACCCAATCTTAATCTAGATGGTGTTGAATCTTGACTTCATCTAGTGACATGATAAACATGTCAGCCACATGTCAGTTATGACAAACTCAGAATTGAGTTCTTCTTTATGCTCCCTCACTTATTGAACCTTAATCTACATATGCATAGTCCTGTTATGACAGACAGGATTTCTAGCAACTTAGATTATACTAGTAGAATATCACTAAAAATAAGGATTCTACTTATCTGGAGGTTATGTTTCTGAAGCAGTGGCTGGATTCTCATCAGCTAATCACAGCAGCTCCCTTGCACCATGATCACTACTTGATCAAACCCTTCTGGGTTTTTGAATAGGGAGGGAGGGGCTGGTATGCTGTGATTCTCTTCTCCCCCTAGCTGATTGCAAATGATACTATTGGTGCAGCTGTCATCTTTCACTTCTTCCAGCAGGAGCCATCACTTGGGTAGTTTCCCCCTCATCTTCTGCAATGTCCATGGGGGCAAGCTGATCCTCAGCAGTAATGCTGATCTATTCTGTGTTGGGGAACTTTGGTTAAGATTCAGGCTTGTCCGGTAACCTTGAGTGAACATGCTCCCCATCAGCATTTGCACAAATCCTATTCATAAAGCCCACTAACTTTGACACCTTATCCTTCTATTAGTATAACTTCCTTGTTCCAGTCCAAGTTATGGAACATCTTCTGTCCAAGTGTCACATGAGGGATGGGCACTAAGACTAACCTGCAGAATCGAATTACCTTACCTTAGGACCCCAATAAAGATTGAGAACTAGGTTCCTGTTAGCCTGAAATCTGACTTACCTACCTGCAGAATTGTGCCAGTAATATAGGGCAAAATGCCCCACCTTACCACAACACCAACACTCATGAATATTATATCTTCTTTTATGAACAGGTCTTGCAATGTGGTTAACTACTGACAAAATAGAAGGAAGATGAGTAACAACTTTCTTCAGGTTCATTTCAGCAAGGATCTGACTGAAGGTCCTTCTTCTAGTAGGCTTCCTTTGCTTGACCTAAGTGGTATTTACAGTTGTTTTCTTTGCAGATGACATGATGTTTATATCATCAGAACTAGCCAAGTTAGGCTTACTAGTAGACTGACCCTTGGTCTGAGTCCTTGCTAGATGGGCTTGAGTGAAAGCCACTGCCTTTCCCTTTTGAGTTGGGGCTGAGGCACCAAATATAAATGGTCCAGCATGGGCCATTTGTACTTTTTTCATGGAGAGCCATAAAGGCATTCATTCCCCTATGTTGGGTATTGCATCCACAATAACATAGATTTATATGAAGTCACCCTTGAACTAAGATGAACTACATTTGTATTTGATGCAATTTTTAGTTGAGAGTTTGCAGGATACAATTGCCAAGTGTAGACCAATGTCAGTCTACAATGAGTCACCAAACACATGACCATACAATGTAATTTCTCATTGTGTGATCCATGGTGTTGACTCATGTGTAGCATCTCTATTGGGACACACTTCTTTTTCAAGCACTCAAGGCATATGAGAAAAGTTGGCAGCTGTATATCTTGAAGAAATCATGTTTACTCTTTTTCAGAAAAATACTCTAAGTCTTTTTCTCGAGTAAGAAAGTTTGTACTCGAGTAGAACTTAAGTCTATTCTCGAGTAATACTTATCATGTACTCGAGTTGCAGAAGCAGTTTTTGAGAAAGCTTTGTGTTGTTCCCGAGAAAGCCATTTGTTCTCCAGTACTGCATGACTTTCCTTCTCGAGTTACTTCAGTTCCAGTCATGATATTTTTCTAAGTCTTTTTCTTGAGAAGCACTTTACTTTTCTCGAGAAGCAATCTATTTTTCTGGAGAAGCTCAGTATTATTTTTCGAGAATCATAAGTCATTTCTCGAGTAACAAATTCTTTTCTCGAGTAACAGAATGTTTTCTCGAGAACAGAAGTTCATTTTTCTCGAGTTACTTCTTTTCTAGACAGAATATTTTTCTAAGTCCTTTTCTCGAGATGCCAAGGGTTTTTCTCGAGTAGGCAATGTTTAGTTCTCAAGAAGCAGGAAATATTTCTCGAGACATAGAATGTTTTCTCGAGAGCCAGATATTTATTCTCAAGATACTTCTTTGTTCTTGAGTACCAGAATGATTGTTCTCGAGAACAAAACTCTATTCTTCTCGAGTACTTTCCTTCTTTCTCGAGATTGCTGATTTCCACCTCCACATTTGTGACTAAGTATTTTTCTCGAGATCATCATCATTCTTTTTGAGAATCAGAAGACCTTTTCTCGAGTACTATCATTCTTTTCGAGAAATGATGTACCGTTTTCTGAAGTTCTTCTAGGTTTCGACAGAAGGGATTTCAAATGTAATTAGCACGTGATTGGTCCATGCGTCAAGCATTTATTATGATTCTAACCGTTAGGCTATTCCTATAAAAGGTCTTATCATAATTGAGCAACCCTAAGATGAAAACCTAAGCACTCTGAATCAAAAATTCTCTTTCCAAAATTGGAAGTCGTCGCTACTCATCATCTTCATCGCTGATCTGCTTTCGATCCAGAGATGCAGAGCAAGTGATTCAATAGATCAAGATCTTCTACATTGACAGATTATTTTCTTGATCGTGCTGAGTCCAGAATTTTCAGATCCAGAGATTTTGTCGTGTCTTATTCAAACTATTTCTGACAGCGCTTCAAGTTCAAGGAAGAAGAATGGCTGAAGTTTTCAGATATGAGATTATACTGTTTATATTTCTTTATATTTCATTTTACTCTTGTAGGAGATTGTTCTCTGAGTGTAGGAACTTTGTTCTCCGAGTTATTTGTAGTAAGTTTCTCTTCTAAGTGTAGATCTTATTTTGAGTGATCGAGTTGTAGGAACTTTGTTCCTAGTGGTAGGATTGTTTTCAATCCGAGAATAGTGGAGTAGCCGAGTCTAGTGCATTGCTAGATCAGTGAGGTGAAAGTGGATATACCCAAGATTGGGAAACCACTATAACTCTTGGTGTCGTCTGTGAATGCTTGCTTATTTTTCTGTGCATCGCTCGTTCAATTTTTATTTCGTAAAAAGACTCAAAACTCACCTATTCACCCCCCTCCAGGTGATTTAGGTTGACAACTTAAACATTTTTCAATTGGTATCAGAGTCAGGTTGTTCATCAAAAGGCTAACACCTTGAATAGATATGCCCCTAGTTGTCTTTGAGTGATACAAGCATTGACAAAGCCAAGGATTTTGCTAAGCTTCCTTTGTGCACAAAGACCAACTTTCCCATGTGGAAAGAACGAATTAAATTTTTCATGGAAACTATGGATCCAAGGATCTTTATGATTGTTTAAGAAGGACCCTTTGTTCCCATGACCGTCTCCACTATTGATCCCACCAAGAAAGTTCCAAATAAGTTGATGGATCTTGATAAGGATGAGATTGCACTTGTCAACTTAAACAAGAAATTCAAAAATGTCATCGCAAGTGCAGTCGATGATTCTATGCTACAGAACCTGATTCACTGCCAATCTGGCAAGAAAATGTGGCAGTCTCTCATCATCTTGATGGAAGGTACTGAAGAGGTTAGGGATGACATAAGATCCCTCCTGAATCAAAAGTATGAAGCGTTTAGACAATGTCCCGAGGATTCAATTGCAAATACCTTTGAAAGTATCTTCAAGATTGTCAATGACCTAAGAGTATATGGTCGGGTCTTCACCAATGGAGAATTGAATGATAGATTTCTGAGGTCCCTAACTAAGGAATGAGACAAAAAAGTCTGTGCAATTCGGGAGTTTGGCAAGCTGGTAGAGACTGACCGTCAAAATCTCTTCAAAAAGCTTATGTCATATGAGCTGCAAATCAATTCAAGAAAAGCTGAAAAAGAGAAGAGATGGTCTTCATTCAAGGAAAAGTCTATCGCATTGAAGGCAGATAGCTCAAGGAAATTAAAAGCTGCATCACCTGCTCCTACACAGGAAGAAAGTGAAGAAGAAGCTTCAGAGCCAAGTACCTCGAACTCAGAGCTATCTGAGGGAGAGTTTTCTCTTCTTTCAAGGCAGTTTAAGAAATTCTTGAACAAGAAGAAATAGTGGAGAGGCAAAGATGGCTCGTTCAGAAATTCTTCTAACATTGTTTGTTATTGTTACAACAAGACATGACACGTCATTGTTGATTTCCCTCACAAGAAGAAGAAGGGTGGAAAAAGAGAGGAGAAGAATTCTTCTTACAACAAGAAGAGAACTGAATGAAGCCTAGTTGCCAAGAAGGGCAAGACTCTCAGTGACTCTAACTCATCTGAGTCAAGTGAAGAAGAGGAAGCCTACTTTGGGCTAATAACACAAACAGTTGAGGAAGAAGAACCCAGTACACTGGGAAGGTAAACTCTCATACTCCTCTCTCTGAATCAGATGCTTCTGACCATGACAATGAGGACTGCTCTTCTGACGATGAGTCTTAACTCATAGCTCAATATAAAGTGTACAACCCTGTATTCGCAGAGTGGCGTCCCCTCGGCAGGTGCGAGACCAACTTTTTTATTTTTAAGCTTTTGAAGTGGTTTGTACTCTTGGTGGCCAAATTAGGCCTACCCGTTGGAATATACTAGTAGGGGGAGGAAAAATCTGCCTCCCTCCGTGACCCCTTTTTGGGGGGCGGGTGCGACAAGTTGGCTAACACCGGCCCCGGACTAAAAGGTGCGAGGTGGGAGCAGCGGGACTAGCCGGAGGCTGGGGTCTCGCCCCTGCTCCGCGGCCTGGCGTGGCGAGACCGGACGGAGATCGGGGACTCGACCCTACTCCACGGTCTGGCGGGGCAAGACAGGCCAGATACTAGGGTCTCACCCTTGCCCCGCGGCCTGGCGTGGCGAGACCGGCCGGGGGTCTGGTGTCTCGCACCAGCCCCGCGGCCTAGCGGGGCGAGACCGGTCGGAGGCCGGGGTATCGCCCCTGCCCCACGACCTAGTGAGGTACCGGCCGGGGGGGGGGGGGGGGTCCAGGGACTCACCCCTGCCCCGCGGCCTTGCAGGGCGAGACCGGCCGGGGCCGGGGTCTCGCCCCTGCACCGCGGACTGGCGGGGCAAGACAGGCCAAAGGCCGGGGTCTCGCCCCTGCCCCGCGGCCTGGCGGGGCGAGACTGGCCGGGGTTGGGGTCTCGCCCCTGCCCCACGGCCTGGCGGGGCGAGACCGGATGGAGGACGGGGACTCGCCCCTGCCCCACGGACTGGCGGGGCGAGACCAGTAGGGGGTCAGGGTCTCACCCCTGTCCCGCGTCCTGGAGGATTGAGACTGGCCGGGGGATGGGGTCTCTCCCTTGCCCCGCAGCCTAGCGTGGCAAGACCGGCAGGGGCCGGGGTCTCGCCCCTGCCTCGCGGTCAGGCAGGGCGAGAATGACCGGAGGCCGGGGTCTCGTCCCTGCCCCTGCTCCCCAATTCTTCGGGATTTGCCCGCTCGCTCGGCCCCAGGGTGGAGGTGGAGTGGGGTGGTTTAACCCCCACTCACCTCAGCTGTCCAGGGAAGGTGAGGCGGATGGTTTAGCCTCCTTTTCCCGCATACCTCTTTTGGCCGTTTTTTTACCGTTATACCTGTAACATCCTATTTCCAAGTAGACCCCTACGAGTGGTTTTGGCCATGACTAGGTCATGACAAAACCATAGGAAGCCAGAAATGGGCCAAGAGCTAGAAGGCCAAGGTGAGGATCACCATGTTCTGCCTATGCCACAACCTCATCACCAAACCTAGGGTTTGACCTTAGTGCTTCACCATGACTCCATGACCCCACCACAACCTCACTAACCCATTAGAGGGTCCTAGAGCCTTAAGGGTCCATTGGATTCAACCCCAGATGGCCAATTTGACATAGGACCACCATAGGCCTAAATAGGGCAAGGTGCCCTAATTAAGGGCTGTTGACCTATAATGTGCCCAACTAACCCTACCAAGGACTTCCTAGACATAACGTGGGGTCAATGGGTATCTTAGGAACCAAGAAGGGCGGTCCATAGGGTTAAGTTGACCAAAGTCAACTCTAACCCTTAATTGGTCAACCTACCCTAAATGGGTCAAACTAACCTGCATAAGGGCCAATTGAAGTTCCCTTATCCAAGTGGACCCCACACATACCTTCATAACCCAAGTAAGAGGCCAATGGGTCCCCAAGGACCCAAAGGGGCCAACCAAAAAGGGTAAGTTGACCAAAGTCAACTCTAGCCCTAAAGTGGTCAAGTGCCCTGCCTTAGGGTCAAGTGACCTGCAAAGGGCCAAGACAAACCAACCTAGGCCTTAGGGGAGGCTAATGGGCCACCAAGGACCCATTAGGGACAACCTCAAAGACCAAATTGACCTAGGTCAACCCTAGCCTAGGTTTGGGTCAACCTAGCCCAAATGGGCTAACTCAAGCTCAAGCCCAACTCACTTGGGCTAACCATGTTTTGGTGGATGAAATAAACATGTGGGATGCCTTAGGGTTAGGTAGGAGTCAATTCAGCTTAGTATGAAGGAGAGAGAAAAATCCACCTAAGGGAAGAGAGAGAAAGTGAAAGAGATAATGGAGGAAGACTTTGGGCTCCTCCTTCTCCTTCCCCAACCTCTCATTCATTTCTTTAAGACCAGGAATGCATCCAAAATCCAACCAGCTACTCCTTGACTGGCAGGAGCCAGCTTTCCCCCCTACCTACCATGGCCGCCATTGTTGACTAAGGCCAATAAAGCCAAAGCTCCCTACAGCCACCTAACACCCCTTCTCTTCATCTTAAAACCTTCACTGGACTCCAAGGAGTCAGTCCCACCATTTACCTAAAGGAGCAAAGCAGTTTCATAGTGTTGTTGCAGAAATCCGACCACCACCACCACCAAAATGGTTTCCCGGCGATCGGCAAGGCTACAGCCGCCCAGCAAGGTCCTCCTCCACTCCTTCTCTCATGTATAGATCATAGCAATCACTAGGTCCAAGGTTCGGGCTCAACTGAGCCCGATCCAATTCGAGATTTCCATGGATTTTGGCCGAAAATTCTCTTGCTAGAACCGCCGGAATAGGGCTCTCTGGCGGCTGTGGCGCCGTTTGGCGACGGCCACCACCTCAACGGAGGTGGTGGTGGAGGTGGCCGGCCGGGAAGGTGGCCGGATTGCCGGCAGTGGCGTTTGGAAGGAGCTCTATGCAGGACGAATCACAGTCGTCGGCTGGAGCTAGAAGACGGTAGGATTGCATCTATATTGCGTCAAGATGTGTGCGGGAAATGATTCTAAACTATAAGAATTCAAATTCTGATTATTTAATTTTTGTCACACTACTTCTATTTAATGTTTTTAAATTGTAAAAATACTTAGGCCCATCTGCTGAAAAAGTCACCAACATGAACTCTGTATCCCTTAGTGTCTACTTTAATTCAAAATTGATTTGAACCCCTTTTTACCTCTGGTTGGAATGGGGCACCCATTTTGGTGGAGCTTACACCTAGGGCTAGGCAGAAATTAAATTGAGTTCCCCCACTTCATCTTTGTCTCAAATGATTTGAAATTTTTGTAGAGAGTCGCACTAGACCATATCTGTAAGACCCCCCCTCCCCGGATCCCAAAACACGGCACGAAGGGGGAGTCTTATGCCCGGAACAGCCGCCTTACGGTAGCATTAGCACACGGGCTAACCTGTACCACAAGACGCCTATTTCGCCGGCTACAACAATATCAATAAATCATGCCAACCCAACCAAAATAAATAAGCAAAAGAAGTCAAATCCACACTAAGTTATAATGTCCAAATACATCAATAAAGAGAAGCTAAAACATGCTTCTACCATATATCAGAGTACAGCTAAACATTGCCCAAACGGGCTACATCAGAGTAATCAAAACTAACATCGGTAACAGACGGTATCGACGGCACCGTCACATCAGGCCCTGTCGTCCTGGCCTGGCTGTCCTGCGGCGTAGTCTGCGGCTGCTCTACCTGCGGCGTGACCTCCTAAAAAGGAAGACGTAGCAACCGTTAGTCGAAACGACTAAGTGGTTTCACATCCGCTCCCCCGGCGACTCCTCGGCACCGGGCGGAGAAAAGAAACAAGAGTATAGTATATAACAAGTAAGCAAGTAAAGGAGGTACAAGCAAGTAGCAGTAGTGTAAGAGTAACAACATCATAATCAGCATTTATGTAAAAGCTACACTAAATTAGCAAGTATAAGTAACAGCAGGAAAGTAACTTAACTTATAAGAATGCTCATACAAACTTATAAGTTAAGGATCGGGTTACATAAAGTAACTCATCGTATAAGAGTGCCCATACAAACTTATACAATGAGGATCTTGTTGTGCAATGTTATGAAATGCTATGAATGCTATGCAATGACTCACCCATGCACACCCATGCAATTGCTATGTCGACACAGACTATAGTTCCCACTTTTCGAGCAGGTAGCTAACCTCTCAGGCATCAGCCGCCGTGGCCAGGCGGTGACAGTAGAACGGACACTTCTACTACTAGGCGGGTATCACACTACTTCACCTAGGCCTCCGTACGCCTCAACGCTAAGAACACAACAGCGGAGCCCATGCGTACTATGGCCCAGCGGGGTCTTGGGTAGATGTGCACCAAGAACACAGCCCGAACTGGCCTTGCGTGACCCGGAAGGGGCCTCGGAAGAAAGCACGAGGACACAGCCCAACCGTTCACATGGCCGGAGGGGCCTCAGGACGTGAACACCGAGGACACAGCCCAAACCGACCAAGTCTAACTGCCAACTCCCGTCGGTGTGACGACTGGCGAGCCCGTAGACCTGCCACACTATCCTTAACCCAGGATTACGACACCGCGTGTTGACTCACACCACATGCACATACCACATCAACGTATCATGGAAGGGGCCTCGGAAGTAAACACGAGGACACAGCCCAACCATCCATCCACACCTTAACTCTACACAACCAAAACAAGTGACGGTCAACACCGCACTTACATCCCTTCACAATACTACCCGTAGGGAGACGACTCTCTAAGTATTGGACTACAAGATTCATTTCACTAATCAAACATGTCCATAATCATAATCTATTCATCTATATGACTTTCCAAATGATGACAATGTAATATAAACATGATGCGCATATAAAATCTATCTCATTTTCATTTGATAATGTCATAATTTAAACATGAAGTGCACAATACCAATCTTTCAATTCCTACCAATTCGATTCGTATAAATAAGATTATTTCACAGTTTGATAATATGAAATCTGATTAATAAGCAACTTCAATCATGCAACAATTGATTAATCATAAGGGTTCATCCAAGGCAAGTATCATGCATTATTACTTCCACCGAATCAAACTTCATCTTTCATTAAGCCCAGAATTTAGGCGCAGGTTGAATCTGGACAGCAAATTCGACCGGAGATTCCCGAGGCTACAGGAATCCGGTGAAGTCATATAACCCCTCGAGGGAAAGGTATTTCCCTGGACTACATCTTTCATATTCAGAGCTCAACCCAGATTTGACATTATCCTATTTGAAATCGGACTTGAAGTCCGCTGCGTACAGAACACAGTTTCTGCATATAGGATTTATTGAACATTTTCGTTTAGACTTTCCCGTGGCTACAGACTTCGCCAGAAGTCGTGCAACCATTCGTTGGAAAGGTATTTTCATGTGCTTCAACTTTCGTGTTAAGCCGAAAGCCCAGATCTGGCCATAGCATACTTAAAAATGGCCACGAAGTTTGCTGCGCGCAGAATACAGATTCTGCACGCATCTTAAGGCGGGATGAACGGCATCGGTTCATCTTCCTCCTCAAGGCGATTCTTCCCAAATCATTCCAGAAAACCTCCTCCCTTATTCACCCTCAAGAGGCCAAAACCCTTCACGAAACCATCCCTTATCATCACATTGAAGAAGGGCGTGGTTGAAGAGATCTAAAACCTAAGACACAAGTCTTAGCATGACCTTTCCTAGAAAACTCCTCCTTACCATCAAGACTCTCTTGAGTCGATGTCTCTCCTAGGAAAATAACTATAGATCTAGCACCAAGGGAGAGGGTAGGAAACTCACATTGGCTCCAGCGGTACCACCATTTCTAGCCATGGATCTCGTAGTTCTCCTTGGCGGCATCTCCTCTTTCACGGCGATGGCGGATCTCCTTTGGTAAAACTTGCTTTTGCAGTTTTCCCTCTCACAGGAGTTCTCACAGGAATTAGGGGATGAAAAGAGCATGAAAACGGCTAGGGTTTTCTGTCCCCTATATAAATAAAATGTGACACGGGTAAGGACACGGCCGTGTCCTTACCCGTGTCCTGCCTGGCGAAGCGGCAACGACAGTTTCCATGTCGGTTCAATACTTGACATGGGTAGGGACACGCCCGTGTCCCGACCCGTGTCCCTATGACACGGCCGTGTGCTTGGCCGTGTCCTTGGACGTGTACTTCTCGGGTTGCATCTCGACACTTCTCGTCGAGCTCAACTCGACGCACACGGGTAGGGACACGGCCGTGTCACTACCCGTGTCACTTGGTGTCGACACAGCTCGACGATCACGACACGGGTCGTCGAGCTCAACTCGATGCACACGGGTAGGCACACGGCCGTGTCCCTACCCGTGTCCCTTGGTGTCGACACAGCTCGACGATCTCGACACGGGTCGTCGAGCTCAACTCGACGCACACGGGTAGGCACACGGCCGTGTCCCTACCCGTGTCCCTTGGTGTCGACACAGCTCGACGATCTCGACACAGCTCGTCGAGCTCAACTCGACGCACACGGGTAGGCACACGGCCGTGTCCCTACCCGTGTTACTTCCTTTTTACACTGATTCTCCATTTCCCCACAAGTGCAGTCCAATTCCCTGCACTCTCAGGACTCAAGTCAGCACTCCTGACTCAAAACACACACACTAGGGGCCTAGAGCGATTCAGGACGTTACAAATCCTATAAACAAAATAAAAGATTTCGTCCTCGAAATCAGGCTTAGGCTGTGTGGAGGAAAGCATGACAGGAAATTTAACACTTGCTTTTAAATAGAATTACCTTGAGCAAACAACTCCGGGTAGCGTTGCTGCATTAAATCCAATGGCTCCCATGTGTACTCCTCCTTCCCATGATTCAACCATAGCACCTTTACTAAGGGAACACTTTTGCGGCGCAAAGTCCTTGTCTCACTGTCAACAATCCGCACCGGCTCTAGTCGCACAGACCTATCTGATGCCACTGCACCATCAGTAGTGGGAATATACTGGTCGGGCCGCAACAGTGCTTTTCGAAGCGACGACACATGGAACACGTCGTGGAGATTTTCTAGTTCTGGTGGTAACTCCAACCGATAGGCCAACGGGCCGATCCTTTCCAATATAGTATAAGGCCCAACATACCTTGGGCTGAGCTTTTTCACTCCACGCACCCGCGACACTCCATGCATCGGCCGAATCTTAAGGAACACTTTTTCACCCACCTGGAACTCCACCATCCAGTGCTTTTTGTTGTAATATTTCGCATGTCGACTTTGAGCCTCCAACATGCGATCCCGTATCAATCTGACCGCCGCATCAGTATCATCTATGTATTCGTTTCCCAATGCCTTCGGATCTTCATCTTGCACCCAAGACAAGGGAGTCCTGCACCTTCTTCCGTAAAGGGCTTCATGGGGCGCCATGCCGATGCTCGCCTGATGGCTATTATTATAGGAGAATTCCACCAGGGGCAAGAGCCTTTCCCATGGCTCTCCTCTGTCCAGCACGCATAACCTCAATAAATCTTCCAGTGTCCTGATGGTCCTTTCAGACTGCCCGTCAGTCTGTGGATGAAATGCGGTACTAAAGGTTAGGCGTGAGCCCAAATATGCCTGTACCGCCATCCACTCATTGGATGTAAACCGACCATCCCTATCCGAAACAATTGTCTTGGGCACGCCATGATACCGTACAAATTGCTCCACAAAAAGGCGTACCAAAACATCCACGTGTGCTTCCTTCTTCATTGGAATGAACCGGGCCACCTTTGTTAGTCGATCCACAATAACCCACACTGAATCATTCCCGGAGCGGGAACGAGGTAACCCATGAACAAAGTCCATGGAGATATCCTCGAACTTCCATTCGGGGATGGGCAGCGACTGCAACAAACCACCGGGACTCCTGCATTCAGCCTTCACTCTTTGGCAAGCTTCGCAATGTGTAACATAGTAGCGAACATCCTTCTTCATTCCCGGCCAACACATGGTCTTCCGCAGTCCGGCATACATCTTAGCTATACCGGATGCACTGAATATTGAGTGGAATGCGCCTCTCTCAATATATCTTCCCGAATTTTGCCGCCCTTGGGAATATAAAGTCGGCCACGAAAATAAACGAGGCCGTCTTTGAGTGTGTACTCATCGGTGGTCCTATCTTCAATTGCCTTGATTGCCGGGGCCAAGGCCGCATCCATTCCTTGCTCCACCCGAATCCGGTCTCGGATATCACAAACTATGCTCATGTTGGCCAAATACTCCGCATACTCTGCCGAAGGATCCTTGAATACTAGAGTAATTTCCATCTCCTCGATCATCCGAGCCAACTCCATACTCGTCAGCCGAGACTCTGGGCTAGAGCCTGGCACTTTTCTACTCAAGGCATCGGCTACCGAGTTCGCTTTCCCGGGGTGGTAGTTCATGGTGAACTCGTAGTCGCATAGAAATTCCAACCACCGCCGTTGTCTCAGGTTCAACTCCTTCTGAGTGTGAACATACTTCAAGTTTTTGTGATCGGAAAAGATCTCGCAGTGCACGCCATATAAATAATGCCTCCAGACTTTCAAAGCGAACACCACTGCTCCCAACTCCAAATCATGAACCGGGTAATTGATTTCATGTTTCTTTAACTGCCTTGAAGCATAAGCGATCACATGCTCGTGCTGCATCAGCACCGCTCCCATCCCTTGATATGATGCGTCCGTGTAAACTTGGAATCCTTCCTTCGCAGACGGAAGTACAAGGATGGGGGCGGAGGTAAGCCTATCTTTCAATTCTTGAAATGCCTCTTCACATTGAGGTGTCCACTCAAATGACACACCCTTCTTCGTCAAGGAGGTAAGAGGAAGGGCAATCTTGGAAAAACCTTTCACGAACTTGCGGTAGTAGCCAGCAAGTCCAAGAAAGCTTCGTACATCAGCCGCCGACTTCAAGGGCGACCACTCCTTCACGGCCCGCACCTTTGCTGGATCCACTGCTAACCCTGCTCCACTGATCACATGCCCCAAGAAGGCAACCTCCTTAAGCCAGAATTCACACTTGCTAAACTTGGCATACAAGGCATGCTCCTTCAATTTCTTCAAAACCAAGGTCAGGTGCTCGACATGCTCCTCCTCCGTCTTTGAGTAGACCAAGATGTCGTCGATGAAAACAATGACGAAGATGTCCAAATACGGTTCAAACACCTTGTTCATCAAACTCATGAAGACCGAAGGGGCATTTGTGAGCCCAAACGGCATTACTGTGAACTCATACAAACCATATCTCGAACTGAATGCTGTTTTCTGAATGTCCCCCTCATGTATCCTCAACTGATAGTATCCGGAGTGCAAATGCAATTTAGAAAACCAATGTGCTCCCACTAGTTGATCGAACAACTCATCGATCCGCGGTAGTGGATAAGTGTTCCGCACCGTCAACCGATTGAGTTCCCGATAATCTATGCACAATCGCAGTGTTCCATCCTTCTTCTTCACGAACAGCACAGGGGCTCCCCATGGTGATGAACTGGGGTGAACGAACCCTGAATCCACCAGTTCTTGCAATTGAACTCTAAACTCCGCGAGTTCTTTCGGAGCCATTCTGTACGGAGCCTTGGATACAGGGTTGGCACCTGGTACTAGATTGATTTGGAAGTCAACTTCTCTATGCGGAGGTAATCCTGGTAGCTTCTCAGGAAATACCTCAGGAAAATCCCGCACTACCCGTACATCCTTTAATTCCAACGCTGCTTCCTTCAACTCGAACCAGATCATGAAGACCTCATCCCCCTTCATATGGGCTTTTACAGCCTGAATAGAAGATAATATCATACGTGGCGCGAAGCCAATACCTTGGAAGATGACGTCAGAGTCTCCATGCCTCAAATAGATCCTCTTCTCCGCGCAGTCGATCCTCGCGAAGTGCCAGTCCAGCCATGTCATGCCCAAAATGATGTCAAACTCCGGCATTCTCAGAACCGTGGCCGGCGTATCAAAGGCCTTCCCATCAATAAATAACTCCAACTCGCACTTGGCGGTCGCGATCATCTCTGAGCCGTCCGGAAGGCGTACACGTCGAGCTATGCCAGTGAAGTACTGTACATCCCCCATGTCTTTTATGAAATCCTCGGACACAAAGGAGTGTGAGGCACCGGTATCGAACAGCGCATAGGCTGTCTTCCCACCAATAATCACGGTGCCTAAGTACCAACAACCAAAACTTATTGCTAGTGGCTAGTAAGTTCTAATCAATTCAAGTTAGACCATGCAAATATGTAAATTAATTAAATCATACCTGCAATCACGCCTTGTGGGTTCCATTCCTGCGCCATGTCAAGCGCGTACACCTGATCCCGGGCCGGTCCGGGGTTTCCTCTTGGCGGTCCTCGTCCTCGACCGCGCATATATCCCCGCCCTCGTGGAGCTGCTGGAGGGAGAGAAGGAGGGAGAGCAGGAGGGAGAGCAGGAGGGGCGTTCCCATATAGCTGCGGGCAAAAACGCCGGATGTGGCCCGGCTGGTTGCATTCGAAGCACACCAGACCACGACGCCCTTCAAGTTGTTGAAATCGCTGATGCTGTGGGGGTGGAGGCAGCGCAGGCGGCTGCGGAACTGGATGCTCCACCCTATAGTTTCGGTGGACACGCCCTCCACCTCTTTGATAACCTCTTCCTCATCTGAAGTCCCGTCTCCTTCTATTACTTGGGCCGGCTTCCATCACATCCTCCGCAGGCCTCTTACTACACCCCATGTGGTCCGCCTCCAATCTTTTCGCCATATCAATGATCTCCGCCAAGCTACCATCCGCTATAAACAAAAGGGACTGCCTTAGGGGATCTCGCAGCCCTTTATAGAAGCGCTTGGCATAACCTCTGTCATCCAACTCATAAGAGTCCGCAAACCTTGCGAGATGCTGGAATTCCCGCTGGTATTCTGTAACCGACTTTGATCCCTGCTTTAGTAGAAAGAACCTCTGCTCAAGCTCATCTCGGGCCGATGTAGGGATAAAGTGCTCCAAGAAAACACCCGAGAATTCATTCCAACTTATCTCTGTGTAGATCCGGCCTTGGAAGGTAGAGCCCATGAGGGACTTCCACCACCTCTTCGCATGTAAGTCCAAGACGGACACTGCCAATGCCACTGCCATGTTGGCTGGGCAACGGATACCGGCCAACAACTCCTGTATCGTGTCTAGCCATTCCTCTGTACGTACGGCTGACTCCGTCCCAAGGTAGATGGGAGGGGAGAGAGCCCGGAAGGTGCTCAGCCAGTTGGAGCTCGGGGCCTGTTGTTGCACCGGAGCCTGCTGTGCCTTAAAAGCATCAAGAATGGCGGTGAGCGTCTGCCCCAACTCAGACTGTTCGAACTGAGTGGGTATGGGAGGGGTAGGAGTACCCCCCATCGGCTCAACATGCAGTGGAACCTACACATACACGACAAATTTGTGGTCAGGTTGGCTAAACTTAAGGTCAAAGTTGGACAAACTTATTGTGAATTACATATGGGCACACCACTGCTTCTGCTAAGTCAGTTTGTCCCCAAACTGACTAACCAAACGGGGGTGGCACCATTGTTGAATGACTTCTTAGTTGAGGATCGTGGCAATTTGATACCATTTGTAAGACCCCCCTCCCCGGATCCCAAAACACGGCACGAAGGGGGAGTCTTATGCCCGGAACAACCGCCTTGCGGTAGCATTAGCACACGGGCTAACCTGTACCACAAGACGCCTATTCCGCCGGCTACAACAATATCAATAAATCATGCCAACCCAACCAAAATAAATAAGCAAAAGAAGTCAAATCCACACTAAGTTATAATGTCCAAATACATCAATAAAGAGAAGCTAAAACATGCTTCTACCATATATCAGAGTACAGCTAAACATTGCCCAAACGGGCTACATCAGAGTAATCAAAACTAACATCGGTAACAGACGGTATCGACGGCACCGTCACATCAGGCCCTGTCGTCCTGGCCTGGCTGTCCTGCGGCGTAGTCTGCGGCTGCTCTACCTGCGGCGTGACCTCCTAAAAAGGAAGACGTAGCAACCGTTAGTCGAAACGACTAAGTGGTTTCACATCCGCTCCCCCGGCGACTCCTCGGCACCGGGCGGAGAAAAGAAACAAGAGTATAGTATATAACAAGTAAGCAAGTAAAGGAGGTACAAGCAAGTGGCAGTAGTGTAAGAGTAACAGCATCATAATCAGCATTTATGTAAAAGCTACACTAAACTAGCAAGTATAAGTAACAGCAGGAAAGTAACTTAACTTATAAGAATGCCCATACAAACTTATAAGTTAAGGATCAGGTTACATAAAGTAACTCATCGTATAAGAGTGCCCATACAAACTTATACAATGAGGATCTTGTTGTGCAATGTTATGAAATGCTATGAATGCTATGCAATGACTCACCCATGCACACCCATGCAATTGCTATGTCGACACAGACTATAGTTCCCACTTTTCGAGCAGGTAGCTAACCTCTCAGGCATCAGCCGCCGTGGCCAGGCGGTGACAGTAGAACGGGCACTTCTACTACTAGGCGGGTATCACACTACTTCACCTAGGCCTCCGTACGCCTCAACGCTAAGAACACAACAGCGGAGCCCATGCGTACTATGGCCCAGCGGGGTCTTGGGTAGATGTGCACCAAGAACACAGCCCGAACTGGCCTTGCTCCTTCTCCCCCTGCTGGGGTCATCTCGCCTAGACCCCTGGGAGTCGACTCGTCGAGAGGGGGAGCTAACTCCTGGGGGGTTGGGGTGGAGCTGCCACCCTGAGGAGCAATGCTTCGCAACATCTCCATGATGCCTTGGATGGAGGCCATGAACTCTTGCCTCCCCACAAAGGGTCCTGGGGTGGGGAGCTCGCCGAGATCATCACTACCTCCTTGACCTCCCGTCATGACACTCTCCCGAGATCTTCTGTGCTGGTCACTCTCCACGCTCACCGCACCAAAATGTTGAAACCAGGAACTTGGTCTCTGTGGAGTTCGGGGTCCCTAGAAAGGGGTGACCTCACACCTACTACACTCGAGAGAACGCCACGGACCGGAGACTTAGGAGGCTATGAACAGACCCTCGGCTCTAGCGCGGAGGTCCCACCTCACACCCGGAAGGCTACCCGAGCACTTCCCCTCCCTAGCCAATGCTCGAGCTAGGGTGCCTTAGAGGAGCTCTCTCAACTCTACCAAGAAGAAGCTAAGGGAGGAGCAAGGAAGAAGAAGAAGATGAAGTCCCTCTCCAAGGCACCCAAGGGGGTCTATTTATAGTTTTTCAAAACCCCTTGGACCAAAATGACTGAGATACCCTCACGCCCCAAAAAGCCTTGGGCCAATAAGAAAACAGCACGCCGGGGGGTAAAGGGGGATTTTTCCCTGAGGGCA